>VZSV01000106.1:1424635-1478888 GCA_013398735.1 Nothocercus julius
GTGAGGGTGACAGAGCCCTGGCAGAGGCTGCCCAGGGAGGTTGTGGAGTCTCCTTCCCTAGGGATCTTCCAAACCCGCTTGGACGCAGTCCTGAGCCACCTGCTGTAGGTGACCCTGCATGTGCAGGGGGGTTGGACTAGGTGATCTCTAGAGGTCCATTCCGACCTTAAGTGTTCTATGATTCTATGATCGTTTTAAAGAATGTTTATTCAGACCATTCAAGATTTTGGAAATTCTAAGCTAGGGCTCCAAAGTTTAATAACTGAGGCAGAAATTAGTGACCGATTGAGAATCAGACACAGTGTAGCTGTACCCCATGCTGCAGTACAGTGCCCAAAAACCAAACGAGCTTCAAAAGGCTGCAGAAGAGTGAGGCACAGAGCTTTAGGCTGGGTAAAATCACCTATATGAACATCCTTTTTTCAGCAGGTAAAAACTTCTGCTAGCTGTACTGCACACTTACCCTGATGAGTGGCAGTAAGGGGCTTTTTTAACTCCATATGGCCTGAGATCTCGGTGCAGAGGAAGACTCAATCTATACCACGTGCCTTTTCTGAAACAAGTTGTGGAGGGAAAGGACAGTTCCTGGAGCTGTGCTTCACTAGAGGATAAAAGTAATCATAAATAAGGTGGTTTTGGCTTCTTGTAAAGGAGCCTTCAGCAGGAATAATCATGGACTCGATGGCTGTGACTCATCAGTCAGTCGTGATCTGAAATTTAAGAATTACGCAATGCAGGTACCATTTTTTCCTTTGTGTAATCCCTCAAAATGTTTAGGTGCTCAGGTTGTAACCCATTTACCACCAGGCATGGGCACCTTGTGGCATGGAAGTAGAGATCTGTGGACATCATTATAATTCATTAACAACACGCATCATAACTCATTTTAGTAAAAATCTGTGGACATGAGATATCCAAGCACAACTTGTGCTCAGCATGAAATAAAATAATTAAGTATAATGTTGCCTAGGACCAGCCGTTAGAGTACCTCTGGCAATAAAGGACCATCTCTCTGTAACTCAAACTTGGAATCACTTCCCAGAGTGGGGATTGTGAACAGTTCCTCTGGAGCTGTTTCTGGACAGAGGAGATAAAGCAGCTGTGGAAATGTGGTGAAAGCTTTCTAATCAATATTCGCATGCCAAACTCAAATGGAAGATCGATGAGTCTAATGAAGTGTTTGATTAGCATGAAAAGTACCTAGGCGTGAAAAAAGCCTCTTCAAAACTTTCTGTCACTTAGCTTTTGCTGTCGCCTGCTTCCTCTTCTACCCCATACGTGATTAGATGGTTCAACGGGTGCATGTCCTTTCTACATGTTCTCCCAATTCCTACTTTTTATGTCCTGTTTCTGAGTTTTGTTTCATCTCTGCTCTGGCTCTTTTCATCTCTCTCCACCATCTTAATCTTCAAAACTGCTGTCATGTCTCTTGTGCTTGTCAACTGCTGCTCCAATCTTGCGTGAGATTCCTAGAACAAAACTGCTGGAAATGGCTTAACTCACCTCTGTCTGTTAACTGAAATGGCTCTAAAGCTAAGTTTACTCAATATTCATTGACAGGATAAGGTTTTAAAATGTAATTATATAGAATCACAATCCAAGAGAAATAGATTTTAGTTGGAAATCTGAAATCCTCTGACATTTAATGATATACTTCTGTATTTAATTACATTGTTTGTCCTTTTATCTTGTTTCCCAAATCAGTTTTTCTTTCTTCCAGTTTTAAACTGCTCATTTTGTTCTCATTTGTCTGTCTACCTAGGATTCCTCACTTCAGAAATATGCTGTATTTAAAAACAGCCACCAGTATTGTAACATTGGCTGTTGCCTTGGTAATCCTATTGCATGGGTACTTGATGATTATCTGTGTTTGAGACTCACATTGTTCCCGCTGCACCGCCTCTGCTATGCTTAATGGCAGCCAAGAAATTGTCTTTTGTTCTCAGCTTTGCCATTTTGTTCAGAAGAGTTTTTGAGGTGAGTAATATCTACAAGAAATTGTAAACTTCTGTGGGGGATTTTAGCACTCGTCATTCCTGCAAACAAAACTGAACCTGAGATAAGAGAATAAGGAAATTATCCCGACAATGAGCTAAAGACTTTTTTCTCTGGAAAAGAGAAAACCTTCTCTGGTTTCTTCTCTGGAAGAAGTCAGTGTTTTCACCTGTTTGTCTTGTACATTCGTTCCCTCATCTTTTGCCTCCCAGTCTTGACCATTTAACACAATTAGTATGTTAAGTCAAAAGCCTGTGCCATTTAACCAGGTAATTTTGAACTGGTGCCAGATTCTCCAAGGGCTTCCAGATCAGTCTGACAATCACAAGATGTGCTTATGGGTCTGTCATCAGAGCATATCCCCCTTGATAATTTTTGTGATGCAATTTTTATGGCAGGTATCCATGAAATAGCCCAGTCTTGAAAGAATACAGAAAGAATTTCTTTCCTCAGTTCTTTCCCTGCGAAGCTTTCCCCTTCATTGCTCGTTGTAGGAATATTATTTAGCTTCTGATTCACTAGATCCTTACAAATTTTCTGACATGAAACTCCTGATTTCTGATGCATCTTGATGAAGCCGTGAGAGTAGTCTTTTATGAATATAAGAAGCATCCTGTGAATCTGGACATAAGGTGCTTGAGAGCACGTGAGAAGAGTAGTGAATTGGCGAAAAATATAGCAAGTGTTTTATGTACGTCACTAAATGGAAAACTGCCTTTTGAGGTTTCTATACATCATTTAATAGGCAAATCCACAGTAGCAGCATGGGCTGACTCTGTAATTCATCTCACTGCAGAGTAATTTTATCATTTCAGTCTTTGTTTTAATCCAATGAATATGTTTTTATGTTTCAGCTATGACTGTTTGAGGAATTTCTTTTTGGTCAAGAACTAACAGTCTCTAGAAAAATACGAATTTGCCAATATCAGACAAGAGCTTTACAATTTTTTTTTTTTCTTTACAAAGTCTGACCTACTCTGATAGTTTACTTCTCATTTTCTAGCAGTTTAGGCTGGACCTGATAAACATTTGCAACAGCTATTCCAAATTGTCTGGAATTGAATTTATCAGTGGTAAATATTAACTCAGTTCTTTTGTAAGTAAGCTGATGCATCATCTCATATAAAATTTCCCCTTTGACTCTTATTTCTGACTTTTTTTAACGTCCAATCCTTTCCTTCATTTCCTCCACTCATTCCTTTTTTTTTTTGTTTTTGTTTTTCTTCTTCTGTAATCCTTGATCTCAGAAAGACTATCAATGTTTAATTCTTATGCCATCTTTTTCATGACACTCGAGGGCAGCGGGGTTCCTTATAATTCTGTTTTTTTCCTGTGGAGGGACAGTACAATCTATTTCCCTCTCACATCCATCTGGTGCAGCACATACAGTATCTGACATTGGGGCAGGTTTGTAAGTAGAGCACTGAGAGCAATTAACATTTGAATTAAAGCTACCTGTGGATAACAACAGGTGATTACCCTATTTAACAGCTGCTAAGTGGTGTTATTTGCCAGTTATAGACCACAGACTGAGTGAATTGTATGCATATAAATGGAAGTTACTGGGCATGCAAATGGACAATACTTATTAAATAATATATATATATATATTTATATTGCAATTATGATGTGTACATGTTGATTCAAAACAGATAGCTGGTAGCAAGATGAAGATTTTTGGAAGTGTTTTGGAAAGTAGGACTAACATTGTAAAGGTTAAAAACTGTGTGTTTTGGCAGTCAGTGTTTTATTCTGAATGTAGAAGAACAAAGCTTGGTGTTTACAGTGATTCAGCTTCTGATGAAAAGAGAAAATAATACAAAAATAAAGTACACAAGATTATTTTCTAGTTTATCTCTGCATTTCCAACAAGGAGTAATCAACATCAGAGTTCCTCATTAAGCTCCATGTCACAGGTCTTGCCCTACATTCCTCCTTGCGTATGTGGGAGAAGCTGCCTTGCTAACTTGCTCCTTTCTGTGCTGGGGCTGGATGAATGTCTTTTCTGAACATTTGATGAGCATATGGCTGTGAAACATCCTCTTAAGTCTATGTGAGGTTTCTCCCATGATTCTGTTTCAGGTATTGCTGCAGAATATCTTATTAAGACTGGCTGCACCTTTTCCAGTAGAGAGACTGGTTTGCTGAAAGTCCTTCCTGTGAACCTCTTCTCCAAGAGTATGGATTTTCCATGACTTTTTCTAAGAGCTCCCAAGGTATCTGAGTGCATTCTATCTCCTGATTAGATTTCTGCCGTAAGTACTTGCTTCCACTCTTAAAACTAGATTATTTTTATCACTGGTGATTGGTGTCACTGCTGCTCCAGCACTGCCTCAGTTTCCTGAGAACAACTGTTAGAAATTACAAGATGAACTTAACTTTTCCCTGTGGCATGATTATTCCACAGAGTTACAAAGCTGCCATGATTTTCATGTGTTTAATGGAGACATAGATGTCTCCAGTTTATATATATATGGATATAGACATTCAGCACTCAGTTCCAGAATGATGAATTGCAGAGTAAATTCTATAGCTTCAAATGGATGTCTGTTGATTTTGGGGAGCTGCCTTGTTAAAGCATTTATACTACTAAATATCTGAGCTGGACTGAAATGAAATGCCTTTTAACCTGCTGATGCTGGCCAATTGTGTGCCGTATCCACCCCGGGACCGTTATACTTAGGTAACTAAGGTTTGGTATGGAGTAGAACAGACCTGTGACAGGCTTTAGCTCCACATTCATCACCCTCATGATGAACCATGAAGCGAGTGTTTGGCGTTCCAGTGGACACCTAGGCATTCACCTCTAAGTCACAAGACAAGGAAACTTTTCAAATTCACTCTGTTACACAGCAGAGTTATTTCAGATACTTTTTAGGGGTGTGTAATTTTAACAGTGTGACTAATAATAGCCCGTGTGAAGATTGTAGTTTATGTGAACCGCATGTCTGTGTGACCTACAAACATGCAAAATTGATTCATAATTTTAGTCGTTACTTAATTATGACA
Organism: Nothocercus julius; assembly: GCA_013398735.1. NCBI lineage: Eukaryota > Metazoa > Chordata > Aves > Tinamiformes > Tinamidae > Nothocercus > Nothocercus julius. The sequence goes on from VZSV01000106.1 coordinate 1,429,640, forward strand.
TTAAGCTGCATAGCAAATTATAGTACGCTGTAAATATTTTGATTTGCTGTCTGTTTTTGTTCTTTGAAAAGAAGTACCAATTCATCATGAACAAAATAGAGAAAATTCAAATGCCTATTAACTCACAGATTAATAATATATGAAAGAAATATGGCATTTGTGGCACTTTATTAGAGCTGCAAATCTTTTTTTTATTATTATGGCATGAAAACCTAATAAATAAAGGATGAAAGAAACTTCATTTAATTAAGGAACTGCATTGTAATGCTTACGGTATTGATAGAAAAGCTATTTAACAACATTATGATGCATATTCAGTTGTCACAGCTTTGGAAAGTGTAATGCAGTGGTTTCATGCAACGTTATTTCTTTGCTTTTAAACATCATTGCTTTTAAACAGAGCTTAATATCAGTCATGTCTCTGTTCAGGCTTTTTACAAAAGAATATCCCCACACAGGTTTTCATTATTTAAAATGTAACATCCTGATCAGGCTAAGAAGTAAGTAAAAGTAAATGTTATTAAGCCATGAGATTATGGGGCTTTTTCTCTCTCTCTCTCTCTTTTTTTTTTTTTTTTTTTTTTCCCCACAATGCGCCTAATAAATAGTTCTTTCAATAACTAAACTAAATCCACAGTAGAATAAAAACCTTATAAATTTTCCTCTGTCAGATACCCATTAATATTAATTTACTAATTCATTAGTTAGAAAATTGCTTCAAAAAGGTATGGTTAGGGGCTCAGGGGACCCTCAGCACTTTTTTTTAATATTCATTTGCTGTCCCACGTTCTTAGGAATTTGTTAGGCAGCTCATCATCTTGATGAAACTCACAGGTTAGTTCTGGAAGGAAATAAAGAATGAAAGTATTCAAACCACGTCTGTAGATCTAGTCCTTCCTTCCTGTTCTTTGCTCATTCTGCTTGTGCTGCCCTATGTTTGCTCTGCCTAAATTTCCCTGTCAGAGAGGTATTTGTTATTGAAGGACATGCCATGCCTGTCAATCCAGTTCTTTACAAAAAGTGCCCAAAAAAGGACATAAAACAACTGCAAAAACCTTGTCCATTCAGCATATTTGTGACATGCGGAATTATACCAGTCGTTGCTATTAATTATAATTTTCCTTTGAACTGAGCCAGGTTGACCACATGATATGTGACTGTTGATTCTTTATGTGTATGTGGCAATGGCTAGACAGAAGCTGGGAGTTTTTCTTATCTAGATGTTACATGCTTGAACTGCTCAGAGTTCCCTGATAAATGCAATCTAATCCAAACTATGCAAAGTGTACTTGGCATTCTCTGTTGAAACCTTCCAGAATCCTTAAACCATCAGCTTCTGTGGTTCACTGACTACCTGAATGTATTATTTTCAAGAAATTTGGCACTCCTTCAAAGGAGCAGATGGTTCTATCTTTGCTGCAAAAACAATAACTGCAGCAACAACAAAATAACATTGATCTACATGGAAACTCTTTGACTATAAGGGGGAGCTTGATGACCGTCTTAGGTTTCTGACAGAATTATTTCAAGAAAGAAATACATTTTACAAGAAAAATCACTCTCTAACTTACTAAGCAGAGCATCACATCCATGGAGCAGTTGGTTGTGATGGGAAGAAAATAAACTGTTATGCATGAGTTTCCAATAGGACATCTACTGCAGTACAACAGCTGGGAAGAAGGAAATTATGAAAATACAATGTTGAGAGACTTTTATCACAGCTAAAGCATAAACTAATATACTAAGGGATATTATAGAAGAGAGATTCTCCTACTTACAAGACCTGTGCTAGTGCTGATTGTCTGTCTTTTATAGGGTGCTTGTGTTGTTATGGGAGTTTGCTGTAGAAGAAATATTTGGACAGTTATCTTAGTACTTAAACATTTAGCTGCTCTTTCTTTGGTTTCTCAGCTGTTCTCAACCTGTGCTGTCTCCTTTGTTTAGTTAGTGAGCAGGATGGGGAGAGGATCCTGCTTAAATTGGTGCACAGCACAGACTTAATCCGCTGTTCATTTCTCCGCTGGATTTGCTCCACGATCCAGCTCGTTGCATGGATAGAAAATGACACAGCTGCATGGGGATGGGAACGAACCGTGATGGGCCCAGAGTGCTTAACCTAGCACTGATAATGAGGACACGCGCATCAAACCAAGGCTGGCATGAACAAATGTTTCTCTCCTCTTGATGCAGCAAGTGTCAGACTCTGTGAAGGAAATTGCTGCTTGAGACAAATAGAGGGGTATTGGTGGTCACCGGAGACCCTCAAGACAAAGTGCTCTAGAGACCTGCATGGTTCTCTGGGGGAGGTTCAGTTCAGATATGGCAGCATCCTGAGGGAAGCACTTGTAATGTGCTCTGCTTCCTTGCTAGGATTTAGCTGGTGGTTTCCACCTCCCAGGTGGTAGGGACCTGAACATCTGCCAGGGAGAGCAAACGGGTAGAATCCAACTCTGCCCACAGCTGCTCGTGGAGCTCATGGATCATATTAACTCCTGCTAGATGCTCCTTAGATTCTCTGTGAAAAGCACTTCACTTGTAGGTGAACATCATGTCTGTACCCTGAGCTCCTGCTCAGTAGGGGTTTACTTTGATAATTACATGATTAATGTGTAAAAACAAACAAACAAACAAAAAACCCAAAACACAAGAAGGAAACATGGAAGCGTCCTTAGCATCAAAATATGTTTACTAAGGATGCACAAAGAACTCAAATGCTCTCTCACCATTGATTTGACTGATTTCTGACAGCTTCTTTACCCTGAAGCATTGAGATTATTGTCATAGTGCTCATGGGATACTTATGGGACATTTCTTTTTCCTCTGTGATAAAAAGGATGGTAAAACTGGCAATCAGCAAAGGGCTTATGGCAAGATTACAGGCACAGGTGGTTTGCTGAAATAATTTGTTTGTTGAACACAGTAATTTTATTTGGCTTAGTTGCTGCTGAAATATTCCTTACATTAAAGCAGTCAGAAGGGAATAAAAGCCATTAATTATATAACAAAAAGGACCAGGCTTTTGCTAGTGAGATCAATATAACTTATGTATTTACATGAAGCTCAGTTGTGTGTTGTAGATAAAAGACACTGGGGAAAAATGTTTTTTTTAGAGAACATGGAATGATAGGACTTTGTTTCATAATTAGTTCATATTTAATTGCTATGTTTTGAGACTTACATTCAAGTTTAGTTTAAGAATCTGCTTTTACATGGGTTAAGGAAGGCCTACATAGATATTTAATGCACGTGAACTGGGAAAAAAAGTGTTAATATTACATAACAAATAAGGTGATAAAAGATAAAATGTCATTTTATTTCTCCTTTTCTATTAAGTGGGTGACAGTTCTTAGTTTTTTTTTACTCCATAAGTTCCCTTTTGTCCTTTTTCTCTTTCTCGTGTCTCTAAATGTGTTGTAGCTTTCAACCATTTTGTTGTCCATCAAAATCAGAAAGCAGAGAAATCTTACCAATCTCACATTTTTGATTTTCTGAACTGCCTGTTCTGTCATTCTTAGAGAGTATTCAGCCCTAAATGTAGGATCTCTCAGTGGGACAAGATGGTGAAAAGGCTGACTTTGTCACAGCTTGACCACACTTTATTATATGCCTTAGGTTTACAGGTTTTGACGTTTCATGTTTATTTAGTTTAAAATTCAAAACAAGTTTGAAATGCAAAATAAGTTGCAATCAAGCTGTAGGACAGCTTTATTGAGGACTTCTGCACATTTTATACCCTTTTTGCTAGCTGAACTTTTTTTTTTTTTTAAGTAACTGTGAACATTTGACATAACTGATAATTATGGTGATAGATTTGAGGCTGTAGCTGTTTACCTGAGAACACTGGAAAAAGTAAACATCAAGAATCAAGCTGAATAGTGAAATAAGTCTGAAGCCATTCCGTATGTGGGAGTTTGTGGACTCTCTATAGAACATACTTGGAGTGAGACTGTCAGTTCTGCCTGTGTTTGAACTAAACTTATAGCCTTTTTTTGTGTGTCTTTTTTTTTTTTTTTTTTTTAAATATTGCTTCTGAAAAGTTATGAAACAAAGCAGGCTGTGCATCCATCTGTACAACTAGCGCTGGCAGCAGAAATTGCGGGGGATGAGGTGTACAGGTGCCAGGGTTTCCATCTTGCCCTATTTACATCCAGTTCCTCTACAGAACGGCTGTGTTTAAGAGGTAAGATGCACAGAAAGTGAGTATTGGAAGCAAGAATTTTGCCTATAAAGAATTTGTGTCATCATCACAGAAAAGGAAAAGGCATCTTAATTGTTTTATACCATGTAGTTAGGAAAACTTATCCATGCCAATCTGAGAATTATGCTGCATCTTCAGAGGTTGATGTCGTGTACCTCCCTTTGTCCTTTTGGTGACATGATATGGCTCTTGGTTCACCCTCAGGGTGCAGAGCTCTTCCCTAACAGCCCCTACAAACTAGGATAAATTCTTTTTTTCCAGGCTTATATAGCCAGCATGTGTGGGCTGATTTATTACTGAAATTGAGTGTCAGTCAATTCACTTAATGAGAGTGAACTTATTCAGAGAGATCAAAGAAGAGAAACAGACCTGTAGATCCCTGAGATCCCCATAGAAGCATTTGATTTTTTAAAATTATCTTAATGAAGTATTTCTTTTTTTCTCCTTTGTCTGAAGGTGAATGCAACTTCCATTTGTATTGACCAGTGATACCTAAGTGCTAAAATAAAGGCCTAACAATTTATTTGCTCCTCTTCTTACCTAATCTACAACTGATCATTCTAGTAACGCAGGCTTTCCAAAGTCAGAAAGGTTTTAAGCATGTTTCTGTTAAAGTGATGTAAAGCAGCACTGTGCTGAGCTGGCAATCTTGGACAGCTCAATCTATTTTGTATTCTTTCACCTGGGTATATAATAGTAGATTTGAAGTATTTATCCTAGCTACTAGAAGCTGTGATAAATACTTTCTTCAGGCTGCTGTAGCCAGCATGTGTGGGCTGATTTATTAGTGAAAGTCAGTGTCGGTTACAATTCATTGCATATTATACACAGGAAACTCTAAGATCCTCATACGAAGTTTAACTTTACTGTGATGCAGGAACTAGAGGGGATTAGATGAAAGGGTGAGAAGGTGGGGACTTCCTTGATGGATGCATCTCTCTCTGCCTGCTTTGTGTCTTGCTGAAAGAGCTTGTTACTTAATCTCTTTCAGAAAAGGGTCTCCTGTTACATGTTTGTCCATAACTAGCATAGTGAGATCCCACTTGAGGACTGTGGGCACTTTGTGTTTCCAACAGTGCTAATCGTTTTCAGTGTGGCATGTCTTTTTTTTTTTTAAAAGGGAAAATGAGCAGTTTAAAGATCCCAGCCGAGATGTTTACAGTGCCACATGGTGAACAAGCAGATAAGGTAGTTTTCCTCCTTCGGCTAGTTACCAAAGCAACACAATAAAGTTCCTTTTAATTTAATTTAGTCTCATGAAGATTAAAGCTTAATTAAAATATCATTATTAAAAAAAATTAAAAAACAGAAACAGCAAAGATAGAAAACATAACTATGTTCCTATGAATACTTATCACTTGTTATGAAGCTCTGGAGCAGACAGGATCTTTTTTCCCTCTCGACTGAGAGTAATTACATTCTGATCATAAATTTGAAGGACCAGAACAGCCTAGGATCATAGTTGCTTATAAATTAATAAGGCCACTTGGAAGAAATGTATTAGTCTGCTCATTGAATACAGGATAGTTAGGTATTTTTTTGCTGCTCCATTTCCTCAAAGAGTTTTCTTGTACAGCAGCAAAGGAGGAAGACCTTCTAGACACAGAAACCCTAGCCAATGTATTCTAGGATTTCTCAGGGTTTGCATAGAAACTCAGCTATTTAATAGGGAAGATTCCCCTTTTTTCATGCTAATTGATACACATTCTCCTATGGTGAATTTGGGAGGGCTGAGATTCTCAAGTGGCACTAACTAATTAAATAGCATCATTCCTGTGGATCCACAGAGCCACACCAGTTTGAACCAGGTGAAAAGGTAGGTGGGGTTTTAGTATTAGGAAATCTTCCAGGAATGAGGCTTATATCACTTTTGCTGCCCAGTTAAGCATTTGTTGCTCTGCCAGCCTCATCCTAATGAGTCTAAAATCATTGTGGAGAAACCATATGTTTGCCCAGTAGAAAGCAAACCAGGCGTGAGTTAATATTCCTTTCCCTGCTACAACCAATGTAGTCGTCTCTATTCCAGGCAAAGCACACTGAGCAAAAGGGAAAGTAGCTTCAGCTCTTTAGCTCTGTTGCTCACTAGCTCTGAGCGTTCAGGTTGGCAAGGTGCAATAGTGAGGTATTAATCTGCAGAAGCAACTCCAAAAACCCCTCCTTTAAATATGCTCTTTTATTAGCTTCATCTGTTCGCCTTGCTCAAGCATTTCAAAACCATCTCTGTCCATATATTCTACATTACCTCTGCTTATGGAATTGCTAGCAGAATTAGTCATTTAGCTTTTCCTCAAATCACCATCTGCATTTATTGCAATATTACAGTGGCTACTGTTGACAGAAATGCCTCTGAACAGCAAAGGTCGGGGCTGGGAGAGCACTGGGACGAAGTGCTGACCTCAGTGTTTGCCCTGATCTTACCCTGTTATGTTGTCAAGCAACTCTGTCAAACAATTATAGATTTCAACTTTAAAAATATCATTTTCCTTTTTCTAATCAAGACATATGTGAATTTTCTGGCTTCCAGGCCTTCATAGGTACATTATATGAGATCTTAGCAGGCCTACAATTTGTTTAGTTGTTCCAGGTTCAAATTCTATTTTTTCTTTTTTTTTTAACTGCTAGGAAACCTCACAGTGCAAATTGCTCTGTTGGTGCTCTTGGAAAATTAAAAAAAAACCTTTTAACACAGCTGATACAGGAAATTCTTCCACACACTCCAACTTGGATCACTGTCTTTCAGAAACCATAGCTTAAGAGAACATAAAGGGCTGTGTAATTTCATATCATCCAAGAACAATTTCATTTAAAAATTGTAATTGCCATCTTAAGGAAATTGAAGCATTTTTGTTCACAAAGAATATTAGTGTCTAATATCCGCTTACAGGAAAAAAAGAAAAAGCCATGTAAATTTATTCCAAGATGCCATTGTACCATTTAGACTGCCAGGGGCTCAGGCTATTTATGTTTTTGACTGCATCATCTTCACTAAACTTAAAAAAAAAAAAAAAAAAAAAATTCCATGGTAACCACTGCATCACACAACAAAGACATGTATATGCCACTTAGATCTTTAAAGAGGCAGAAACTGGAATGAAATTATAGCCAGCATTTTTCTTTTTTTATATAAGTTCATATTTTTCCCGGTAAAAGCTTGTTGTCTATTTCAAGAAATTCTATTTTTACATTAAAAAGCGGGGTGTTAAATAGTGCATTTAAACCAGCATAGTTCTGCACTAAAATTGTTAACTTTATGAGATCCATTCATACAGATGAGACCAATATTCTGTAAGAGAAAAGAGGAAATGAGAGAGAGATGAAGGTATTCCCTAGCTTTGTCTTTCTGTTATTTCTACAAGATATTATTCTATTTTTCATTTGCTATCACAGCAAAATGAGAAGGTCACAACAAGGTCACAGTGTCCGATTCTTTTAAAAAAAAATGTTGAGTTACACTTCAAACTGATTTTTGTAGGTTCTGTGAAAAAGTGGAGGCAATTCTCTTTTGACTGAAACTGCATGTATTCACACTGAGCATATACCACTTTAATAATGCCTTGTGTTTTTCATCTTCGGGTTGGCATGCACTATTTTAAACCCCAGATGCACCGTGTGCTCCCTACTGCTAGGTTGCATTGCAGAGACCTGGTGTGGCAAAGCCTTGGGCAGAGCTTCTCCCAGCTTCCCTGCTCACAGTGCTGGGGCTAGAGACTGTCAGAGCTGAATATTAACATCCCCTCGTACATCAGCACACAACAGTGGCGTGGGAAACGCGGCGCTGTGTGCTGGCCAGCATCACTGGGTCGTAAAATTTTGTGGCTAGGGAAGGCTTTTCTAAGTCCCAAAGCAAGAATCATATCTGATGGCTGGGGAGAAATTTGGCGTTGGACTTGGTGTCGTGGATTCCGGCGAGCTGCTCCTCAGATGCGTCTGGGCATCTTGTGCGGGTTGTGCAGATTCTCTGGCAGGAGCTGCTTGCTGGTACCGCTCCATGCACATTAGATTCACTTTCTGCCTGGAACAAGGAGGGAATCCGACTCCATTCCCCGGCACTCGCTGTGGAAAGCCTTCATTTTTGGCAAGCACAGCTGCTTGCTAGTCTTTACCCCTCAGCACATTTATCCGGCTGAGCTATAAAACCTGGGAAATACGCGAGTGTAATGAAAGTGCCGGCGCCGCGTGAAGAACGGCAGCGGCAGCGAGCAGCCCTTTAGCGGCATTCGTCGCCTTGGTTTTAATTCCTTCCCTGCAGCAGCTTTGCTTCCCGCAGCTCTGGAAGTCAACAATGTTCTCAGCCTTGGTGTCTTGAACCCAGTAAGCGTGGGGAGATCCTTGTTTACCCAACCCAAAGTAAAGGCAGAGCCAAGACTAGTGTTTTCACGAGAAAAGGAAGGAGTTTTCCACTTCCTCCAGGAGCCTTGGGAATATTCTGAGTTCCTCTGCAGCCTATTTTCCTTCTGTTTTCTGTTAGGATCACTAAGTATGTTTCATTTAGCCAGTTTCTGCCTACTGCAGGACCTTTTTCATACTTAATGGACCTAGTATAGTCTCCTGCAAGTTGAAATGCTTCCATCTAACTAGATTTTTTGGACTTGGATACATGGTAGCTGGCTAAAATTATTATTCTGCCAAATGGTGTAGCTGGGCCAGCAGTTAGTAATGCTTCTTTCTTGGCAAGATGCTTAGAACACGCTCAGCGCTTCACTTCACCGCTTATTCTGCCTTTCTGGCAGATCCCCTTCCCTTCTGCTCCTCCCCTGAGAGTATTTGATTGAATGCTGGAGTGGAAGGCTAGAAACTTAGTAATTAATATTAGTTGATTATCTGTTAAAATATTTGAGTGTCACATTCTAAAGATAAGGCCTAGATTTTGTTGCACTGTCCATTGATTCTGAATGTGCAGTGGGTCACTATGTCCATCAAGGCAGTCCTCTGCAATTAGTCATTCTTGACTGGAAATTTTTATTGTGATAGCTGCTAATGAATTACTTTCTGAAAGTCTGTTTCATGTCAGAGATCTGAGGATTGTGACAGTAAAGGTAAAGATGACTGTAATGAAGCCTAGCAACTCTTTTGGTAAAGTTTTCTTGCTGGTTTGGAGTACTGATAGTGCTTCACATGCAATTTTATGGAAGCCCTCTGTGGGCATATATATATTATATTCATATCTGTGGTTAAACATTTGACTGAAGTTCTTTATGAAGTCCATAAATGCAGAACATGTCTGTAAGTCTTTTCCTATGCCCAAATACCATAGAGCAAAAATACCCAGTTGTTCAGACCGCTCGCTGAGCAGTTAACTGCTGAAATTGGAAGATAATTGTGGAGTTAGGGTAAATAAATTTCCATGGAGTAAGCTGGATGGCAACTGAAAAGTAGAATGAAGGAAGGTTACAAACAGAAAGGAGCATTGAAGAGTTGAGATACGGACCAAGACAAGCTCTAGGTGGAGAAAAGATGCAATTACATTTCTTCAGCAAAACTTCCTAAAACTATTTACATGCCGTGGGAATGCAGGACGTGTTTGCATGATTTTATGATGGCTTAGAGTCTTGTTTATGCAATTTTCCCCAGCATTAGAAATGTGTTTTAAATAACAGTTTTCACTGTTTGTTATGGTGACCAGGAAGGCTGAACTTTTCTCCTTTGTATCCACGCAAAAAAAAGACTGTGAAAGCCCAGAATGTTTTTCTCCATCTTGGGAAGGCCTATATCCCATCTGAGTTAGTCCAAAACAGCTTAAATTAGAAGCCTGTCTCCCTGCCTCTTGTCAATTGCCTATTCTACCTTTTTTTCCTCTTTTTCCTGAAATTTGCTCTTCAGAAGCAGGATCTCATTAATCACTGTCTTTTCCCAGTAGTATAACTCTACTGATTTTCAGAGATTACCTCTAACATGTAAGCAAAACATTGATGAATGAGGCCTTGAAATCCCATGTTTAATCTCTGTGCTAAACTACAGTTTCTGTTAATATTGCAGGTTCTTCTCTTCAAATAATTGCAGCCTTCTTGATTGTCAGTGTAATAAGGGGGAAGAGAAGAATGGCAGTTACTGAATCACTTGTGAGAAGAGATCCCCTTTCTCCTCCTCCTCTTCCATTGCTCCATCATTTAGACACCACACAGAGAGAGGGATGCTGTGCTCTCCAGGAGAGAGGAACAAGTTGATTGGCATAAGGCCAGCACTCGCAGCTCCAGTCACTGAGTGCTGAACATGCGAGCTAGGGCAAGCCTAAATCCATGTGTGGGAGAAAAAAAGAAGATAATCTTGCACATATTTCCAAAATAAATAAGGAAATACTGCATGTATTCTTTGAACATGTGTTAACAAGCAGGGGTTTTGTAGCCAGCATGTTTTCTTTTGCTCAGGACCAAGTTCCTCTGTGGTCAGCTCATGTCCCCTGTAGTAATAACTGAAGCTGAGATGTTATTTTTTTGTGGCTACTATAGTCCAAGAACAGTGTTATATGCCCATACTTCTCAAAGAGGGAACCCCTTCTGTAAATCACCTGTTTGCAGTTGCACAGCTCCTGGATCTTTTATAAGTAATTTCTGTGAAAGTGATGTCTGCCTGACAGCTAGTCTGACAGCTCCAATTGGATGCAATTAAAAAAGGGGCAGCGAAAGCAAAGTAAAAGCACTCGGGCTTGTTGGTATCTGATCTTTGTAAGGAAAGGCATTTGAGATGTGAGCGCTAATGCGCTGTGGTATTGCAGTGCATAAAGAGAACTTTTTCTGTTCTTTTCCTGATTAGTTGCTTCAATGGTAAGTGGGGTAACGTTTTAAAAGAACTAACTCATTATATGGAATGACACTGTCAGCTGTGATACTTAAAATCATCTTGCAACTCTCTGGTGCTCAATGCATAAAATATTAGCTTTGTAAGTAACTCTCCAGCTGGATAGAGCCTTTTTCTTTCAGAAGTTAACCTAAGGATATGAGAAATATACCCTTGCATACAGTGTCTGATCTAGTGCCAGTGCCTAAGGATGTCTGTCATTGGAAAGATTCCCATCTTTAAGCATTGGATCTGGGTCCATGGTGCATTCTGCAGTAGCTGAAGTGCTGAGGCTTGGATTGGCAGCAATAAAATATGGAATTACTATTTTTAAAGTAAGAAAGAGCTATGAGAATGATGGTGGAAATAATGACAAGAAAAAGCAAAAGCCACTGTGTACAGGCAGAAGGAGGGAATGTAGAGAGAAAAACACTTGGTAGCAAGAAGAAGGTTAAAGTAATAGGCATTTAATTCCATTTATTTGTGTGGTTAAAACATATATGTTTTAAAAGAGAGTAAAAGTAAGTAATAACTAGTTAATAGAGTAAAATTAAGCATTTTTCTCCACTAAACTGAGTAAGTATTTACCACTATTTCAAAGGGGTGATGGACCGGACATAGAAGTACATCACACAGTAAAGTGACAAGGAATGGTCAAACTGCAAATGTTGAGATACCTAGCGCTAGCTCCCCAAGCTTGCGTAAGATCAGATACTTTTTGCCCATAATCTTAGGACACGGTGGGGACCAGCAAGTCTGAACATGATCTTGAAGATGCCCTCAGTGTGAAAGGAGGGAAGGAATCCTCTCAGGGAGCCAAGGTGTGCTTGAACAGAGTTTTCCCTCGTATGTGCAAACCTGAAGATAGCAAACTCATCTGTAACTTACTTCGGTGTAATGGTAAGAGAAACTTGGTGCAGAGATTTAGGTGATGAGCCCGAGCTCATGCATATTGCTTAGTTAGCCCATTAGGTATAAAGGCTCATTCATGCAGTTCCATGCAATTAGCTGTTGGCCCATGTAGTCTTGTGTCACTGTAACCGTGCTGCTACTGAACAGCAGCATGTTATTAAAGCTGGTATCAGGATCCATGAGGCCCTCGTGTCCAGGCATGTGCTTGGAGAATAAGGCATGCATGATCAAAGCGACCAGTAACCTCTCAGGACGTTCAGGAACTGTGATGTTTTGCACTGTGTTGTAGCAATGCTGGAAGCCAGCAAAGGGACTGGTTCCTCTCCCAGGGCTAGGGTGAATTTGATGGCATTGCACAGACATGACCATATATTAAACAGAGCCATGTTTACTTGTGCTGCATAAGAATCACAGAGGGGAAGCAAAATCAATGTTTTCCAAATGGAATAGAGAGAAGCTGTTAGGGAAAGAAATGGTATTTTCAAGCTTCTTTGAAAGGTAACACAAACAATGCATAGAGGGGAAAAAAAATCTTCTAAGAAAAATCGGTTGCCAGTGTAGGCTTCACTCTAAATTTACCTATCTTTGGAGGATTAAGCCTAGGTAGTTTCTTAGTATTATTTTAAAAAGGGGATGCATGAGTGAATAAATAGGCTTTGAAATGAACATTTTGAATTGCAAGATACAAAATGCGCCTGCACATCCTGGCAGCAATGGAAGACACTTGGGTGTTCAGAGGGGCACTGGGATGACACTAAGAGTGCATGATACAGAGACGTAATGAAACGGAGATCAATGTTAAAATGAATGTAACAGCAGTGAGGACTGCACACAGATCAATACTCTTGCAAGCCATAGAGTATAATCCTGCTGTATAGGTCTTGTTAGATAGCACAGTCAATTCTAGGAAGACACATTTTTCTACTGGTTTGTGATGCACCCCTGACTTATCTGCCCCAAAGACTGTATAAAAATGTCCCTCCTCTGGAATGCAAAGTCTTGAATCTTTGTCTTCCCATCCGTGAATGCTAATGGAAAAATGCAGTGCATAATAGTAAACTCCCAGTCCTCAAAAATGTGGAATAGGAGGATAGATAAGATGAACAGTCAGAAATGGTCTGTGTTTCATTAAGTCTTTGAAATATTATCTCATTCCTCGTCCTCCCTTACCACCAGCTCCTTTTCCTTAAGGAATATGTTTTAAGTGCAATTACTAAAAATGCAGTCTCAAAGGAAAGGGGGAAGCCAGCCTTAGAGGTCTTGCTTATATTGTGCAAAGAACTTGCTTACGGTTGTTTTCCACCTCCTGATTTTTAGAGCTTAAAAACATTAAAAAATGATCAGAGTTTCTCTCCTTTCTTGATGCATGGATAGCTTTGGAAACAGAATGTGGTTATTAGTGCAGGCTTAGATGGGCTCTGTGCGTGTGTATAGGTATGTATATTTTAGATATTGTCCCTAAAGATCTCAGGTTATCCAAATTTCTCTGAGTCCTTATGGTTTCAGTTTTGTAGTTGGGTCATCTATAAAAACTGCTGACAGGTTACTGCTCATAACTACCATGCCAAGTCAAACAGTTTCCTGCAATGCAATAGCTTAACGCCAGCGTAAGAGAACAGTCAAAATGTATTTCCTCCTTAATAGGAAGTTGAACACTTGGAGAAGTGCAAATGAAAGCACCTCTGATCTGCCTTAAGTTGATCCTCTTGCACGGGCTCCAACATGTGCAAGATAACAGGACTAGCACCGGTTACCCCATGACAGCACTGTCTACAAGGTATTGCTGGCTGGTTTGATATTCTGAGAGGTTTTCTCTTAGAAAACAGTTGATTCAGGAGCAAATGGTTCTATGGATACAGCAAATAGGGCAGATCCAGCCTCCTGCCCTGGAAGACCACATGCCTGTTGCATAGTAACTGCACAAACCCATGTTTGCGACTGCTGTTTGCTAACATCATCTTGCATTTCACTGCCTGAAATGCTTTATTCGTTCGTTAGAGTTATTACCTCCCCACTGCTATATTTTAATATTGTACTTGCTGCAGATCAAAGACAATGGCACATTCAAAATCTGTTAGATGTTTTAGAACAACCTTGGCTGTCAAAATAGTAATACAGGATCAGACATTCACAGCACTCTTACTTTCATCTTTCTGCCCTGCACGGACACAAGAGGCAACAAAAACATATTCAGACTGTCATGCTGCCTGTGGAAACCCAGTATCTTATCACAGAGAGAGCAGTGGAAATTGCATTCCCTGTTTCTGTGCTAGTGTGCTCTGAAATCAGTGTTTCCTTGACACGTGCATACTCTGGTGAATACATTAGAAAGAGGAGGTCCTTCATTTCTTTGTTTTTCCAGACCTGGCTGCCACTCTCTGTATCATGGATGATATATCTCAATTTTTCATTTGGACCTCTCTTCTCCTTTTCATGAATGTAGGAGTTTATATTTTTCATTGCCATTTCCAAAGGAGGCCATTTGTTCTACCCCTCTCTTACCCTTGGTATTTCTATTTAATAGGAAGTGTTACTTTTTTTAAACAGCAGTGAACAGCTAAAGCAAATAAAAATAGCATAAATAATTAAATAATTACAGTGTTGCTTCAGGGAAAAGTTTCCAGGCATAATCTAATAACAAAAAATGGAGATACCATTAGCAATGTGTGTTATTCTAGATTCCCTGGGATGGTCTAATAATTAAGCCTGTGTTTTCCAGTCCCATTTGGCCTTAATAGCTATTATGATCATTAAGTGTAACCTGCCATAGACTGGTTTCTAAATGCCTTTGTGAGTCTGAAACGAAACTCTGAGACCAATTGGGAGGAAATATGTTGCTGAGAAATAAAGTATTCTCTTAGTCCTTCAAGACCCTCTTCTCACTTTCATTCCAAAGCTCTCCTTTTCTTCCAGGTATCCACAGCCTGCAACTTCACAGTTGTTTCAGAGTCTCAGTTAATCTGTTTCTGATACTATGGCAACTCTGAAATTTCATTACACTTGACCACATTTATCATCATCATCTTCGATGTTCATGATGGAACATGTCTCCTGCAGTCTGAATATCTGGCTGGTAAAATGAAATAAACTGAATTGTCACCATTGTGAAGGCCACTCTGAGGCAGATGCTCTTCATGATGCAGCTGTAGTTTCAGAAAAGTCAGTGTTACCTGAAAACCTTCAGCTCTAGTTTCTTCCAACATTTCTTCTGCTTCTACAGGAAGAAGAAAACCTTGTTCAAGGGGTTGTCATACTACTTGGCAGTACTGGCAATGGATGAGCACCTGCAGGTGTTGGGACTCACTTTCCCTGTTGCAGAGAGAAGCATTGCAAAGGCAGCACACAAGCAAAGCAAGGTACAAGCGTTCAACTCATCTGTCACTCCTTGCCAAACCTGTCTGAAATTTATTGCTAGTTAGGTAGCAGTTCTCTCTGTTTATTGATTTGATTGAAAGGATGATTTACCAAGGCTCAGCATCACACTGAATGCTGCACTCTGGACTGAAGGGTAATGAGTTGTAGACACATCTCATTTCCCTTTATCGTGTGACTTTGAGGTTGTACGACCAGGTGAGTGTTTGCCATCTTTGACACGACACGGAGCGTTTTGCTGGGGCAAGGACTGTCCGTACTGGCTTCAGAATCAGCCCACTCTTTGACCTTCCGAGCAGGAGAGGAAGTAGCTTAGCAGGAGGTTTCAGGTAGCTGCAGAAAGACAAAAGGGAACACAGATGAGAGAGAAGTGGAGTGGAAAATAGCAGTGGGAAAGACAATGAAAATAGGCGGAAAATAAAAGGATTAAAATTACCGGAAAGAGAAATCACAGGTTATTGTTGTCAGTGCTGTTATCCCTGCTGTTGGCTTTGTAGTGTTGCTTAACACTGTTTGACATTGTCCTGGCTGGCTACAGGAGCACAATTCTGATTTGTCCCCCTCTCCTTACAATACACTGCAAACTAATACCTTCTCTCTCTGGGTATATTTGTTTTGGTTATGGTGGATTTTTCTTAAACAGCTCTGGTATTTGTTTCAATCACAGCAATATCCATCGGCTCACCTTAATTTAGAGATTCATAACTAGCAGTATTTCTTTGCAGTGTAAAGAGTGCATTAGAACAAATGCCACTGTTTATCAACTGTAATGAAGTTCTTTATAAAGGTCTTATGTGAGCAAAGAATAAAAATGCAATGATAGTCGCACAATAAATACCCTAAATCCTTTTGTTGCCTCTTTATAGTGTAATCTCTCTGCAGTTGTACACTATATGACTGTTTAGAAAAAGCATCAGAATACGGTTATATGGTTTATTTACCAGGAGATGGCAATGGTGATCTACTGCAGTATTAACTCATATACATGGGATCCATATAATTTTTCTGCAACACAACAAACTTCAGTATGAATGAATCCAAAGTATTCTGATACTGGTTTTCCCTTTCTTATTTCAGACTTGCTTCAATTGCTGCTATGCATTGTAAAGAAAATCTGAAAATCTTTTCTCTCTTTTTTTTTATTGAAGTTGATGTCACTACAGAATTTTTAAGATATCTAACTATAATCATTCTAGTATTCTGGAAAGCAGAATATTATTTAAAAACAGAGGAGCAAATACCATTGAATCACACATGACACGTGTCAGGAAAAAATCACATGATCATTCAGAGTAGAAGCTTGAAAGAATGTGCTTAGCTTTCAGTATCAAAATTGAACTTCAGTAGTTAATGGAAAATATATTATAGGTTATGCTACTTAAAAAGATACTATTTTTGTCTGCAAAGGTTCTTGAAGTATGGCCTTAAAGTGCGTAGGTGCAAACCGCTTTACAAAACCTGCAATGAACCGTGTTCTTCAATGTTGGGGCATATATGGCCTCTCCTCCATCCATCTGTGTCCCTGCCTGTGAGTGTGGTGAGCCAGGGACACTGCTGGCTCACTAACCTGGCTTGGAGGGAGCCCTGGGATCCTTGCAGAGCAGTTACCATCCTTCACCAGGAAATTCTCCCAAGGTTAATATTTCTTATTTCTTTCAGGCTTCTAAGACTCACAGGAACTGCCTTATGACTGTCAGTATGGCTCACGGAGCTGAGAGGGTTGGTACTCCTAGTAGAGTAAACGTTTTAACTCCATGTACTTTTTGCCATCAGCTGTCATACACAGTATGACCAGTTTAGATATATGGGTATGGGAGAGCACACTACCCTTTTGTTGCCAGTGCCGTACCGCCTGTGATCCTTTGTGCATCTGAGCATCTCTCTTGACTGCTGCCAGATACTTACATTACCTTTATGCTAACTACTGCTTCTGTTGCTAAGAGTATCTCTGTGCTAACGTGGAGCTCGTTAAAGAATAACCCCCAAGCAAAGGGGGTTTCAGCTTCTCACAGGCATGCTGCAGGCGCAGTGATTTTTCTCCAGAATATACTGAAGCTGGTGCTTTAAAGCCAATTTATGTATACCTACTGGTGCTGCGTAATTACAGCAGCGATCGCAATAGCTACACCCCTCCCAAAAAAGGCAGATTTGTTAGTGCTCATGGAAGGAAAGCAGCATTTCCCGGTCTGAGGATACACTGCTCTGCAGGGGATCAGCCCTGACAACACACTCTTACCTCCATTACTCTCTGAAGGGCCTGTTTGCTTCTCCCTGTCCCCAGAGAGGCACCTAGCTGTCACAGTCCCACGTCCTTCTATTCTGGAGGGAACACAGTGAGTGAGGAAGAAATATGTGACCTTTGCCTGTCTTTCCAAAAACAAGACCTTTCAAGTATTTACTGCTTTATTGAAACTCTTCAGTCAACTGTCAGCTGGAACTAATTTAGATAGCAAAACTACAACTTAAAATGCCAGTATTTTTGTCTCTCTGTTATTATTTTAGCATTGCCAAAAGAGGCAGCCCGGATAGTAGATGTGTGAGGCTGTGTGAGGAGTATAGAGTAGGTAAGGAGCATTGATCTGTAACGGTGGATGACAGGAAGGAAAAAAAATGTTTTACTCCTGTGAAGGTCTCAATTTTCAACTCTTTCAAACTCATTTCATTTTCTAAAGCCTTTCTTCACTACAGTGTCTATCTGATACTTCTCTGCCAACTTATTATCATGTTGTAGGACTTCTTTGTGAAGGTTAGACATATCCTATCCGAATCTATGAAATACAAAGAGCTAATATTATTTTAAAGATAGAGAACTACAGTGTAAAGAGACACAAGGTTTCAGACAGGGTCAGGCAATGTCTCTTAAGTCCCTGATTCAGTGATCCCACATTAGTCACCTGTAACACCTTCTGCTTGCAGATCTCAGAGTATAGAGCAAAGGTGGAAATGGGAAAGATCTTTATCCGTCTTATTTTGCACCAAACACATTGATGCACGGAGAAGTGAATTGGCAAAATGAAAGGAAATAGGAAAATAGAGAGTAGAGTTTAGAGTCTGTTGACTCCTTATGTCTTGCCAAACTCTTTCTCCCCTTTCATTTTTTTTTAACATTCTGTTAAAAAGCAGCACAAAGTTAATCAATGCATTCAACACAGCCGTCTTCCCTGGGCACTAGAGCAGCGGTGCTTCACCTTACGAGCAGATTCACTGGCAGCTTCAATGCTTAAAAGCTCTGTGAATCACTCTGGTGGGCTCCACGTCTCTTCAGAGAAGAATTTTTCAGAAAGGGCAAAATGCTGTAAAGACTGACAGTTCCACATAAAAAAATCTTGTCTTCTCTGCTGGATTTCTTGCTGTGAATACTACATTCATGTCAGCTGTACGGTGGGAGGAATTATGAGTTTTCCTTTTCCTATCACTTATTTAGTTCCCCTTCCAGTCATCCTTGTCTTACCTACTTAGGCTGTGCTTATGCTCCAGTAGAGTAGAGCTATGCGTGTTAGCTTGAAATGGATTAGCTCAAGTGTCTCTTTACTTCACCAAAATCAGTGTTGTAAATGTATTAAACTGCAGGCTCTTCAGAGAAGAGACTATTTACTGCTTTGTTTTTACATTGTCTTGTACAAGACGACCCAAACTAGAGAGGCTCTGGATGTGATTGTAGCATAAATAAAACTCACAGTGACCCAGAGGGAGATCCAGGACTAGACTCAGAGGCTAGCAATTCATAATGGGTAAAGAGAAGTTTAAATTTCTGAATTACAAAGTTGTAAAAAAGATGCAAAGGGAAGTAAGGGCATTTTCAGCCCACTCTTTGAGAGTACAATACATAAAAAACAGATTTTGTAGGAGTATAATAAAAGATTGTATAGAAGTATAATAAAACCCAGACACAAGTCTGAAAAATTCATTAGTTTCTGCCATGTCTAAAATAAGCACTGCCTATGAAAACTACTTTGCAATGGTAATGAAAAGCAAGTAGGAAAGCAAGTGTTAGCACCAGTGCTGCAAAGTGAAATAATTTCTGTACTCAGATTCGTCACTGTGAACAATGTTGTTGATTATAAACCACATCAAATTCTCAGTCCGCCAAAACATGTATTTTATTTTACAGTTTTTCTAGAAATTATGAAATCAACAGAATACTATCTAGTTTTACCACAATTAAGCTAAATATATACTTTAAATGATACAAACTACTCCATAATTGTAATATCCCTACAACAGTAACTTCTTTTGTCTAGGAACAATCAGCAATATTTCTTGAGTGTTTCTCAGAGGTGTCATTTAATGATAATGATGGTGCTGAGCTCTGTCATAATTTTATCATTTAAACGGTACTTGGATGTAATTTAGAATCAAGATCTGGCCAGTAGTACTTCATTTATTATAATTTGATAAGAGGAGTCTCCTAGGTTTTGATGGATGTTATGGCCCCTTTGGTGTATATGAGTCTGGAAGGAAGGACGACACAGACTTACAACAGTACAAGCAGTTCTCTGAAAGCAGGTTTATATCCAGTCACTGGTGAGATAGTGTTGACTTTTAAAACTGCTGTTGTGTTGCTGTGCTGAAGACCTTTAGGCCCAAGGAAATAGAAATGCATCTCTTAAGCCTTTAATGCAAGAATGTCTACCTAGAATTTGGGTTCCTCACATTGTTTTTGCATCAGGGGAAAGGTGTGCGATGTGTCGTGGGCCTGGGAGGCAGCAATTTTATTTCAGTGCTTTATCCGCCCTAGTAGGATGTATGTGCAGCTCAAGAGACAGCTCAAAATTCTCCGCCAGACTGGGAATGCCTCTGCTTTAACAGTATTGTCTCCAGCAGTCTGAAGACTGATGGGTTCCCGATGTTCTGCCCATCAGAACTCAGTCAACGCTCCAAAATGATGAATACAGGTATCGAAATAAAAGCCATGACTCTCGCTCGAAGAAAAGGCAAGTTCTTTTGTATTTTTACCACTATCTTAACATTGATTTATTTGTATGTGTTTAGAAAAATAAAGCCCAGCTAGGAGGCAAAAACAGTACAATGGACAAATATCTGGTCCAGAGTAGCAAGTAGCCACAAGTATAATCATAAACTGGTTCACAAATAATTCATTGGCTAGAAGATCTTCACATAAAGTATTTCCATTCCTTTCTTATCCACTAAATTAAAACATTTATGCAATAAATTATTTATATTATGTATAGTTTTGTATGATAAACCTGTGAATTTAAAAATTAGATAGTTTAGGTAAACTTTTCAGAACTTTTCAGTGTTGGTCTGTCTATGGTCACAGCTTCCCACCAGCTACTAAAGGGCTTTTGAAAATCTCGGCCATCACTGATTACTTGTAGATAGAGCTAATCTATTAAAATATGTTGTTTGTTGTGAGTATTTAACTCAGGGTTTCTTATATGTTTCTTATATATCCGATTTTACTTCCATTTACTCTGATAACATTTAACTGAGTGGTAGCTCACTAATTGCATGCTAACTCTTTTATCATTCAGTTCAATAATATCCATTTGCTTCAGGTACTTTGAAAGAAAATATACAATGGCAAAGGCAGACCCTATGCCTAATTATAGTTAGAAATTATAATTAGTTTAATTCAGAATACTACTGAGTTCTTTCCTATATCTGGATAAAATTGTATTTCATAAAGAAGCTAGCATGACTATAGTAAAAACAGTATTTCTTTATTAAAATAAATTGACAAGTAAATGAGTTTATATTAAAAGCTGTAGGTTGTTTTAGGTTCCTAGTTTTATAAATGTAATGAGCCATTTTTTTTAACATTCAGCAATGTATAAGTTGATATACTTCAGTGTGCACTGGCATGTTCAAATTCCTTCCAGAATGTAAAGCTATTCAAAGCATTTTAAAAGCAGTCCTTATATGCCCCAAACCATTGGAAACAAAACTATTGAACAAGATCACTAAAAGGAAAATCAGCATTTCTTCAAAGACTTTTAAGCAACAGTAAAGAAAAAAAAAAAAAAAAACCACTTAATCTTTCACCCTTTTATGTCATCTGAAAGTACAAGAGTCCTGCCAAACCTGCCAGTTTGCGGATACAGCGAGTATATCTGCTGCTTGGCCTTTTGCCTTTTCCTATTAAAATCAGCTAACACAGTTAGATGGTGCCATAAGTCACCGAGGATGGCATGGTGAATGTAGTCATCATAAACCTTGTGTTTTCTCTCTTCTCCTTAGAAGAAACCAAGTTCTCTGTCTTATAATTATGACCCCCCCCCCTTTTTTTTTTTTGTTAGATCCCCTTGTTTCTTTGACATCGTAGTGCTATGGGTAATTTCAGGAGAACAGCTTTGAGAACCAAGTGCATTGCTAGCCATGTTTAGATGAATATTTACCATAGTAGATATGTATTTTTCATTAGATAAGCAAGGTAAGACTTCCTCAGCTTAACTGCAGAGAAAGCAAGAGAAGGATTAGTTTTCCTCCATGAAAAGACTTTTATTTTCATGGCCCCCTCTAATGGGCCTGTCACCTTCCCCGGCTGGCTGGTTACTAATGCCTTCCTATAGCGAGAGCTCGTCTGTCATAGCCTGCGCACGTCGAGACACATCCCTGTGATCAAGAATAGACAGTCTATTTTCCCCAATGTCTTGCACGCCAGGCCAGGCTTGGGGCTCAGTTCTCTGCGTCATGACAGCACTTGAGTGTAGACACGACCTAGGTTTTAAACCAGCTGCCAGTTTTAGTGACCATCTCTCATAGATGTGACTAAAACAAGTTTTGTGCTATATTTCTCAAAATGAAAAAAAAAAAAAAAGCCAGATTCATGGTACAGTCCTGTCTTTCTGGGCTACTTTATCTCACTTTTCATTGACGTGAAGTTAGGGAAGAAATCCAAGCCCTATTTCACATAGCCTAATAGAGCTTAATAGATAATATTGTCCAAGAAAAATCTTAACATACCACATCTTTAGTTGAAGCAATTTAGCGAGTCAGAACTTAGGATTCTTAAATATTTTTTGCTTAAAACTTAATTAAACATTAATCAATTTTGCTAGTTTTAACATAATTTTTATAGCCTCCTGAAATTCACGGATTTCTCTGCCAGTAATATATTAGACAAAAGACTGCACTTTGCTTGATGAAGAGTACCCAACCAATGTAAGAAAGGTCTGCCCTCGATAAACTACATGATTTTGTCCTGTGTTCTGTCCCTTATACAGGCATGATTGTCTTGTGAGCCAAAATTAACTTTAACCGTCAATATAGGCATGCAGTGGAGATTGCTGTGTGCAATTAGCAGCCAAGCAAAGCAAGCCTCTTCCTTTACTGTCTTACACTGTACACAGCTACCAATATAGGTTCAAACTTTCAAAAGATATTGACAGGGTAAATAGAAAATTTTGATGCATTACCATTTTATAGGAGCGGGGACAAGTAAACGGCAATTTCTGGTGAATTTATTTTCTTCGTGCTAGGGAACAATAAACTAGCTAGAATGCTCTCAGAAACAGCGATTCACACAGAGAGGGAATTTCCGCCTGTTGCATTCTGTATTAAGATACCAGCTTAGGCTGCAGGTTCCTCCATGCCATTTTCTGCTCTGCCTCTTTCAGAGCAGGATTTTTAATCCAAAGGGTCACCACTAAGGCAGAGTACAGACTTCAGGTCAGGCTTGTCATATTCAATGCCAAGGTCTTGATTGTCTTATGTGTACTGTCTCTGAACTTTGCTGACCCAATACCTTCCCAGCATGGGCTTTTTGGAAGCAGCAAAATAGGAGAAAATTTTGAGAAGGGAGAATTTCTGTTGGAATAGTCCAGCTAGTTCAATTTTGCTGACACCTTAAACAAGTGTAAATGTCAACATGAAGGTTAAGTTAGTGGGAAATCAACCTGTATGTGCTCTTAGTCACACGTGGACAAGTCAGGGATAGGTCCTGAAAAACTGATTTAACAAGAATATAATCATGAGGACAAGATGATCCAATGCATTTACCTTTAGTATAACTTTAAATAGAAGGATTTCCTAAAGGAAACATCTTTTATCATATAAACAGTGAGCCACTGCCAGCATATCTGGCAAGGCTGAGGCTCCAAATCCCCAGACCAAGCATCAGAATAGCATGAATGATATCAAGAGGCAGTGACTGGACTGTCAGATACTGCGACTGTCCTTACCCTATTACCCTGGATATCCATAAGGTTTATAGAAACTGTCAATAGATATTTTAAATAATAAGTGCAGAAAGCATAACTACTTAACTATATAATCATTGAAGCTAATCTCTTTGTGACAAGGTCAGTATTTACACTACTTCCTTTGTAATCCCCATACCGAATGAGGCTCTTAATCTTACCAATACTGAAAATGAGACTGCTACGCAAACTGATAAAAGTTCTTTGTTTGATTTATCTGTAAACCAAAATAGTCTGGTAGTTTGCCTTGAAGTTAAAAGAAGAAAACATGCTCTGTCAAATCCTGTACATTCCTTCTTATGTATTTTGTCATTTCCCCTCTATTAACTCTGTCCTAAGGTTGAAAAGAAGAGTGCACTCTAACTTCCATTTACATACTGTACTTTTAGTTAGACTTTTTTGGTTGCAGCCTGTTAAATTTATTGACTATATGCCCCTTGAGCTATTGAAAAGTATGCAGCTTGCACTGTATATCTTTTGAAAGATGCTACTGGTAGCCTGTTTTAATGTGTTTCCTCTCTCCAGATACAATTTGTCTTACATATTCATTGTTTTTTTTAGTGCCAGGACCACTTTCTTCATTGTAGCTATTGTTTGGAATTCTTGCACAGATATTAAGGCTCAGTAATTTTTCAGTGCTGCTCAAGGGATCTGAGTGTCAAATGAAATAATGAGTGGGAATTTGGGCACTGAAAACCCCTAAGCAGCTGGCTTTGGAAATCTCAGCAGTATAATAAAGGAAAATAATTTGAGATGGTGTGAAAGACACACTGAGGTGTCTAAGATACTTTATAAGTGCAAATAGAGCTGGCCAAAAAGTCCAGCTTTCCATTCATTAACAATTACATTTCATTTTAATTTCAGCATTTCATCCAGTCTGAAAGCCAGAGAAAATTTCATTTGCTCAACATCAGTACACAGAGTTGGGAGAACGAAATATGTTTCCCTACATATTGCAGCTGCTGCTTCTAGTGGTGGAGCTGACCAGAATATTGATTTCATCAGGCTAGGACTTGGGATGGAAAGGATCTGTTTTCAGATTAGAGTTGGGGCTTTCAGGTGCTCAGTTGCACAGGAGAGAGTCTGAAAGCCTTGAGAGCAGAGGAGGTTGCGCATGGTTACAGACTCTGAGATCTCTCGGCCTTTCGCTCTCAGAGCATCTCTAAGGTCTGTCCAGAGTAACAGGAGCATGAAATGGTGTTTCCTGTGATTCTGGCTCTTGTTAACAAGAACTCTTTTCCTTCCCCATGGCCTGACATGCTTCAGCATCTAAATATCTTCCATTTTGTAGATTTAGGAGTAGAGTATGTTGTGGTCTCTGAATCCCATCAAAGTGCTACCAAATCTCTGCTGCTATAGGGACCCAACCTGCTTAGCTTAAAAGTTAGCCAAAATATATATGTAGAAGGAGCCAACATCACTGTCGTGTATCCACGACAGGGCTTGGGCTTTTCTTCATATCTTCTATATCCTGCTCCATATGCAATCCCTAGACCTTTGATGCTGAGATTGAAATCCACTGTGCATTATTTTCATCTCTAGAAAGGTACACATCAAAAGTCAAATTCCTGTCTTCCTGGCAAAGTTATAAGAGCAGGCCCTGAAACTCCAGGGAATGAACTTTGCTTTTGGTGAGCAAGGGTGGAATCTCTATGTACAGCAGTCAGTGTAAACCCTCCCCATCCTCAGTCTGAGGGAGATCTCTCCTTATAGATAGGTCAGGAAAATCTAACACCTTTCTATGTCATTGCTTCACATACACAATGCCTTAAAACTTCATATATACATTGCTTCAACATACCTATCACCTTAAAACTTTCATAGACAGAGGAGCCAAAATTGTTAGAGAAGTACAGGACAGGGTGGAGGTAGAGAGGGGGATTTTTTTGTCTTATCGCATAAATATAATTATCTGTTGCTGGATTTTTATAGCCCCTATCATCCTAAATAGCTTAAGTGAAATTGTATTTAGTTTGCATATAGCTTCAGTTTGCTGCAAAGTAAATCACTAAAAATAAATCAATAATTTACAGCCTAGTAAACACGACAGAATTTTACCCAAAAAAAAAAAAAAAAAAAAGTTATGCCTGGGAATTTCTGAATGCAGCACAACTCCTTGTCTAGCGTCTCTGAGCGAGTGACAATTATTACCAATACTAGAATTTTTCCTTCAAGCAACCAGGAAACATGTAAAACCAAACAAATAATGACACCAAATGGAGCTTTGATTAAGAGTCTGTGAATAATGATCCTTTTCACATATTAAGTGTCTAGGATGCTTAACATGTTTTACATTTAGAGTGAATCAAGCAAGCTCCAAGGGTCTGGTATTGAGAGAAATGCACTTTATTAAAGAGGGAGCTTGTCAGGGCTTGGTGCCAGTTAGCTTCAGCTACTCATATTGCAAACACTCAAATTGCAAACACATTTAATGCCTTCATTCTGAGAAATGCAAGAGGGGACATGTTTCATATTTTCCTCTGTTCTACAAATTCAAAAAAAAAAAAGGCAAGTGCTATCCCTTGGTTCCTACAATAAATGAATTTCTTTACATTATAAAAAGTGAAACTTTTTCATGACATGAATAAATCATAGGTTTACATTGTCAAAAAATCCTCTAAGGTTAGGTGTTTCTGTATAATAACTATTACTATGAAGACTATTTTGTTTACATTTCTCAGGTGGTGGTAGGTAATATTCAGCTCAGTTCATTCAAAAGGTGAAAAATTAATGGCAAAGAAATCCATTTTGTGTATGTTTAATTAGCTTGTGGATTTTTTTTTTTTGACAGCAATATAACTTTTTTTTAATCCCAGTATCAGAAAAACTCCCTTACTCACAGCATCAGCTAAAGTTTTTTTTTGATAAATTTTGGAAAGGTAGTTTAATTGTAGCCATTTAATTCTCATTATCAGGCATGTTTTGCATCTTCCTCTAGAACGTCTCTGGTTCTGGCAAGTGTCAGAGATTGGTTTCTAGATGAGCTGAATCAATAACATATGTTCCTTCCTGTGTCAAAAGGATATTAAAATGTCTTCTATACATTACTGATTGGTACCTTTTCTATAACTCTGAAGTTATTTATAGCAAGGAACTACTTAGGATCTATCTGGATTACTATTACTTCTCTCCTGATATGATACATGATATTCCAGTAGTTACTGTGCTTTCAGCCTATAATTATTTTACAGTGCATCAGTGTAAAAAATATATTGATATGTCTGCGCATACTGCTATAATAATAAGTAATGGTTATCCTTTAGAATGAGACACTTGTTCAATTAATTAATACATTAAAATGCTAACATGCAGAAAAATAGTAATGCATACAGCCTTACGAAGCCTGAAGTTGAGATATAACCGTTTATTAGAAACTGAAATTTCTATTCTTAGATTAAAATTACAGTTTATTTTTATAGCTAGAGACATTCATATTTAATTAAGTAAAAAGGCTTTCTGGTTTGTCTACACTTAAGGAAATAAATGACTATTGTGTTAGGTGTGGAATGCATATATACCACCAACCCCTTTGTTTACCTCCCTTCACAATGTGCTGCTTTTGCAGACGAGGGCTCAGAGTCCTTGCAGAGGACACAGTGCAGATACATATGATTACCCCCTCCTTCGTTGTACCAGGTATAGATGGAGGTGAGTTACAAGCATCATCAGCAGGGATTTTTTTTCTTTCCCAACCAACCCCTCAGAGAATCCCACAGCACAGTTTAAACTATTCAGACTGAAAATAGGCTGAGTTTTGTGTGCCTGATTCCGGTAAATAATTGTGTGTTACTCACAGTGAGATTCTCTCAGAGAAGATGCTCGAAATGGTAAACATCCATGTAGAAGATAATGCTCAGCCACCAATCTCAGGCCTTTCATACTCTAGAAATCTTTTCCTGAGTAGAACTGTGAGAAAATAGCTGTTCTGACAAAAGCCCAGACAGAGTAAGGCAGGCAAAAGAATCCATTTGCTGACACATTGTTTTTTTTCTGTTTAGAGAGCTTTAATAGATGCTTTTGCCAACATAGCTCCTTTCATGCCATGTTTCCAGTATGTGTCCATGCAGCTCTACCTGTAGACAAAACATTTTAAATGTAGGCCAGGCTGAAGATGCCTCATTAATTACACTGCACATCTTGGCATATCAAAGTTTGGTGTTCTATAATACTCCTGTGATATTAATGATACGAAAAGATGTAGATGCAGACCCTGGAAGTTTTTATATTTGCATATATAATATGTAAGTTATGCTTAGTGTATGACACTAAACCCAACACCAATTGCTGCCAGATTATGTATAGTCTGGAGCTGATGGGAGGAACAGCGGGCTTGAGGGATGTGTGTAGATCAAGCTACATCGAGCATGGAGTAAAACAGGGCTTACTTGGTGTGCCAGCCTCTCATTAGCCTCAGGTAATACCTGCTCTTGCCCTCAGGAGGGGAGGTGGAAGAGGAATTTTACAGCCTGCAAGTGCGATGGAAATTGTGCGGGCGGTCCTTCTTGCTTTCCATTGAATGTTATGGTCAACTTGATACCTTCCAGCATTTTATGCCACAAATTTGTTGACTGGAAAAAAATTAAGTAGCTCTAATTGAAACATGGTCACTTAACACTCCCCAAGACCCAGCTTTCCACTGTAGAGGTATTATCTGGCTTATGGTAATAGCCACTACTGTCTGTCACAGTTCAGTGAAACAGTAATTTCCAGAGGAAACACACTGGTTTAGATAAAACTTGCAAAAATGCCAGAAGGAATTTCCTCCCCTTTATCCTGACATTTAAGCAGGTAGATGGGAAAGAGGGACAGAGATGTGAAAAGGAACAAGAGCTCCCTGGTTAGTGGTTGCCCCCTCCAGCAAGGCAGAGGTTGCAGTTCAAGTCTTGACTTGAGTAGAGCCGAGAGTTGAACCTGGGGCTCCTGCATCCTGCTCATCCTGCTTGGCTCTTGGTGATTCCAGGATTGCTAACAGCACAGTCTCTGGCTTTTCGTGACAGTTATTTATAGCTTCCTGATGCAGAACAGGATTATTTTGAACGTTTACAAAGCTGTTGCACGCAGGAAAGTCCGAGTGGCAGCTTCATTCATGTGTTTCGTTAGAAATCTGGTTCTTCTCTGTGTGTCATCTCTGTGCTTGGTGTCTTTATCCATCAAGGTAGTTACTCCAGTTTGACATATTTCAGTGGAATTGGCTGGCTTGTGCAGCAGGCAGGGTCTGTATTTCAGCTCACTCTCACAGGGAAGGTGTTTGCCACTGTGTTTATAATGCAGGAAGGAGAGGTCACTCCCCTGAGCCACTTCTGAGGCTGTCTGGTGGTGGTTGGTGAAGCAAAACTGCTGCAAATTACAGCGTGTGGTAATTTGTGCTCCTGCCTGCTGCCAACAACGTGCTGTGCGCAAATGGAGCTAACTTGGTAAATATGCACTGCAGTAACAGAAAATAACCAAGTGTTGTTGAAAGGAATAATTAATTAATGTTTGTAAAACACTTAGAAACTGAAAAGCACCTTATTAGTGCTAAGTGTTCAGGGGCCTCGGTTTCTCATCATAAGTTAAAGTCTTCGTCTTTGTTAGTCTTTAACTGAACAAAACATGAAGAGTATAAAGCCTTTGGATCTAATGTCCCCAGCCAGGTGCCTTTGTGCCTGGCAGTCATTAGGATGCAGTAAGTAAACAGGGAGAAATGTAACGCCACACTATAGCAGGCTTGAATCAGCTCATTTCCTCTGATGCCAATAGAATCAGGGTGATTTACACTGGCTGAAGATCACGGCTCTGCAACGCCGTTCCCCTGCTTGCCTATCTGGCTCAAGCGGTCAGAGCCAGTAAGAAGTTTATTCAGTGCAGGTCTTACCTTTTTCAACCCTTCCTTACAAAGAACCTTGGCTCCCGGGGAGAAAAAAAAAGGTCTTTGTGACACTGGTGTCACTGACTTAAATTTGGATTTAGGAGGGAGGTTGAAGGAGCAATGAGCCACCCAAAACAGAGCTGCCTGAGGTGACCTGAGTGACGCGGGTGATGCGAGGCCGTTCCCAAGCCTCGGCCAGGCCCTCATTCACAGTATTGCTGTGAATACCCTTCCCAGTAATAATCTAGAGACTAGTCTGTGCCTCCAGCATGGTTGAAGCCCAAGGTCGATGTTCTCAGCTGCTTAAAATGTTTTTAATCCATGCCTTCCTCTCAAAAGAGTACCTAAATCTTGGATGTCTTGGGAGCAGGAGAACGAGGAACAGAGTAGAAACATTCTGGTTGGAAAGAGGCCTCTGTGCAGGAAAGAAATTGAGACTAATTGGCCAGAGAGCACAAGACTAATCGTTACACTGGCCTATCCATCAGAGCAGGCACTTTGGAGATTATCCTATGGTTTTCAAAAACACGGTTTTCCTGTTTTTCCAGCTAGAAAATTTGGGGATGTTGGGCATCAGTTCCACATTCATGAATGTCCAGCACCACAGCAGCAGTAGGTCGCACAGAGTTGCCAGAGTAATGGAAATCCAGACGTGTCCACAGTACAAGCTCAGCGGGCTCAAATGTACAGCACATGTTACTCGTGGTGGTGCTGGGGAGAGCGAATCCAGCCTTGGATCCCAGAACTGCTTCTCTGAATAGCATTCGGGTAAAATATACTAATGATTCTTTAGATTTTAAAGAGGAGAAGCTTATGCACTTTTTAAGCAATTCCTGAGTAAAACAATGTTTTAGCAGGGGGAGCAAAGGACTCAGGGCTGCACATTTGGATTTAGGTATATCACCATATCTTAGGTGCCTCGCTTTTTTTGGATATGGTCCATGCCTTTTTGGCCCATCTTTTAGATGTTTCTTGTCACAGGAGATCAGTGGAGTGTATTTTTTTTTTTTCCTGCTGGATTAATTGGCAGAGTTAGAAAGGTCACCTGCCAAGCAAATCCGATTATTTAGCCCTTCCTGGTCTTGAATAAAGCACCATGGTTGATAAAGGGCCACAGTTAGAATAAAAAGAAGCCATCAGGACAACAGATATATTGTGTTTTCAGTCTCTCTACCAGCCTCGGGCAGAGTACGTTTGGCTCGCTTCAGTAGTAGTGCTGGAATGCCCGAATGTGTCCTCAAGACATTTCTGGAAGAGCTAACTGCTACCAAGATTAACAACTAGGTTTGTAAATAGTCATCCATTCAAATTCAACAAATTCATTTCTTGAATTTGAGAGAGGCCGGAACTCTCTCCTACCCTCTTTGCTCTTAACTTTGAAGTCACGACGGGGAACTTTGTGCAGAATCTGTAAAGAACCAAACATGTGCTTCTCTGAAAAAACAGCTCTATTTTAAAAAAATGGTTGCACCATAATTGGCAAAAATCATAATAAATAATTGTCTTTTCTAGGCTTCTACAAGAGCACAGACTTTGGAGCATTCCAGAATCTCTTTGGTGCCTGGGGAATGAGATGGCCTTCCTGGAGAAACAGAATTGGCAGCACTGCCTCGTAGACCCTGCTGCCCTTGAAGATCCCATACACCCTGAGAGACCTTTCAAGTTCATGAAATCCTCAGCAAATCAGTCAGAGGTTATGAAACAAAAGTTTTATGCTGTGGCTACTTTCTACTCCAGGTTATCTGCATGCATATGATGTTTACAGAATCACTGACTCACAAAATGGTTGAGGTTGGAAGGGACCTCTAGAGACCATATAGTCCAACCCCTCTGCTCCAGCAGGGACACCCAGAGCACGGGGCACAGGGGGGCAGCCAGGCAGGTTTGAAGATCTCCAGAGAAGGAGACTCCACAGCCTCTGTGGGCAGCCTGTGCCAGGGCTCTGTCACCCCCACTGTTAAGAAGTTCTTCCTCACATGGAGATGGAACTTCCTGTGTTTCAACTTGTAGCCATTACCCCTTGTCCTGTCCCTGACCGCCACCGAGAAGAGTTTGGCCCCACACTCTTCTAGGAGTTGTAGTGAAAACTATTGACAAATCCTTAACTAATTCTAGCACTTCAAAGGGTGTTTTTAAGATTAGTCATTTTCATCAGAGCAAGATTTTATATACGAATGTTAACGTTTAATCTTCCTAAAACGAAACTATCAATTTTGGAAAATTCCAACTCTTTCCTTGAGTAATTTATCAGATTTTGCAGGCTCATGTCAAGGAGAGCACTGTGGCACAAGCAACAGAAGAGGAAGTCAGGCAGTTTCTTTGGAAGGGTGGAATTTGCCTTTTTATCAGGCAATATTTCAACAAGTGGTCACCGCTACAGCTGCTACACCCCTTCTGCATGCCATAGCCAACGTCAGATATTCTGGGGAGACCGATTCCTGCCATTCTGTATTCCTGAGCGTATCCTTTTACCCTGGAATGTTCTCATTGATTTAAATAGGAAAAAATGTCCAAAACCAAGCCAAACTGTGATATGCCTTTTGACATGGACCAAATCCCTACGCTGCGAAAGCAGTGTGGAAACATCTATTGATTGTAACAGGGGCCTGAGTAAACATCTTGTTGTCTGTGAAATACTTATGTATTATTAATGAAATACTGACAATACTTGGGAGCACTTGAGAATCTTTTTGGTGTTTGGTGCGGGAGGCTGTTGCTGAGGAGTCGAGGTAGCACGTGGGGAGCTACTCCCTCAAGAAGCAGAGCCAGCAGCACTCCCTTGTGGACTCTGCTTCTCTTGAAGATTCATCAAATATTCATGGCTATTCCATGGATAGTCCATGGATTCATGAACTTTAGAGTCCATCAGAGGTTAACTGAGCTTAGGATGATACAGTTATCCATAAAAGCCATTAGTGATGAAGATGTTTTTTCCATGTTATCTCTCATGTCTCGTGTCATTTATCTACCTAAACTGTGATTAAGGAATTAACTTCCATGCATTTTAGGATGTAGGAAGAAAACTTGGTGAGTTCCCAAAAGTGCAAATGGGCATGTTTGTATTTATATGTAAGGCAGCAACAAGCTGATGTGATTAAACAGTTACTCTATCAGTAACTTGGCCCTGTGCTTTTCTCCATCTGGTAGGCAGGCAGGAAGATTAAACTTGTGCCATGTGTTTATTTCTCTTATAACAAAATGAGTTTTGTTTATATTTCTAGTCACTATGAAGTGGTAATAGCCTTAGTGAATATATTGATTCACATTAAAAAAAAACACAAAGATTTAGCAGAAACACAACTTCATCCAATGCATAATATTTTATTTAAAGAAAGTGGCAGTAAACCAAACCAAACCAAACAAAAAATCATCCACTTAGAGACAATGAAGAAAATCACATTTATAGCTGAGCCTGTGAGTTTTGGAGCTACCAGTTGTTTCCAGGAAGTCAGTTGGAAATGAGTTTTGGGAAATCAGGTTTGTATTGACTTGGTCTGTAATGGTTGGCTGTTGCTTTTTTGAATAAAACTGATTAAATTACTCTGAAAAAGCTCCAAGTCCATGTCCTTATCTGAGGCCAATTGTGAATATGATCATAATGCACTCTCTAAAAAGATATTTCAGAAGGATAAATAATCTCTAAACCTGTAATCATGTCACTATGCTGATACAGGATTAATCAATTGAATTTGATCCCTTATCTCAATATGTGTCACATAATTTTTTATACCACACACTTCTGGTTGTAAAGGGCTGATGTTGTTTGCTAGATTTCTTCTATATATTACAATAGGAGATAATTTTGACCGAATCTTTCTTCTATATATTACAATAGGAGATAATTTTGACTGCATCTTAAAGAAAGAGATAATTAAGAAACAAGTATTGTCAGTAATAAGAATTGGCAACTATATTAATGACATTAGCCTTTACTTGCCTCTCTAAAATGAGGGACTTCTCTAGTTATTTCTTCATACTTCAGTAAACTCAACTGAAATCAGAGCAACAATACGTCTGTACAGGCACATAGGAATTAATGTTCTTAATCTAAAAAAACCTTTGAAAATAGATACTAAATATGCAAAGAGTCCACAATGGAGAGGTGAACAGGCTTTTCTGCAGCTTCACAGTGATGTGCAACCTGCAGTCATCATAAAGTGAAGAGGAGATCAGCAACTTGCAGGGCACATCCTTTCTAAGGAGATCCAGCAGTGCTTTCCCAGCTCCCTGAGAGACAGCAGGTAAGTTGTGGAGCAGCTGCTCCCCTGGCAAAGCCCAGCTCAGTGGGGATAAAGACACCTAGGGAGCATGGCCCTATAATGCTCCATTGTTTATATTTGCTTTGCATTATCTTCTGTGCTAGCAGGTCCTGCCCCAACTCTTCAAGCCATGAGATCTGGACGAGGCTTGGCTGATTGGCAGGTAAGGTTGGCTCCCAAGGTTGTGGTTTTCCCTTCTTCAGTATCTTTAACTCCTGCTGACATGAGCAATGTAGAGATTCAAAGGTCTTAAATAAGCAGGAATCCTGCAGGATACAGGCTAAGCTCTGAAAGAGAGGCTGGCTGCAACTCTGTGTAGTTATTTCCATGAACACATTCTCTCCAGTGCTTTGTTGCCCGAGGCAAATTTGTTTGGGTACCAAACTGCAGAAAGATGTGCAGAACAGTTTCTTACATCCCTTACTGCATAGATGGCCCTTAAAGCTTTAGGTTGGAAAGAAAACTGGTTTGCTCCTAAAATTGATCAAAGCATGAGGGATGATTTAGCTGAGTGAATGTGGAAAGAAGTGGCAGCCTGTGTCAGATTTTTGTTGTTATTTATTTATTTATTTTATTTACTTTGGGTTTCTACCTTAGGAAGAGACAAAAATCTTATAATTCACTGCCTCACATTTGAGATGTAATACTGTTTCCTTCCTTTTATTTTTTTTCTTTTTTCTTTTTTTTTTCTTTCTTTCTTTACTTTCTAGTTTATTTGAGCTTCAGTAAAGAGAAGTGATCTCCTTATGAATGTGCTACTTTATTTTGTGTTAATCTGAGTGCATCGCTGATAAACCAAACTCACTGCCAGCCCACAGTCAAGGTAGATATGGACAATTGCTCTTGCACTTACTTTCCCTATGTAATTTTAAACATAGTTAGTTATAAATGGAACCTGAGTAAAATAACTGATTAGTATTTCAATCTATTGAAAATAAAATTGTGAACTACCTGTAGTTAATCCTAAGGGTCAGAAAGTACCCCTTTAGGTACTACAGTGTTATTGTATGATATTATGCTTAAATATCTAACTTCATATTACTTACGGATATACTCTCCTCAATGAGGTGGCACTGACATATGCTTCAAAGCACAAGAATAGAAGGCATACGTAAACAAGCCATGCTGAAACTATTAGTTTTAGCAGCTCTGTTTCTCTCTCATCCTTCCAGAGGACAGAGGTGGAAATGGTAGAGAGAACTTAGCAGTTCCAAGAGGGTGGATTTGACAGTTCCTAATGAGGGAACATACATTAAAGCACATGTAATTCTGCTTGCTTTAGGTTAGGTATGGACAGTCTTGTCATCTAAAATGTATTCAGAAAATAGCCCCATTTTCTTTGCCTTACGTGTTGTTCAGAGGCTTCTGCAGTACATACACTGTGAAGTTTTATGGCTACAGGGGGGTTTGTAACAGTAAGTGTCTCTGACACATCAGTTGCCTTGTTGCTTTTTCTGGTTTAACACTGGATTTTTTTTTTTTTTTTTCACTAGGTGCTGAGAGAAGAATTGTTTTCAATTCTCTTTGGCTCAGTTTTCTTTCTGCGGATTCTGACTTAATTAGAATCATTAGCAGAAGAAAGTCACACATTTTCCATGGAAAAAACTTGGAGATGATACTAGATCTAACTCAAAACCACCTGTGAGGAGAAAGAAACCTGACCAAATTGGGGAGACTTCCAAGAAGCAGAAACATTGCTCCCCAAACTGCTTTTGAAGAGAAGGGGATTTATTTTTGCCAAAAGTATTATTGCTTTTGTTGAAAATACCTGCTCTGCTTTTAGAAATGTACTTCATCCACAAATACTGTGATGAAGACACCTATTAAAGTCAGCTGCAATCTATTATAGTCTGTTCTACTCTGCAGTCATCTACCTAGGGAAGGCAGATGCTTCAGTGACATTCATGTAATGGCCTTTTCTTGGTTATTGGTGGGGCCATAGAGATGCTGAGAGGGCAACATGCAGGAGCCTTGGTGCCTGTGATGAGCTCAGCATTAATATTAACTCATATTAGCTTCAGAAAACATAACCTTGCCTCACAGGAGTTTGAGGTTGGAGGCACTGACTGCATCAGGATGATGCGTGCTATG
Organism: Nothocercus julius; assembly: GCA_013398735.1. NCBI lineage: Eukaryota > Metazoa > Chordata > Aves > Tinamiformes > Tinamidae > Nothocercus > Nothocercus julius. The sequence continues at coordinate 1,465,256 of VZSV01000106.1, forward strand.
GTCTGTGTTGCTGATTTCCAGAGGTCTGGAAATTCAGTTGGTTGGAAATGGTTTGTGGTTGGTTCATGTGTCCCTCCCTGTGGAGTAACCACCTGGCCTAGAGCTCAGGAGCCAAGAGATATGAGCTTAAATCTAAACCAAGGATGACCTTTTTACCAAAAGTTTCTTTACCAAAAGTCATGGACCTCTCCAGCTGCTGGTAAAGATGTCCCCAACCCTGTTCAGTTGTTCTGAAATACTCTGTTTCAGGTCAATTTGGGAACTTCATAGAATGGTGCAGCTCTTGGACATGGGGATGGGGTGATGGGATTTACATGGTCAAGGAGTCAAAGCACTGGGCAGGGAGGGCTCAGACAAGGCAAGACGTGAGCCCTTGCTCAGAGCCTGTGCCAACCATGAGAGGTCAACCATTGCTGGGACTAAAGCGAGACAACAGTAAAGCAAAATGCATGGAAGTGCTAGGAAAAGGAGAGAGCAAAAATGCGGGCAAGAAAGGCTCAGGAGAGGGATTTCTAGTGCAGAACAGTCTGCAGAAAATTTGGATCCACACCAAGCAGAAACTCATTTCAGGAATTTTCATTACTAGCTCTTAAGTAGTTGGCATCAGGCTGCACCAAATGCTAGGATCAGGCACTTAAATAACACACAAACCCTTAAGTTGAGGAAGGATCCACACAGGAATCCAAGATAGTATACTGAATACCTCGTATTTTAGTGCGTCTGGCACTGCTCCAGGTATGAGCTGCAGCAGTGATGTAATATGCACAGCATATAATATCAAGATGTACAGCATAAATACTGCTTGTCCTCTTTCAATGCAACAGGTATATAAATGATAGTAGTTTAATTTCTGGTTGAGGAATAGCGTTTTCCTCAGCAGAAAAAGCAAGAAAGTGTATTTCAAATGGCAGCTGTGAATGTATTCTAGGCTTCTACTCTCCTTTGCCATTTAGTCATTCATTCTTTGACCTTTCCTCTTAACATCCTATTACTTTATTTCCTTAGGCTAAAATCTGTGATCATAGCCAGACTTACTCCCTAGCTTTCTCTCTTCTGTTAACCATTTTACAAGATTTTCCCAGTCTTTTTGTTTTATATCCCCCAGCATGCCACTTGCTTGGAATTGCAGCTGGGCAAAGTCATAGTTGCAAAGAGTTGATATGTTTTTTAAAAGGTTAATTAACAGAGACAGTGAAGCTGCTCAGGCCAAGCAGTCATTGTGTAAATCACCATGGCACTCAGGAAAGATTTTGCAAAAATGCTACCAGAAAACTGGGGAAAGTTCCACATTAATGGCAGTTACTGAACTGCACTTCAGAATCAACCTCATCTTTTTTTTTATTAAAATCGAGATATCTGCTATTTGTATACTTTGGATTCTTCCTCCTCTTTGTTCTTATTGGTTATGACCATTACTAAAACTGATATATGCCTAATGCTGTGATCTTAAATCCACCCTGAGTAACTAATTACCAGTTCCTGCAGGAGTTAGGTTCTTTAATTTGTTTAGACCGAAAGATGATGTTTGTGTTAAGAGCATTTAACTAGTCTAAACTGAGAGCAGCTAAGACCCTGTTCTCGTTTTCACCTTTGAGTCAATCCCACCATTAAATATCAAAACAACAGATTTTTGAAGAAAGAAAGAAAAATTTGTAATGTTAGCTCAAACAATTTTTTAAAACCTAGTGTAGACGGCCTGCTTTTATGACCTGTGGCTGCAAATGCCTTAAAATATGTCAGCAGAGTTCCTGTGTTATTGTGGTCACACGAGATTCAGCATCTAAATCTCTGAGCCTATATTGTGTGTCAGAAGTGTGGAAAAGAATGGCTGGAGGGAAGTGTGTGGAGCTTATCATTGTAGGAGGTTGGATGCTGTCATAATTCTTATGTCTTGTCCGTAGCAGTAATGAAACAGGCTTTGCAGACTGATTCTTGAAAAAGAAGGAAGAATAGGCTTTGTTTGACTATTATGGCAAGTGTCAAACCTGGTGAGTAATAGGGATAATTTTTGGATGTTTGAAGTGGAGAATAATGTGTGATTCATGATGGTTCTGCTCTTTAGCATCACTGTCTCTCTGTACAAGTGCCATGGCGTTTTTCACAAGCAAAAAGTGGTACAGAAATATGTCTCGAACAAGGACAGGATTACATTTTTATCTTGCATTTGCTGCTGCTTGTTTTTAAAAGCCTTTCTAAGTACCTTCTAAACAAAATAAACACTTTACAGTCTTTGGTCTCTGTGGGCCAGGGCGTAAGCAGAGATCCATCCTCAGTTCCATCTTTAGATATTTCAGTTGAATGAGGATAAAAGCATACATGATCATGTATTCTCAGCATCTCAGGAATCATGATCCCTTAGAAGTGTCTGTTAGCTCTAATCAGGATCAGGAACTTTTTGAAAATTAAGGTTATTTCTCCTTAATATTCCTCCTGTGCAAATGGTGTAACACAGAAGACTGATTTTAGCAATTTTCACATGCTGGAAGGCTTCCCCCCAACTGTAGCTACAGCCGTGTGTCTGCCTGACTTCAGTTTGTTCTGTCTTTACTCTGAGATGTTTGTTAAAACTCTGATCAGTCTTGATGCTTCTTAGCTTATATTTTATGTATTTAAAATATGACCCTGCTGCTATTGCGTAGCCTGATGAGATTTGCAGGTCCACAACTGCACTGTCCTATTGACAAGGCCTTCAGGTCAGGTCCTCTGCCTGGCCAGAGAGCTCCCTTTTCATATGGTTCCTTGCCATTTGTCCACTTTGAATATTGTCTCCTTGAATTCAAACCATCTTTGCAATTTATCAGGATCACTCTGAATCTTAATTCTGGCTTCAAGAATACTGTTACCCTTGACACTTTAATGTACATCACAAATTTTATGAGAATATAGTCTTTCATCATTTAAGTTAATGAAAGTACTGACAGACTGCAGGTCCGAAATGCCTCCCTAGCTTGAGAGCAAAGTACCAATATCTCTTAAGAAGGCACATTTTCAGCTGCTTTGGTAACCGTATAATGTTGTTTAATGCTGGTACACATTTCTTAGTTTGCTTATATGGGTATCGTGTAGCCTTACATGGGTGAAAGCAGATGCCCCCTCTACTTCTCTTATCAAGTTAATCTGCAAAGAACATAGTAAAGTTTGCTCTTCCTTTAGCTGCTCAGGAGTAACATATTTTAATATGTTTAATTTTTGTTCCAAAGTTTCCTCCCTAATCTCTATGCCATGGTTACAGCAAATAAGGAGAAGGGCTTGAGGGTTTTATTATTGCAGAAGTATAGGTGATGGTAGATATGAACAAGAAAAAAAGAATCAAAGTGTCAGTAGAATCATCCACAGAGTAGGTTTAATGCAAACTTAATTCAGGCTAGTTTTATGAGTTTTCATTTGAATTTCATATATTTGGGAACCTCACATTAAAAGATATTTTTTTCTTGATTTTTAATATAGTAATTTGATGAGATCATAGGGGTTTACTTTGGAATAAATTATAATTAATTTCTTCATATACACAAGATATCAGTCCACAGCCTAAACTTTATATCTATTTCTTCTGCATATTTGAAATCACATAGCAATAAGATCTTTTGGTCTATTCTCTCCTTGCCTCATGACTGCTAATAAAATTTTTCAGTGGGAAATCTGTAAAGAAGGAAAAAGATCATAGGTCTGTTTAAGAAGCAAGAATGTTTTGACTATTTCATTATGAAAAAAAATCTGGATTCAATACACTATGTTGAGTTTCCTTTTGTCATTTCTATGTTAATTTATATTCTAGCCTGTCCTAGATACTGGATTTTTTTCCCTCAAACTGCGTTCAATAATACAGAAAACTGTTAGGGGAAAGGTTTTTATTCTTTCTCTCCGCTGAATGTATGATGAGAAACTTGAATAACCCCTCAAGGAAACATATTTTAAGGCAAATCTTTTGGGGGCGGCGAGAACAAGCACTGAAACAAGTGCTGAGTCACTTGCTCGTACCACGAGAGCCGTCTGCAGTTGCCTGGAAAGCTCGTCAGAGTCCGAAGTGCAGCGTGCTGCTGTGGCACGTCGGCGCGGGCTGCCATCAGAAGGTCTCCTGGCAAATCTTTGGGGGGAAGACAAGATAATTAAGCGGCTGGCTTCCGAATGGGAGTTGTTAGGCTGAGCACTGAGCCCAGCGGAGCAGGCAACTTGTAAATGTCACCATCAAACCAGGTATTTATTAGTCAGAATTGACACACTCTAACTTCTGGGAAAGCGGTGAGAAAATATTCTCCATCGCTTGAGACATTTCAAACTGCAGCAGATTGAGCACAGCTACAAGAAGAAAAAAGGTTCTCTTGAGCTGACTGCTCATATGCTAGCAAGGGGAGTCATGAGATGAACTACTTAGTTCTGCCTTTCTTTCCCTCCTCCTTTCTCATTTTGTCCCCTGCTTCCCCGCCACCACGTTCAAGCTGCAGTTGCTTTTGTCTTACAGTTGTTTCTAGAGTACTATAGAGTAAGCAGGCACCTCAGTTTATATAATAATGCATACAAGAAGGATGACCTACTGGCTAGGACACAAAATACAGAGAACACTTTGAAAAAAAAAAGAAAAAACAACAAATATTGACTTTTTTTTCCCTCCCTCTTTGCTTAGCAGCTACAGAGTGTGCTTGGAAAGAAACCAGTCTCAAGCTCATTCCCAAACTGTCAGATGAAAAAGACCTGTAGACCACTTTGCTTACTCCCATAACTCTGCAGAATTGCTCCTTGCCATGTACTTGAGTGCTATATTCTGGCTAATTTGCCACAACTTTCCACCACAAGGCTATCCCATACCCAGATAAATCTCATCTAGAGCTCTTCTCCTCCACTCCCCTCAGGAAGAGCTGCACATTTTCCTTTGTCCACTTTCATTCTACATCAGAGATGCTGTCTGAACTATTGAAAGGAGCTCAGCAGTGTGGAGAATGCCAAATGCCATAGAGGCCTCTCTGGAGATACCTTTGCTCTGTAATGGAAATTCTAGACAGACAACCAAAGATGACCCATGTGACAGGACTATCTCTTCCCCTTACCTCCTGCAGATAAGGACCTTCTTACCTGCAACTTGGTAGAAGATTATTTAAGTAGCATGAAAGGAGACGCATCTTCTAACCCTGTTGGTTCTATCCCCTGAATTATAGAAATACCTTTACAGAACATCCCAGAGAAGAAACAGAATATAAAAATAGTAATCTTATGGGTATCATCCATTCAGGAGCATGCAGCTACTCTTGGGCCAAAGAGATGCTGAGCTAGTTCAGGCTGTGCTCAGCAATACAGAAATTGGCACTGACTATTTTACACCTTTTTCTGAGTGCTGGAGGATAAAATAATAAAATTTAAATTCAAAGTTGTACAGCATGGGAGCATAAAATTTCTGAGTTAAAAACTAGTCTGAACCTTCCCCTTCAATTTCAACGTTAATTTTGGACTGAAACATCAATCTTTTGTCTAATCCATATCTAATCCTAATCAAGATACTTGAGATTGTTTTAATGTAGTTTGTCAGCTCATTTTAAAATATTGTGGCCTTAATATAGCAACTGAATCCAGACTTCAGATCTTTACTACGATTATAAATAAAACATAATTTGCATGATTAAGTGATAATGAAGGTATACACAATACATGATGCCATGTTGGAAAAAATGGCACTCCTTAAGTTTGTGCATTATCACTTTTGAGCTCTGCAGAGTAAAATCTTGGTTATTCCTCTTTATTCCACATGAGCATACTGTTAGTAGCCTGGAACAACCTCTGTGAGCCTTTTCAATCAGAAAAATCATCTTGATTTGTATACTTATACAGCACAAGCTGAGCAGAAGTGAGAATTTCTTTCCTGAAGAAAACAGATTTAATCCTCGGAAAGCAGATTTTGATCCTCAAAAGCTTCACAGATTCAATTGTCTTAAATAAAGCAAGGCAAGGTAGCTGCTGAGAAATGCAGAAGTTTATCTGAGCTGGTCCCCCACACTTCTGAAAGCTACAAAGAGAAGGATGGCACATAAGGAAAGAGATGAGGCTATGTGCATGGTTTCCTTTTTTTTTTTTTCATGCCAGAATGAATATTAGAATTATTAAAGTGTGCTTACTATGATAACCATCAGGCACACAGTCGCAGTGCTGCTTCCTGGTCTAAAAATCCGCCCTGCTCAGAGCCCTCAGCTCCTTCCCCCAGCATCATGTGCCCCATCAGCCGACATCAGACTTCGCAGTCCTCCCCGTCCAATGCTCCCCCAGGCCCATCCACTCCCTCGTCTCCTCCTAAAGCTCAGCCAGCCACACGCTTTGTTGTGTGCAGGGGAAAAGGAAGAGAAAAAACGCTTTTCACCAGTCTTTTTGAACAGTAAAATAAAAAAAGTGTGGCAACAAAAATGTTTAGTGAAAGGTCAGGAGTCATCTTTTGTTTTTGTGGTTATATATTCATGCTTAATCTTAAATAATGTGATTTCTGAATTTCAAAATGAGTGCAAAAAGAGTCAGAGGACTCACCCTGTAAGCATCATAGTCACCAGCTACTTGTTTGGAGTGCTGAGAGCTGCCCACAAAATATTCTGCTCTGAAAATTCTCTTCAGAATGAAAAAAGAACCACAGGAAAACAGTTATTAGCTCAGGTAACCTTCAATGAGGAGGATATGTCTATGAAATACCTTTTGGAGACCTTGGTAACCTGATACCTGCAATTCTGGTCACCAAATACTACATATAAAAACAAACTTTCATAAAATTTTTTGAAATTCCGTTCCTCCCTAAAAGCAGTTCAACAAAATGAATGCTGTATGGCAAACTGAGGATGGAATGTGACCTAATGATTCTGTGAGCAAAAGTGGAGAAAAATATTGCACAACCTTACTGTAAGTTCCATTTATCCATGAAATAACCATTGCATTCATATTTGCATTTTCATTATACAAAATAGGCTACCTTCTGGGTTACCAACACAGTGGTATAGTTTTATTTATTTAGGCTGAATGGTTTGCTTTTCATAGTATGTCCAGCTGGTAGAAAAGTAGAATTCAATAATGCGAACATTTCACAGTAAATAAATTGCATTAATACAGCAACAAAAAGCTGTGCTCAGCAGTTTCTCTGGAAAAGGTCTATTCTAGCACTACACACCAGCTTTCTGAACACTCAGGAAACTGGGAAGGTTACAGTTTGTTAAATCAAAAATATGTTATAGGATTTCTGCTTAGGATTTTACTTACCCACTTCTCTCCATGGAAAAGAATAACATTTAATTGGCTGCTCTCAAGCAGCATATTTCTGTGCCTATATTTCATGCTCATATTCAGTATTGCAGGCTTCTTTGTGAAATCTTGCAGTGACAAAGGGCTACACAAAGGATAGAAAAGTATAGCCATTAAGTACATTTCAAAGTTACTCTACCTGGAGGTGATCTGAAAAAAAAAAAAATTCAGAAAGCTTCTTTCGGTATTAGATATGTTCGACTTGATTGCCTGACATATTGAGAATACTTTCTGCAGAAATACGGTCCTTCTGTGGGTTGGTGGAGAGAATAAATGTTCTGTGTTCCTGTTCATTGAGGTGCCAGAGACATTGGGTCTCCCCTCCTTCTTCCTTGGCCTATCCTGGTGGTGGGATGTCCACTCCTCTGGTGTCATGCCTGCTGGTCCTTACACATGCCAGGGGATAGGGATTGACACCAACTGTCACCGTATGGCTCTGTGTTTGCTGCAGGGTCAGTGGTAGATTCTTGTGGCAAGTGAGTACTTCCATAGCGTGAGCCTTTGGCTTAGTACTTTCTCAGTCGCAATAAACCCATGCAATGCCTCCAATGCATTGCCAATTTAATAAGACTGAATGCTAGCCAGTCACTTCTTGTATTTTACTGGCAATAAGTACCTGCTATACAAAATCCATGCTACTCAGCAATAGCGATGACCATCAAAGAGATCCAGTGTATTATTTTGCTAGCTCTCAAAATTGTTTGGCCTTCACAAGGCAATGAATTTTTTATATATTGCTTAAGGAATTATTTTAATATTTTTTTGAGCTTGATAGAAACCCTGAATTCTTTCAGTATAAATGGAAAACTATTGTTGAAGGAAAGAATATATTGAGGTCATATCTGAGTTTTAAGGATAACAAAAACAAAATGAAAATAAAACCACTTGCCTGCTTTTAATGTTCCAAGTTGTCCTCTTTCTCCTTGGCTTCTTTGTAACAACTGCAATCTTTTTATATCCAATTCACTATCATAAAAAGAGACACCTCTTGAAAAGATTGTCATTGTATATGGATAAGCATGTATTTCTGTTCAACAGCTATTCAACTATTTAGATGTTTGTAGGAGTAACACAATGATGTTAAAAAGAAAAAAAAAGAGTAGTATGTTGTTTTTCTAACTCTTTTTATTGTGCTGTATTGCTGTGACAGAGTTTCAGACGGTGACAATGTCCTGAGTGCTCCGTAATTGCTAAATAGCTTTCTTCATGCATTCCTGATTTGACAGTTCCAGCATCTGTAGTGGAGGGGATGCCTGTGGCAGTAATAGCAGACCGTTCAGCCTGGCCCATCTACCTTTGGCTCTCGCAAGAGGCTCCTTAGCTGGAAATCCAGGCACATTCTGCTCACAGAGCCCTGCGGGCTTCCTTTTCCCATCCCTCACCAAATTTTATCTGCAGTGCTGTAACTTGTGGGCCCATTAGGAATAGCATTCCAGAAGGAGGTAAGATGAGCTTCCAGGCCTTAATGGCCTTTGATAGAGCCTGAAATGCCATGCACATATGTTTATGTCCCATTTGTCACTATTCTACTTTCTGTGGTTTAGCTGTAATGGATATATCCTGTCCTGAAAGAATGGGTGATTTATAAAGCTCTGGATAGATCATTTTCTGTGCCTCATCTGTGCCACTGATTCTTGAGCAAAGTCATGTTGTGTACTTACATACATTAAAATTTTGTCTATACTTCTGTATAAGTATAGCAGTATTTTATTTTGAAGAGCTCAGACTGACCTATTTTTATAGATAATACTTGTCATGCTGACTCTATAAAACAAGGGAGTAATGTTTAAATCAAGCCATTTATATCTATTTTGAGAAAGTATTTTAGCATGGTTGTGTAAGTACCTGGTGCATGGAGCATGGAACCATAACAAAAATCCACAGGGTAAAGTGACAGAAAGCATTTTTATGCATTAGTCTTCAATACAATTAATATACAGACTGAACACTTGTATTTGTAGAGTGCACAGACATTGACTAGCTCCCATAATTCTTTTTTTTTAGAAAAAAAAGAAGTACTTTGCACGGAGTAGATCCCACATGAAATATATAAATAAATAGAATGAAAATGCAGTTGCTATATTTATATTTATCATTAGCAAGACATCTAGAGCCTGCATTCTCTGCTGATTACAATTAATATGAAAGGCTAGAAATTATAACAAACAAAAAATTTCTAGCGCATTATGCATGAGCTTTGAATTGATTTTATTCTAATGCTCCATGGCATGCACGCAATATTCTGAAAGCTTGAAACAATTAAGTATAATAAAGATCTAAACATCTTACTTTCTTTTTAAGTTGTTGCTAAATTATAATCTTAAAAAGATAGGTTTTCATCAGTGCTAGTGTTTGTTGTTCCTAAAGAAACCCATCAATTTACACATCTAGTTTTAATTATACATGATCTTACCTCTATTTTTTAATGCATATTTGTCACCTCTTCTGCAAGGGTGAACATCAGAATACATTACAGTATTGTATTTAAATAAATTTTAAATAACATCAGAATGGATGCTTAACTAGGCCCTTCACGTATGTAAAGAGTCCATGCAAGCCCAGAGTTCCCCTGATTCACACTGGCTCTGGTTCCATTAAAATTACTGGAACTATGTTAAGGTGAGGATGCAGTGAAAGTTTCCAAATATTCACTTTGAAAATTTGGGACCCTCTGCAACAAACACTTTTTCTTCCTGTCACACTATCCTCCTGCCTAATGACTCTTTGTTGACAGTAAACTAAATATTGAACATCCCTTCAACCGAGTTTCCTTTTTTTTCCTGAACTTTTCAAGGAAGTTGAAAAGTGTCTAATTATTTGAATAATCAAGGCAATGAATATTTGATCACTAACATCAAAGATGCAGTCATAATGCAAGAGCTGAGGTATGTGCTTAATATTGCATTCCTCCTAACACAAAGGAAATTACATTTTGCTTGAAAAGGTGTTGCTTAAAGGTGGTTTTCTTCTGTTTGAATCTTGGAACATAGTAGAATGGAGAAATATTGGGAATTAATTTTGCCATATTTATTTAATTATCCAAAACGTGTCACTGCATCATTTGACAAGATGTTGGAGGAACCGAGTCAGTGGACAATTAAGGAAAATAACCTAAAATTTGGACACACACCTTACTGGTGCTGTTAATTAGCTGAAGTCTGGCTTGACATTGGGATTAGCATTTTAGTTGCACAGGCATTGAGACTGGATTATCCTTTCGCTGTGGATATAGTCTTTCTGGTCTTGGTTTTATTTTATTTTATTTTATTTTATTTTATTTTATTTTATTTTATTTTATTTTATTTTATTTTTTTGAGTGAGATCCACTGACAAATGAGTACAGGACATAAGCATTGCCACTGCCCTGGATTTTCTGTTTGCCTTTTGCTTCCCAATGACTAGAGTATATGACAATTTAGACCTAATCCTCCTTTCCCACTGCATCCCCCAAGGCTCAGCATCACAGCTAGCACTGATCATTGGCAAATACACTTTGACTTTGATGTGACCTAATGCTCAAGCTAGAGCTAAGGGAAAAGAAAACCACCACGTTCTTAATATTTCAAACACATCTTAAGCAGTTCAGGGACCTTCCATCAAAAGCAGTTGCTACCAAGAGAGCCACTGTCAACATCATAAAACCTGAACATTTACCTTCCCTGACAGCTTTTCATATCGAGATTGCTTGCTATTGTGTTTGTAGCCAATTCAAATTAAGAGTTACCACCTCTCAAGATATCGATAAGTGGAAAGGCCACCTAATTGAGTCTGGACTGATGCAGGAATATGGGATTGGCAAGGACTGCATCATCCTGCAAGACCAGGGTCCCAAATTTATGGCTAGCTATCATCCAAAATACTGTCAATCATCTTCATGCAAAATCAACACCTACTTCCCACACCAGCCAGGCACCTCAGCTCGGTAACCTGTAAGCACAGCCTTGATTCAGAGCTGGATTTGCCATACAGGTTCCTTCATGCACGCAGAATAGGGAGTAATAAGTGTATTGCTAACCAAGCAGCATGCAGTGCAGTCTAAATTCAGTTCGCAGTCCCCCTTCATACACGTTTAATCAATTCCACGTTCACTTTACTGTGTACATTCCTATTGATTATATCTCTAGTCATGCTTCTCCCACTCACCTTTAATAATTTTTTATATCGTTTATGACTGCACTGAGTCTGGTTTCAAGCTTCATTTACTGGCAACCTTCTCTGCTTTCTATTTCTTAGTCTTGTATTTTGACTTGTCTGGTCTGAATATCTTCGCTGTGCAATATCTCAGGTGTCTGCATGATCTCTGGTGTTCTTTAGTGGACTGCGGGCATCCTGCTCATTAATCTGAGTAACGTTTGCCCGTCGTATTCTCAAGTACCCCATCACTTCAGGTGCACAGCTATAATGTTTGGGCTTTCTCCTTTTTTTAAAGCAATAGAGCAATATTTCAACCTGAATCCAAATCCTCTTCCTTAGGCAGAAAATGCACCTAGTCAGCCACATTTACTTAAAGATATTTATAGGGTATGTAGTCACACTGCTTTATTATTTAGTAGCATTGGTTGCAAAATAAGATACAACCTATTTATTTATGACTGGTTTGGATGGCAGTGCTGTTCCCAAGTGTGAGGAACTTCTTAAGAGACTGATACTGCTCTACCTATCATCAGCCCATGCTGTTCAGCACGGATATTGCCGGGAGTGCTGCCTCTGTAGAGAATCGGCAGCTGGGGTCACATCCCATTGCCTCTAGAGAAATAGCCAGAAATTAAATGCTGTATGAACAGACATGAAAACATGATCCAGTCCTGAAACTCTGTGACTATTTCCCTTGTCTATTTTCATAACTGAGCAGAAACATCTTCTTTAACATCTTACATAGATTAGTAGAGAACACTTAGTTCCTGCTGCTAAGTAATACATTAAAATACCTTGGAATCTTTAAAATGACAAGTACCTGTTTTATCACTAACACCATGAGTAGCTTTCCACCATAGACCATAGTAACAAAATGATAATTTGTAATGTTCTGAAAAAGATGGGAATAATAAAATCATCATGTAATTGACTTTGTAATACCCCATGATCACTGTGTCTTGATAAGACTGAGACTTCGAAAATGAAATTAATGCATAAAACCCTGGAAGAGACTTTCAGGAGCCTAACATGCAATTATTAGGTTAAAAAGAATCAGCTTTCATCTTCTAAATGTCTCTCTGTCAATAGAAATGCAATGAGAGAATGTAAGCACACACTGAAACACACTAGAAACAAGAGTCACTCAACACCAACAATGTCTAGGAAATTTAATTCTGTGATAATGTTCCATGTTCAAAATTGTTCTACACAGAAATCGGAGTTGGTAGTGGAATCAACCTGGATGTTGTTATGTTAACGGAAGGTCCCAAATAGGTTTTTAGGTTAAACTAAGCTCTCCAAAATCCCTAGAAGTGCAGAGAGACTTATTTCAAAGAAATAAGTGATTTTCAGTGATTTCATAGCTCTGCATACTCAAGACGACCCATTAGTCCGTGAGGCCCTGGCAGCTGTTCATGAGTGTGCCTTTGAGGTTCTCAACTCTGGCCAAAACAAACAAACGGGCTTGCTCCATCTCTCTCAGATTTCCAAACCTGTGGGCTTTGTTAATTTCTCCTGGGCTGCTGAAGCCAGAGAGGCCTGAGGGTGGAAGCTCGGCCAGCCCTGGCTTTGCCTTGGAGAGCTGCGGGCAGGACCCTCCAGGATGGAGCACGTCAACCAAGGAGCTGCCCGGAGCCAAAATTGCTTCCAAGCCTCTCCCAGGGTTCCCAGGCTCTCCCTTTTGTAAAAATGCTTAATGAATGGTGGCTCAGAGCTGCGTTTCCTGGTGCACACTCTCTTTTTTCTTTAATATGTCCATTTCTACCATTTCTATAACCTTTGTGATTTCCTTGTGCCTTACTGTTGTGCTTTGCTTTGACTGCCAGTCTGATTTACAGTAACCGGGGTGTTGCTTTCCTGATTGGTAGGCCCAGAAGTGTGAATTAGGGCAAAAACTACTCAGACTGGAGAGATAAAAAGCTCTTTCTAGCTTTATGACGGGCCATGAGTACCTGCTCAACAAGGGAGTTCACTCATTTCTCCAGGCTTTGTATCACACTTGTGCAGCTCGTAAGCAGAAAGACTGTCTCTAGACACTTGTCCGCTCAAACCAGTGACATTCTGCTGTTTCAATTACTTCTAAATTGTGCACATATAAGATAGGAACCAAATAAAACAGACAGAACAGGTGTTGTTCAGAAGAAACCCCAAGAAACAGGAAGCTACACACAGTCTAAACGTGGCAGGGCCTCCCTGGAGGGCTTTGAAACAGTTAAGGACACTTTTTTTTTTTTTTTTT
>VZSV01000106.1:1486956-1498531 GCA_013398735.1 Nothocercus julius
AGGAAGGAAGGAAGGAAGGAAGGAAGGAAGGAAGGAAGAAATCCCCAAGTGCTCATGAGATTTATACCCTTGCAATCAAGCTCCATTCTATCAACGTAACATGCAGGCTATTTCTGCAAGTCATGAGAAAGAAACCTGCAGTAAAGTTTCTTGTACAACTAGGACCCCCCCAGGGGTTTAGTTCCATAAGCAAAACCAGACTGTTTTCTTATGTGACAAGCACAAGCTCCCAACATCATGACTGACTAGAGACTGCCTCCAGATGGCCCATGTCTATTTGGCTTTTGGTCATGAAAAAATACATGGAAAAAAGGAAAACTGTGGATGAAATCATATGTCAAATTCAGAGCAATGCAAACTACTGAAGTATTGATCAGCATCTAATCTAAGAAGCCTACAGTATTAGCACAGTGAGATTATGTTTGTGTTCAGAGATGATAGGCGTATTTTTGACAACTCTTCCTAAACTTAGTTCATCTCTGATTTACATATTAAAATGCTCTCTTGGTGAATGGCTTAAATCAGGGTCACCTTCATCATGTGTACAGAAATACACACACAGCTTCCATTTATATGAATGTTTAATTACAAATATTGCACCTCATATTTTACACAGTAAATCTGTATCAAATTGCTTATTTTCTTATTAATTTTTGTAACATATAAATTATATTTTATTTTCATGAATATATGTCAAAACTCTCTCTGCATAAATGATATTTGGGTATCATTGGATATCAAATGATACTCTCATTCCTTCACATCCTGAGTTCACTAATTATTGGATCTCTCCTTCACTATCTTCTGTCCTTCTTTACTTCTTCTCACCAAAATCTACCAGAGCAGTAGAAATCTAGATGGCTAAAAGTTTTTAATCAGAACTCAGGCATTTTCATTGAGAATTTGAGAACAATTCTTTTTCTGAAACAAGCCCACATTTAAAAAATGTTCTTGTCTATCTCCATTTCTAGTTTAGCCAGAAACCATTTGGTGTGGACAGATCAGTCAGGTGCCATGACAGTATAAATCCTATAATTCCATTAAAAGCATTGGTAAATACCTAAAAATCACAGAATTATCTTACACCATTATGGAAGCTTTTTAAAAATGCAGATGCCTCTCTGTATTCCTAATTAGTATGATACTTTCAAGAATCATGGTATACTTGAGAACCGCATAGAAATACAATTTTACTTCTCAGCAACAAGTTCCAAAGCCATGCCTTGACATGCAGCTAATCCTAGTTAGCTCTGATAAATAACCAAGGCTCCAGCCCATATTGCAAAATATAGCATTTCAGCCATGACTAATTCTGTCCTGTATTTGCGTGGAAGAAAGCAATACCTCCAAGCTGGCCATCACTTTAGACACATTACATTTAGGGACCTCCTTGGAGGAATCCCCTGGGCCGGGGTCCTAGAAGGAACGGGGCTCCAGGAGAGCTGGATAATATTGAAGCACCACTTTCTCCATGGTGAGGATCAGTCCATTCCTACAAGAAAGACGTCAAGCAAGGCAGGCAGGAGACCTGCGTGGATGGGCAAGTAACTGGTGGGAAAACTTAAAGAGCAAAAGAGAGCATGCATAAGGTGGCAGAAGGGTCAGACCACATATAGGGGACAATATAGGAACGCTGTCAAGGAATGCAGGGATGCAACGAGGAAGGCCAAGGCCCGTTTGGAATTAGAGTTAGCAAGAGATGTCAGGGCCAATAGGAAGGGCTTCTATAAATACATCAGCAGCACGAGAAAGACTAGGGAAAATGTTAGTCCGCTGCTGAACAGGGTGGGTGCCTTGGTGATGGAGAAGGCAAAGTTACTAAATACCTTCTTTGCTTCTGTCTTTACTGCTGAGGCTACTCCCCATGAACTACAGAGCTCAGAGACAAAAGAGAGAACTGGGAGAGAGGAAGACTTTCCGCTGGTTGAGGAGGACTGGGTTAGGGATTACTTAGGCGAACTGGACACCCATAAATCTCTGGGCCCGGATCGGATGCACCCAAGAGTGCTGAGGGACCTGGCGGGAGTTATTGCTCAGCCGCTCTCCATCATCTTCGAGAGGTCATAGAGAGTGGGGGAGGTGCCAGAGGACTGGATGAAACCAGCATCACTCCAGTCTTCAAAAAGGGCAAGAGGGAGGACCTGAGAAACTAGAGGCTGGTCAGCCTCACCTCCATCCCTGGAAAGGTGCTGGAGCAGCTCATCCTAGAGACCATCTCTAGGCATGTCAAGGAAAAGAAGGTGATCAGGAGTAGTCAGCATGGATTCACCAAGGGGAAGTCGTGTTTGATGAACCTGATAGCCTTCTGCGATGGGATGACTGGATGGATGGACAATGGGAGAGCCGTGGATGTTGTCTACTTCGACTTCAGCAAGGCTTTTGACACCGTCTTCTGTAACATCCTCATGGGCAAGCTCCAGAAGTGTGTGTTGGTGGATTGAGAGCTAGCTGGATGGCAGAGCTGAGAGGGTCGTGATAAATGAGGCCGAGTCTAGTTGGAGGTCTGTGGCGAGTGGCATCCCTCAGGGGTCAGTACCGAGCCCAGTGCTGTTCAGCTTGTTCATCAGTGACTTCGATGAGGGGACAGAGTGCACCCTGAGCAAGTCTGCAGATGATAGAAAACCGGGTGGAGTGGCCGACACTCCAGAGGGCTGGGCTGCCATTCAGAGAGACCTAGACAGCTTGGAGAGTTGGGCAGAGGGGAACCTCCTGAGGTTCAACAAGGACAAGTGCAGGGTCCTGCACCTGGGCAGGAATAACCCCAGGCACCAGTACAGATTAGGGGTTGACCTCCTGGAAAGCAGCTCTGCGGAGAAGGATTTGGGAGTTAACCATGAGGCAGCAGTGTGCCCTCTTGGCCAAGAAGGCCAATGGGCTCCTGGCTGCATGAGGAGGAGAGTTGCCAGCGGGTCGAGCGAGGGGATCCTGCCCCTCTACTCAGCTCTGGTGAGGCTGCACCTGGAGTACTGGGTGCAGTTGTGGGCTCTCCAGTACAAGAGGGATGTGGAACTTCTAGAGAGGGTCCAGCATAGAGCCACAAAGATGATGAAGGGACTGGAGCATCTATCGAACGAGGAAAGACTAACTGAGCTGGGCCTGTTTAGACTGGAGAAGAGAAGATTGAGAGGATAACTGATTAATATGTATAAAAGTACCTGAGGGGCGAATGGAAGGAGGATGGGGCCAAACTCTTCTTGGTGGTGGCCAGTGATAGGGCAAGGGGTAATGGGTACAAGCTGAAACGCAGGTTCACAAGTTCCATCTCCACATAGGGAAGAACTTCTTTACTGTGAAGGTGACCGAGCACTGGCACAGGCTGCCCAGAGAGGCTGTGCAGTCTCCTTCTCTGGAGATCTTTCAAAGATGCCTGGATGCCACCCTGTGCCATGTGCTCTAGGTGACCCTGCTTGAGCAGGGTGGGGTTGGACTAGATGATCTCTAGAGGTCCCTTCCAACCTCAACCATTCTGTGATTACCATTCAGAGCTAGCCATGCACACACAATTTTCTTCTGCAGCCCAGAGAAACTCACCAAGGGTTTCTTTAGCAGTGCTGTGGTTTTCTACAGTGTATCATGAAAAATACTTCATGGCAATAATGGACAAGCGAACTGCATTAGTTGCCGTGCCAGTGAATGCAGTTTCAAATGCATCAAAAATGTTTTCACTTTATTGGAAAGTTTTTAAAACCCTGCATGCAATTTTACACTTTGGCTACCCTTTAAAAAGCAAACAAAATACAGTGTGAAGTGTTGGAAGGTCACCATTAACTCTGTTTTCATTCCTGCTCTTCGTTAGCTAAGCCCCTAAGGTCATTTGTTAGTGCTACAAAGTACCTAAGAGTGACTGCACAGTTAAGGGTACCATTCAACGGCCTGAACACTGTGTGTATCTGGGCTCCTAAAACGGCTCGGGGCAGTGGATGAGTTCATTACGACTATAAGGTTAGACAAATATTTTGAGGCAGAATCTGCTGCTTTCATACCCATACTTTTGCACTGGATCGGGTTGCCAGAGGCATTCCCATACTGTCAGGAGTGAAGGGGGATGAATTTGATTCTCTCCCACTGTGAAGATTATATCACAGTGTCTGCAAGTATAGTGATATTACCAAACCTACTGTACAAGGAAAAAATGTTTTTCAGTAGGAATAACATGACCTCTCAGTTCTTTTCCACTCACTACAGTTCCTTTTCCTCCATTGGCCAACCTATTGACACCTCTGTTCTTCAACTTTCCAGTAAAACTTACAGCAAAAATATCTGTCCTGTTATAATCTGCTTCTTTCTCTTAATATAAACCCATCACTCTTTTCAATTCCAGGACTATTTCCTTCTCTTTCTCCTGCCCTTAACACAGTGTTCTCCATTATCCACTTCTTTCCCAAAAATGTTTAACTCACAAGGCTGGCAGTTCTCTTCTCAGGAGAGTCCTGAGACAAGAGCAGGACCACTGTCCAAAGCAGAGCAGATGGTGGCCAGTGATGATGCTGATGGCTCACCAGTATTAATAAAACTTCCTTGGTGCTGCTATTTTCCCAATGCATTCACAAACTGTACAGTTCAGCTTTCCTAGGTTATCAAAATATCCTTTTGTGAAAATCTTAAATCATAAGTGAAGTTATCATTTCCTAACTATGTAGACTAATCTTAATATAGTTTCAGTCTGGCAAATAGGTACATTTTATTGAACAGCTAGTCATTAAATCATCAAATAATTATATACTGGGCTTAACTAGTAGTTTAGTTCCATAATAACTAACCAGTCTTCTCATTTATCTAAAAGAGTAAATCATACTGTTCAGGTTTTACCTTCTAGGTATTAGACATCTGGATATTTTCCAGGTGCCACGCTATGTTCAATATATAGTTTCATTATAGAAGGAGGAAATGAGTTTTGCAAATACAAAATCTCCCAGATTGCCTTCAGATAAACATAATATTTAAATGCAGTACTTGTTATAATGAAACTCATAATTAAACCATACACAAAAGCAAATGGGGAGAAGGCTAGATTAGCTGCAACCAAAGTAAAAGGTTAATTCTTGCCTCACCAAGTGCAATGGCAGATTTGCTGCAGAGAGCTGAAGGAAAGGCAGACATTTTACTGACACACCAGTTCCTTTACAAGCGCTACCAGTTGGATTAACTTCAAAGTTGGCTTTTTAAAGTCTTAAATATATGTTTATGCAAAACAGCTACCATCTCCCACACGAGGGGAGAATACTGCATGTGTTTGTCAGTTGAACAAGTAGTGAAAGCTCTTCCAGTTGCCCCAGCAACAAAGACACTTTCCAACAGTCATTTTGGCTTTTATTTCTCAATGCTGCTATATTTCCGTGTTTTGAGGTTCCAGCAAATAGATCAAAATATGTATAGTGCCTTATTTAAAAGAAAAAAAAAAAAAAAGACTAAATATATTGACTATTTTGCTTTCACAGCAAATTAGAATTCATGATATTCCTCACTTTTTCTACATTTTCTGGTTTCTGAAATATAGGCATGCTGCTGCTTCTCTAATATTTACAGCACACGGTAAAACTGATTTCTCTGTGATCAAAACCCTTCATTTTTGACTTTCTTATTTATATTTAAGTACAGTACTCATAGGCTGCATAGTAAAAGTCCATGTAATTTTAGTGACTTCTTGTATTCTATATACTGCTGATACAGAAAATAAACAGCCTAATTGTTTCATAGTCTGCTTTAAAAATAGCGAATGGTCTCAGTTTTACTCTCAGAAAATATGTCATGAATTTTTTTTTTTTTACAGAAAGACTTTGTAAGTGTTAACAAGAAATAGATTAATTAGAAAAAATATAATTGGAAATGTCTTTAAAAACCTTGAACATAAGCTAGAAGTCTGTAAGTAGTAATTATTGTTATTATTGGCCTGTGATCCTCTTGATGAAGAAGAAATGAAAGCTGTAGCATCTGGGTATATGCTAATTTGAATACGGTTTATTTACACATATATGTACCAGCCTAAGGCCACAGGCAATGAAGTGACTTGTAGAGCAGGTCCTTCTTTAAAATCCTCAATCTACCAAAGGGATCTCCATGACAGGGAGAAATTTTGCTTTGAGAACTGTTTCCAGTCATGAACCCTGACTAAGAGCAAAGTTTCAAGATTTTCAATCCCCTTTATACTCAGAATTTTGCATGACAACTTAATTAATTAAAGTATATTTTTCCAAGGTTGAATATTTGATCACATGATCAAGAAGAAAAAGGAAAAAAAAGAGACTGTGTAAAAGTGTTCATTTCTTTAAACATAGTGTGGTTATTTTTAGCATCTGTAAAACAGGGGCAAGATCAATAATTAATTGTCTCACAAGGCAGTTGGGAGAACTGCCTAATGACTATGCAAAGGGCTAGTGATGAGTTAAGAGGAGAGCACATCAGAATCAGGAACTAAATATTAATTGAACTACATGGTTTAAATCCTACTTCATGTCCACAGACTTGATGAAACATTACTTATCTGCTAAAAAAAAACATAGTTGTTTATGATGTCTTAGATGCTATATATATACTAGAATATGATGTTATCTGAAAAATTGAAGTTTAGGCTTCTAAAATATCAAAATATTTATATCTAGCATATTTATATACATTTTGAATTTCTTCTCTCGTCCTTTGAAATTATGTTTTACATTTGCAATTGGAATCATTATGCAAAATTCTCTTTGGCACAGGAACACATATCCTCTTACAAGTTAGTTGGCTGCTTCATGCTGTATCACTGTATTTGGAAAAATCACAGCTGGTGAGAACTGGCACATCGTGGAGAAGCACAGCGTGTAGCAGACAGCAGAAGTTCTGAAGTGGGCACTGGGGAAAGACAGTGGAGAACCCTTGTCAAGGAAAAAGTGTATATGCAGAAATAAGAATGTGTCAGGGAATCCTGGACATCTCAAGACTGCTGTCTGCAAACAGCGTCCTTGAAACTCCTTATAAAGCAGTCTGCAATGACTGCAGCCCACCTGAATACCACCACCCTGCGATCATACCTCAGCCCTCTCGAGCACTAAGCTCACTGTGAGCGCTCCGGCATCTTTCCAAAGCACAAAACACCCTCAGGAGAATCTTGCCTGGGCGCGAGCCAGCGGCAATCAATATTCTCACTGCATCCTGCAATGGATGGAAATGGCACCAAGTAACACCTGAACAGAGATACAGAGGAGTGACTAAGACACTGGAAACCTGACACAAAAGACAAAAAAAGAACTGAGCACAAGTCCAAGCAGAAACTTAGTGATGACCCTAGCAAGGTAAGTTAGGAAGGGTTGTGGTTGTCTATGCTAAGACTAAGGCTCAATTTTTGTATTTTTTCTGAAGAACATGGCTTAATTCCCACTACATCTGCTAAGTCATGCTATGGACCCAAACTAAGGATATATTGTGAACATAGCTCCTGGAATTCAGCCTCCTTTATCAACTTCCTTAAGGTTTGCAGTCACTGGGATTTATTATGGTATCTCAGTGAATTTTAGAAGAGCTCGATTCTCAACAGAGCCAGACAGTAAAGCAAAACATTATCAGAAGTCACTTTTGCCATTTACAAAATGTAGGTGCCGCCATCGGAGCTTGTGGGTTCCCACCATAGTCAGTGGAAATACAGCGGTGGGCTCCAGAGTAATATTCAGTGGGCTCCAGAGTACTATTCATCTGACCAAATGCAGACATCTACTTTAGGATCACCTGAAGGGTGCTTCATTGCTAACATACTTCAACGCTAGCATTGGCTAGATATTTTCATCAAGGATAAAAAGAGCTTAAAGTAATTAGATCGCTTATATATTTCTTATTTAGTCATACAGATTCCACCCTAAAGGACTAACATTTCAAGTACAGATTATGGGCATCTTCATGTAGGAAAACATTACATACCTTCATGTTTCGTGTTATAAATTTATAGGGGCAAGGAATGGCCTCCAATGAAACTGTATCCTTAACTGCCTCTGACAGAGCTTGTAACAGCTTTTTCTGGAAACCAGAGTAAGGGCACTGGACTAGCTGTTTAGATACAGTCTCTTTTTTATCCTATTGATTGCACAGAGCATTCTAATACAGAAAGACGTTTCTTCACTGGAAAAGAACCTAAAAATAGAAACGTTCGTGTGGACGATTCAGTTTTACAACAGATAATCACAATTGATCCTTGCACAATGAATACTAAATAAGAGTTATTATTAATAATAATAGGAATGAATTATAATGGTTTGTTTATTAGGCTATCAATAATTAACAGGGATTTGCCATTTATTGTAAGTACTGTTGCTGTTGCTGTTGCAGATTTGGATGGTGCAATTTATATGGTAATTTTATACGAAACAGCACCAATTACAGCATGGCTATTACAACAGAGTAGAAGCAAATGATGGCTTTATCAGTTTTGTTAACTTTTTCATTTTATTCATTGTTAGCACAGTCTGCAATGTAAACATGATGTAGGGAAAGGAATAAAGAAGTTCTGTGCAAGTCTAACAACTTTAACTAGGAACACGAACGTCCCCAGCCACCCACACAGCAGAAATCCATATGATGGGCCAGAAGTAATATAAAATATATATGGGCTTCACCTGAGTTCAGGTCTCACTTTGTTTCAATGCACTACCACCAGTTTAACGAGACAGGATAGATGCATGCTATGGCCTACCTCTGGTTTACAGCCACCTTTTGCTTAGAGAGTGTGGTTCCTTTGAAGGATTTCATTGACTAAAGAGCAGCTCTCCCAAGTTCAATTGATTAATTGAAGCCCCCTTCAATTTAAGTATAGCTTCCAATAAAATCTAAGTCTGTCCTTTTAGTGATAGTCTACAATACATGACTCTTCGGAAAAAATAGTTTTGCTTGCAATAGTGCAGATCTTGCATTTCAACCTTAGTTATGGGAATTATATATACAGGAATTACACTAATAGAAATAAAAATCATACAAAAGCCTGAAACATTTGGGTTAAATTAAGAGACTTGGAAATACTTACATCTTCCAAAAGATAAAAACTTTACTATGTATATCAATCAGTCATCTGTTTGAATGTTATCATTAAAGAGTTCAAGCAATATCAAAAGAAAAGTTTTTCCAGTATGTGCTGCAAATATTATAATTTATGAATTATTCAGAGATTATGATATGATTGAGATAAGAAGGTAGAATATATACGATCTAATTAAAAAAAAGTGGACTTTTGACTGCTGTATTTCTTAAAGGAACTTGCTGCAAATCTGTCCACAGTATTTAAAAAAGAGACACGATAATTTTAGTAAACAAAGCCTGTCTTTTAAAATGCTTAAACCAATTGTAAAATCTTTTCAGAACCTGAAACTTTGATATTAATTATCAATGTTTTCAGAACTGGCTTAGGTGAAGCTGCATGGCATAGAGGTGGCAAGTCATTTACATGAGAAAAATGAGAACTGCCCCTCTATGGATCCCTAGAGGGTGCCATGACCCATTAGCAGAAGAAAGAAGATCTTTACTGAATAATAATTGAGAACTATTACTAAGATAATTACAAAACCAATTGAATGCCAGAAGGCCTACACCTTGGATCTGCAATTTATATAGTAAGTGCTCTTGATCTGCACAGAAAAAAAAATACATTTAGGGTTCACAAACACCATAACCTCAGCATCTGCCTGCCATCTAAAGATAATGATCTAATACTAATTTATTTGAGCACTGCAGTCCTTGCAGAGGTAGGCTGCATCACAAATCAGAAAGTAAATATAGTTTGAAGTTACCATGTTCTTTCCAGACAGTATTAACAGGCAGAATAATTCTCTCTGAAAAGAGCACAATTACAACTCCATGCTGGCCGCTATACTGGTACACATGATGAAACCTCATCTTAAGACTATGTTGCCAAGTGCTCCTAACGCTGCATTTTCTAACATGTGCAGCAACAACTTCATCTGATTCCTTTTCAGAGAGAGGAAGGAGAGGGGAATTGCTGACCTTTGATCTAGAACGTTTTCATGTTTTTTTTTTTTCCAAAGAAGAATTGCTGGGAACACAGTTAATACTAGGCTCTGTTGTGAGATGTCCATAGTGAAAACCTGGACAGCACTAAATCAGTGAAAAAATCCTCTAAGCTTGTGCTGTGTCTTCTGCAGAAATATCGTGTATAAGGAGAAATACAGCTGGAATGCCATATGTGTTGCTGATTGGATTTTGAAAATCATATATCATATATATATATTTAAGATTTTTAAAGCAGGTTGATCTAACTATTTGGTACCACTCTGCCAAATTTCATGTCTGCATTCTGATCTTTGGGGATTTAGAACATGAGAAAAGCACAGTTCCTTAAAAATATATCTAGCGTTCCTCCTTTCAAATAAAACAGCTGAAATTACTGTGACAAAATGTTTTGGATAAAATATTCTTTCAACAAAAATCTGCTTCTCAATTTTTAACTCCATTACTAATCCTTATGATTAGAATTCTTTCAGGAATCTTTGCTAGAAGGAGCATTTACAGGTGCTCCTTCTTCACGGGAGACCATTTAAGCCATGGCATGGAATTTATACAAGATTCAATTCACATTTGTGATCCGGAGTAAAAAAAAGAGCCGCCAACACTAACAGGGCACTTGCGCTGCATGACAGAGGTGCTAATGGAAGCAATTTCTTATCCTAGACATTCCTATATAGTAGGATCAGGTAGAAGGAGAGCATTTAATTTAAAACAAGACGCACAAGATAGGATTCAAATTCATAAGAATGAAAAAAAAAAAAAAAATCACTCCCGTGTACACTACCTGCCCACAGAATTCAGGCTGTCTAGGGGGTAAGCCAGGTGGGACCTGAAGACACAGTGACTCTTATATTGAACCTCAGGTGTCCTAGCCAGCCAGCAGGTTAAATACACAATGTATAGTCACACCTGAAGAGTTAGATCAGGCAAGATTGGTGGGTTGATCCATTACAGGTCTGCCATCCAAGGGAAAGTTTGAAAGGAGAAGTAAAAAGCCTGTGGACATTTCTCTAAGAAACCTTATTCAACCTGCGCATTAGCAGGTGGACGACCTACTTAGCTTGGTGGTGGAGCTGAAGGAGGAGGGAGAAGGGCTGAGGGCCATCAGAGAATGCGAGAAAGAAACAGTCTGGTGGAGCCATGCTCTGCAGTTGTCCCAGGAAGTCCACCTGGAGAACCACCCAAATCGATCTGAGGATCCACTACCCTCTTGCCATAGAGTGGAGGGGCAGAACTGACAGTATTTAGAGATGAACAAGAATGGAAATGCATCTCTGTTTGAGGTGGCAGGAGAACCCTGTCCCGCCCCACCGCTCCCCTCCAGGTGACCACATTCAACAGGTATGAGGCCTTGAAACTTGAGGGGCAGACAAATGAGATAACCAACCAAGGTCCATCGAGGGGGTTGTCCAGGGCGAGGCAGTCAAGTCCTTGCCTTAAGAGTGCCCCCACTAAGGAGAAAAGGAGCACCAAAGAAGCAGCGTGTGATCGTCATAGGTGACTCCCTGCTGCAGGGCGGAGGCACCAGTCTGCAGACCTGACGCCTTGTCCAGAGAGGTCTGTTGCCTGCCAGGGGCTCGAATAAGGGATGTCA
>VZSV01000106.1:1504736-1540870 GCA_013398735.1 Nothocercus julius
AAAAAAAAAAAAAAAAACACACTTAAAACAGCCTTCTGTCTTTTATAGGCAATTGTTGAAATTAATTAAAAAAAAACACCCAAGTTTTAAGAAAACAAGTGTGCAGCCTGTCAAATGCTGGTTTAAGTGTGCACAACCAGAATTCAGGGACCCAGGTTGGCTCTGCTCTGCTGCGAGGATGCAGCTTTCAGTCTTTAGCACCAACATGTGGTACAAAGCACTAGGCTTGACACAGCTATGACAGAATTTAGCATGAAAGAAAGCTCTCAGGTACTTCTGGTTGCTATGAAACCATTGACATTTACGGTTGGAAAGTAATTTGTCCTTAGTATAGTACTAAATTAGAAAGTAAGTAAATGGTATGTCTGCAAGACTAAGGACACTAATTGCTTTCAAATGGAAGACAGCACTAGCTGAGCAGACCTCTTTATGCTAGCCATGAAAGGAAACACTTAGTGTTGCATCTGCTATAGTCTAAGAGCAACATTGAGCAAGACGGCCTGTCTAGGACAAGAACTGTAGGTACAGTAAGGCTGACTACTGCCTACCTTGCATCCATGGTAGATGAGAATCTGGCCTATAAATTTGATTAACCACCAACATGTGAGCTGTATAGTAGCAAAGCAGAGACTTCTGCAAACTTCCAAGCATGGAGCTAGTGGAAACACCCCAGGTCCACTACTGCAGATTAACAAGACTGAGGTTGCCCTCCAGCAACCCACCTGTATGACCCATCCACCACGCCTTCCTAACGGAGCTAGGGAGACGCTGTGGGGGAAGCAGTGACCCCTTTTTTATCTCAAGTTGTTTCTCCATCTGAGCTTCCCAGTATGTATGCATGGAAGAAAGAGGGAAGTACAGAATAGCAGAAGTGAGAAACGAGGAATTACGGGATTGCCAACTATGGAATACCAGCAGCAAGGCACAGGCACTCTGATAAAAGATTTAACCAGTGCTAGGAAAGCAGGTGAATGGTAGCAGACAAATGAGGACATGAAGTTCAGTAGAACTTTAAAGTTCCAGGAGAAGTGCTTCAGGGGGCTTAGCGAAAGGCATTTTTTTCCAAGTTCACCCTACAGTAAATGTTATCAGCATAGAAGTGGCTTTCAGTGAGCATCTTTGGAGCATAACTACCTTGGTAAGGGTACTGTTTTACATGCATGATCCTTCTATAAATAGCTATAACTTTTCATAGCAATTAGCAGTTCAGGTCACAGGCCTGAATATAAGGATGATCCTTACCCCACATTTGCTATTGATTGTTTTTATCTTGGAGCAAAATCAAGCAACGGAGATGATTAGGATATACAATTAGCTGTTAAGTCTTCCTGTGAGCAACTGGGCAGCAGGATGCACTTGGACATTAGGAATTGCACAGCTGAAAAATATTGTGGGCCATAAATGTAATAGGACAGTGTGAGTTTGAAGGCTTTCTTGTTTTTATATGAATAACAATACGCTATATTCTTCTGTATTTCTTTCCTCTGTGCATTGAATTTGTTGTATATCCTCTTACATTAATAATGCAACATAGTAAAATTGATGGCACCGTTCTTTTGTTAAAGTAGTTATGAAATGAGAAAACAAAATCTACATGGAAAAGTTATGAAAAAAACAACATTTCTCTAACAATAAAAAGATGAAGTTGCCTGGCCGTTTACATTTGTCTCCTGTGTCATGAATATTTGATCAGATTCTTTTTATTAATCCATTGATAGTTCCATAAGGCAACTCATTTTTGATAAGCTCTGTCAGGACTGCTGTAAATATAAAAAAGATTTATGAATTAATTTTCATACGTAAATGACAAAATCCTCTGGCACATTTGAAATATCTCCCTTGCAGTTAAAAAAGAGATATATGTGCACACAGGCATATGAATGAATTTAACATTCACATCACACTCCTTTTTTAAAAGATAGCTTAATGTCATCTGTCTTTTTCTTTGGGAAATAGCAATAAACTATGAATATAACCAGCAAGGGGGGGCACATTTCTAAAGAAAAAATAATTGACAATTGGTGATATGGGAAGGGTGTTGGACAAGAGGTGTAGTGTTTATTTTTCAAAAGACATTTTTTTGTTTCCAAGCATCCATGGGTTGCACATGTGCCTGTGTGCTGTAAAAACACAGGCATCTTCAGAACACTGCTATTATTTTTCAAATTGTGGTTACAGCTATGAGTTCCAGTCACAAACCTATTAGGCTAAACATAGCACAAAAAGCATCAGCTCTAAAAAAACTCTACAGGCAAAGCCTCCATGGATAGTTCTCCACAAGTATCTGTGTAAAACTGGAAGCACCAGTATGCTCCCCATTTCCTGGCAATGGTCAATCACAGAGCTGGTTCAACCCTGCCACTTCCTTGTCCATGCCAAGGAGACAGGGAATGCCATGGGCAGCCAGCACATGCTGAACGGTCAGCAAGCGGCCATCAGGTCTACCTGCATTTCCTTCCTACCACAGCAATGCCTGCGCTGGAGGTGAATCAGGCACAATCTGCTGCCTTCTCCATCTTCATCCTCTGAGACCTAAATAATTTCCAAAAGCAACAGGAAGCAACTTCTCCACCATTTCAGATCTCTGGTTTGTCCTCGCACTTTCTCCACAAGGGTACGTTTTATGCTGCATTTTGTTCTGTCAGAATTCCTACTTAGTTTTAGCATATGTCTAATCCTATGTTTGGTGCAGAGATTTTAGATTGAAGGACTGCTTGAAAATGGAATCTGTGATCCTCCTTTCATCCTCAAAGGGTTCGATTCCAAAGTACCAAGCTGAGCTTCACAAGGCTCCTGCTTAGTAACCTGCACTCGTATGCTGGAAAGTCCAGTAACACCTGAGAGTGGAGTCTTGGTCTTGCAATTTTGGGATGGCATTTACTGATTTCACAGTTACATATTTTACATAACAGCATAACAACCCATAACAAGTTTAATCTGCCCTGCTCTAAAGTCCAGCAATATTCCTGTATGGGAAGTCAAAGCAATAGACACACTTAATAGAGGAATGTCTTAAATAAGCAAATATGAGAAATGATAGCTTAGGTAGACATTAAAAAGAAAAAAAAGAGTTTAATTATACTAATTGCAAATCCAATACACCTCTTTTCTCTATGAATTGGATATTTAATATTAACCTGACTATGTCTTGCTAATCTAAAACAAAAGGCGTTTGTCCTATGTTTAAAAAAAATACACACTCATATACCCTAACCTTGTTTGGATTACATTAATGTCTGTTAAGGATAGAAATGTGTCATGTGAAGACAGAGACACATTGACAATCTACCTCTGGGAGCACTCAGAATACATGAATAAGGGAAAAGATAAAACATAGAGAAGCTTGTATGTCCACGTTTACGCAGCGTATCAGAGAGCTGATTAATCCTTCGCTATTCTACATAGTGAATTATATCTTATCCCTTACTTATAACAATATAAACAAGTATATCATTATGACTTTTCATTCTACCTTTAGTGAATCTTCCTGTCAACTATTTCATGTTTTTGATCTTATATGTCAGCTTATTTTCTTTGAGAGATAATGCATACATTATTGACATCCAGATTTTCTATTTATTTACCTTGCTAGTCATTTACCTCTGTTGCTATTTTTCATGTTAGTTTGCCTATATATTAACAATTCCATTAAAAATAGGCCAATCCAATTGATTTAAACCCTACCCCCCAAAAAATTGCTCTTGAAATTGGTTTTGAAAACGGAATAAGAAAAAGTTAGTTCAATTCAGGACATTCCATAATGCAAAAGATATAAAAAAACTGATAGAGCATATATTAGCTTAACTGCCAGGCGAAGATAGTGAGAAAACTTAATAAGGACATTAATAGGGAAAATCACTTAAAAGAGGATATGCAGCAAATTATGAAATATACAGTTGACCAATGATTTGTGTTATTGGAAAACAATGCTACATTTTTAGTAAAGAAAAAAAAGAAAGAAAAATAAAAGCTATAATGAATAAAAGGAACACATTTAAATGAATCGTAATTTCTGTTGTTCATAGTAGTCAAATATTTCTGTCAGCAGTTAACCAGACTTCTAACAGGGAGAGATGCGAAACAACAGGAAAGAAAGGGCGGATGAAATGGTACCACAGCAGCTGTTAAGAAATCAGCTGTGGGTTTTGCTGATGCCAGTGGAACCACTTGGGCTGTCTTCTAGTTTAGCAAACCTCAGAATGTGGCCCACCACCAACTTCAGCAGAAAACTATGGCAACACATTTCACTTGAGATTAATCCAACACATGCAATATCCAGGGGACATAATATTAGGTGCAAGTATCATCTGAGGGAAGGAAAAAGAACAAGTAAAGCCATGGATACAACTAGAGCTGAGCAGAAGGGTCACCTTGCTATTTCTCATTTAAGTAAACATTTCCGTTCCTTGCTTTAATACAGTGCTAAAAGTATGCAGAAAAAGCACGTGGCCACATTACAAAAAGCATGCCCTATATTTATAAGGTTATTTCTGTCAGTGGCGAAGGAGACACGCCAAGCAGTGAACGTGCACGTTTCTGTCAGTGGCGAAGGAATGGTGAAAGGAGCCCAGCCCTCCCTTGATGGAGGCCATGGAAGGGGCTGAGAGAAGGAGAACATTAGCCCATTAACGCACAACTTCCCAGGGCTTCTTCATCACAGTGCCTATTAAAGTGTAAATCTTTTCTATTACCTCTTCGTCCAGAAGATGTCTGTCTATCATTGTCATGCTTTGCTAGGAGGATCATCCATCATTTTAGGTGAAGCCAGATCATTCTTTTTCACAGCTGCCTCTGTTAAAGAATAATAATAATAAAAAAAGTGTTGTATTCAACAAAAGAAAAATTATGGCATTGCCCACTTAATCATTTTCTTTTATTACTTAATCCAAAAGGTTGGGAGGGGGCTCTGCAGTTTTTTATACCTGCAGTCACCAATAACATTCTATTTCGGGGTGTAGCAATATGTCGTACTTTTCAGGAGCTTATAAAACAAGCCATAAACATTAACTCTAGGCAAGAGTTTGTCACACCATATCGTGGCTCTAGCTCATTGTGACTGATTTAATATATTTTCAATTAAAAGTGGTACAAGAGCACTAGTTGGCTAGTGGATTAGTAACATTGCAGCACCACTTCCAGCTTCCCAGTTCACACGTGAGCTAGGCTAGGATAACTAGAAACCCCACAGAAGAGGTTCACAAGGAGCTGCTTGTTGCCACACCAGGTCCCTCTGCTACAAGGGTCTTTTCCCCACCATCCATTGTTTGCTACAGGGGACTTCAGGTTCAAGTTGCTTCTTTGTACCCTGGGATTTGAACACCTAGAAGTGCATTTTAAATATGAGTGGTCAGGGACTTTTGTGAAAAGGCACGGTCAGTCTTCATCTCTTGCCCTGCAGTAGCCTCAGTCTGTTTAAACACAGCTCAAGGAAGGGAACTTCAAGTGAGGAAGGTTCACCCTGGGCTGCATTTGATGTACAGGCACCATGCACCCAGTCCCAGGAAACCAGGAGATTCTGCCACTGGAAGGAACATCCTCAATTTTACACTCAGAAAACCGTCTTACTCTGAAGGTACGTCATACGAGTAGCCAGACTGCCCAGGACACACACTGCTTAACAGGCAAATTTGAAAAATTAAAAACTTATATATGAAAAGAAAGAAAATTATGCAGATTTTGTTTTGCTGCATTAAAAATCCAAGTTATTGAATCTGAGAGTACAACTAAAAACTCAGTGGTTTAAACTGAAGAAAAAAATACAAAAATACGTTATTTCAGACATGTTTTAGTTTTGCAGAAAAGGTATTTGCTTTTTAACAGTGCTGATTTAATATAGTTTACCTCAGCTAATCAGCATAATTTCATCATGCACATTATGTATTGCTTCATATTTTAGAAGGCAGCCTTAAAAGTAAAATTTTATTTTGATTTTACTTTGAGTTTTTATGATCCCATGTCACTTCTAGAAAGATTTCTTTGTAAACAACTTACTTCTGTTGTTTGGTTATACAATCAATATTTGCTATGTTTTCAGTTTGATCCTAATTCTCCAGAAATGCCCATGGTAGAGCTACATTTACATGGAAGGATTCCAGGAAATCGCTGTAAGATTATGGCCATGTATTTCAATAGAACTACTTACAAGCCTACAGTGAAAATGGTAAAATATCCATTTATGCACAGATTCAGCTAGATGCTTACTACATAAATAGTTTAGCTAAGCATAATTCAGCTTACTCTTTTTGTATGACTTTGTATATAAGAATTTGGTGACTGCAAAACAAAACAAAAAAAAAAGTAAAGCAAAATAAAGTAAGAGGCATAGAAAGGGAGTAAACAGAGGCAATAATATTTCATTTACATCAAGTTACAAGATATTATGGAAAATAAGCTTTCAAATATTTGGAAAGCTGACCATTGCTATTTAACACAAAAATTGAAAGAAAAATAATTCTGGTAATTTTTTATAGACATTTTTGGAAGATTCATGAATCTTGCCAGCATACTCTAGTATTGGAACAAATACCTTCTCATAACATGGTCTAATCTGCTGAAATAAATGGGGACTATTCTTTGGACTTGAGATTTGGATTGGGCTGTTGAGTGAGTGGCAAGAGTTACCCGGTAAGTCTACATGATATTTGAGGAAAAATCTCCCTGCCCTCCTAGCCAGCTGGGCACGAGTCAGCTCCAAAGCAGAGCCACAGTCAGCAGGGCATGGAGCCCAAGCTAATAAGGCCTGCTGAAAGGCACAGTATATTATCTCAGGCTCAGCACTGTATTACTGCAGCCACAAGGCTTCTGGCCAGCTTGGCAATAAGTAGAATAAACATCACATCTGGCTGGCAAAGTGCTCCAGCATCTGCCTGAAAAGCATGACAAAAATACACTTGTTACAAAGCGATATGTTCCTTCCAGTACAAAACGTGACTGCACTGTGAAAGCCCCTAAATATTTATAGAGAACTAACGCTCAGGAAATAATTACTTGGCTAATTCTTGATAGTCTGGAGATGATGTCTTATTACTCTGCAATGTCAATTGCTCAAGTACTGCTCAAGAAGCCACTTTTGAAGCGCCGAGTTCTCCCAATCACCCTTCCAAGAGCCACAATTGTCAGCAATGTCCCTAAGTGGTTTCAGGATAATTGTGCTAGCCTAATAATACAGTATGTCACATTCCACAGAATTGTGAAAACCAACTCAGACTTTTAAAATGCAAAATTAAGATCTGTCAGTTGATACTACAGTTTCAGAGGATAGCAAGGAAGTTCCTTTTTCCAATCCAAAGGGACCATTCTCTGCTTTTGAACCTTGATAAATACCATGAATCTCCTGACGATATTTTCTAGAACCACTGATTTCTGTCTTGCTCATCCAGCCTGCTTTTATTTTTTTACTGCTTTATGAACTGCAGATTTTTGTCTTGGTAATTGGATATGTGAACATCACTATGCTAATCCAGATCCGCTCTTAGTTAACTAACTTTTCTATCCAGTGCAGAACAGGGTCTTCCAATATGAATTTAAATCCTCTTAATTCAGTTACAGTATTCTGAACAAATGTGCTGGTTACAAAGAATCCTGAAGTATTCAGGAGTCTGCTGTGGAGTTTGTTCTCTACAGAATCTCTTTTGCTCATAATTATTTAATTTCTTTTCCATAGACTGCAGAAACATTTACAATGTTTCTTCTGAGCTCTCAAAATTCCTTTTTTCCTTTATTTACTTACCTAGATCTCAGTAGTATCTGCATAGCAAAAAGTTCATCAAATTTGTGATCTGATTCTGATAACAGAATGCTAACCTCAGTGTTTTCAATGATTTAATTTAGCATGACATGAATACAGTTTCTTGAGCATTACACAGATTCAAGGAACTTAAGCCCAGAAGAAAATATCAAATAATATAATCTAACCTTCTATGCATAATAAACTTTTTTTTTTTTCTCCTATCTCCCAGCATAGCTCTGTATTGAACACAGAGGAAAATGAACTGCATGAAGAATCAGATCAAGGACACTAAAGCACAAATGTACAGAGGTGAGGTTACACCTGCATGCACTCAGCAGGTGAACCATGCCCCTGACAGCAGCAGAAAGTGAAAATTCCCCCCCAGTTATAGTCAATACAGCCTGAAAAAAGATGCAATTCTTAGCCTAGATTTTGGATTGACAATCTCAGGAACAGGACTCTACCAGGGAACTAGGATCTATCTGCTCTGAAGTAATACATTTACAAAACTGTGAGGAATATAATTCGAGCTCGTTCATATCTTAAAAAAAAAAAAAAAGGCATTAACAGCCCAGGACAATTGCTAGGCAAATTGTGATCATTTAGTATGTGCATTCAGCCCAGCCCACACGGAGCCAATGCCAGCATTGTTGATTGGTGCATAGGATTTCTCCACACTTCAGGCTCCAATGTTTGCATACAGAGGGACAGCTCAGGTCTGTCTGCAATTACCCTCAGGCTCAACATGTGCAACCAAATCCATTTTGCTCTTGCCTCTTAGCATGCATGAAGAGATACATCAGCCCTTTTAGGAATGTTATTTTCATTTTTTCTTAACAGTCAAGTTGCAGATGTTGGACTGGGATAAGTGTTAGGAAGTTGTGAACATCTCAGACATTATCACAGGTGTGATTTGATCCTCAGTGCATTCTAAAAGGGAAAAAAAAGGAAAAAAAAACCAACTTGCTTTGGGGATCTATTTTAGCACTATGTTCACACTATGATTCTGTAGCGCCTAGAGAAAATCCACTGTTCATCAGCAAGGAATTCTTATCTGCAGCCACAGCAGAACTGAAAGACGCATGCATGAATTTACCAGCCACATGTCCCACACACACTGTCCCAGATGGTTGCTCCCATCAAATATAGGTGTTCCAGGTAGGTGCTCTTGCAGAGAAAATAAAACTCCACAGAAACAAAAAGGGATGGCAAGAAAAGTATTAAACTCAAACAAAACCAACAAGAGCGATACAAACGTAGGAAGATTTTAAATTTTCTGGATTAATTCTGAGGTTTCTATAATCCAGGATAAATAAACCACATTTCATGAATAGCCTAAAAAGTCTCCTTCTCTAAGGAAAACTGGAGTCTTTTAACTGTGGCTCACAAAGACAAGGGACTACATTCCTCCAGGCATCTTTTGATGTGGCTGGGAGGAGTTGGAACAGGGATGAATTTGGCCAGAGGGGTCTAAGTAATTTAAATCACAGTTAAAAGAAATCAAACCACACTTCCCCTAAGTAGAAGTGAAGTCTTTCCTTTGTGATGCCCTTTATTCTCGGAGCAGACCTCAGTCAGCTTCAGGAACAACAGGCAACCGAACAAGCAAACGCTCTTTCAAGTAGAAATTCAGCGCTTCAGTGTCAGAAATCTAATTACAATTACAGGCAGCTAGCATCAAAGGAAATACATTTTTCTTTGTTTCTGTGAATGGCCCTAATGAGGAGAGCAAGAACCTGTGTTTTACAGATAGGGCTAGATTCAAGCTTGGAGAAGAAGGGAAGTGTTGATCTGATCCACACACATCGCACTCTTCTACCCTGCCATAGGGATGCAGTGCCATCAACCTAAGGAGCTCTAAATTAAAGCCCTTCCAAGTTATTTTGTGTTATCTTGAATGTGTGTATATACATATATATATATATATATTTTTTTTTTTTGAGAAAGGCTCTAAATACTGTCTTTTTTAAAGGGAAAATATAAAATGTTGGATTATTCTCAGCCAACAACCCATCTTGGCATGGTCATTTCCTCCCCACTGTCATATTCTACTTTCTCCTTAATCGTATCTATTTTTATTTCTTTTCTTCTGCTTTAAATTCTTTTATTTCTGTACTGTTACTATAGACTAAGCCTGGTTATATTTTACTGTCATTCATATTTACTGCAGCATATATAAATCTCTATGAAATCATTTTATGTGATACTTGGCTATACCAACAGATACTTAAAATACATTTTCCATCTCATATTGTATCCTACCTTGAGGATGGCACAATCCAGAACGGTGCTCAGGATCAGGGCCAGCTCTCGCTGTTTGTCAGTGGGAAGGTTTCCAGTGACTTAATTGCAAGTTGGATAGTGCCCTTTACTGCTGGGCATGTCTTCTGGTTTGATATTTTACCCAGCTCGGCAAAATGTCATTAAAAATAAATAAATCTATTCTCCACGTAAGGGGCAATTTTTCTTTTTAAAAAGGGAACATTTACATGCACTACTGGTAATGGTATACTGGTGACACAGAATCATTAAAAAAGCCTTTCTTCTTCCCCCACTCTTAATTTTTATTGTCAGGTAGCAACGACTGTGTTTTGTTGCTCTCACTTTCCAAGTACAGCAAATTCTGGGAACCACTTAGTTAAAGTTGCAGTAGTTCTTGTTTTTAGTCCTGGAGACGCCTGGTGTTTTTGATCGCTTTATGATACATGTCTGTAGAGAAATCTGTTTATCAGAAAGTACGCATGGATGTGTGTACATTGGTATATTTATATACACACTCCTTTATCCATCTTTATCCTAGTCTCACACCATTTAACAGTTTACATTGTGTGGCTACCTCTTTTCACTCTTTAACAAAGCAGTTAAAATAACAATAATAAAAAAAAATGGCTGGCAAAGAAGTTTTCAGTAAGAGGGCAGGCAATAACTTGTGGTAACTACAGTAACCACCTATATTGGGATCAGTTTTTTAACAAATAAAAAGTAGACTTATTAGACTTCTCCACTAATAAAAGTATGACTTACAGCTAAAAACATTTTCTAGCTGTCAGACTTCAACCTGTTATTTTCTACTGTTGAGAATTTTACTGTCAGGCTCCTAGTGCGCTTTTCAGAGGGCTACTAAAGGAAGGCGGGACAGGAGATAACACAGCTCATTAGCTTTGAAAAAAGAGTTATTTTTCATAACTCTGAAACAAGAAACCACCCTTGGATATATACTTAATTGCCTCCATCTCAACTGCAGTAGGATTGTACTTGCACTACCAAACTGTGAAGTCCCCATGAAAAACAGACTCATGGATTTGGCATGCAAATACTGAAAAAAATCCTGATGTTCAGTGAATGTAGTGTCAAAAATGAGTATAGCAGAGACTAGCAGTCAGCCTTTCTGTAGTGATAGTTGACTATGAACTTTGAGCATCACCTGCAGTACATGGCTCAATGGTAAATACCTACTTAGGATCTATTTCTTGCTTCTGAAATGCAAATATAATATTTTGTATTATATTATAGAGTTATCTTTATGAGAATGGTCAAAATCCTCCCACAAAGATGACATGATTAATCTCTTTGACGTCTTCTGACAGAGTATTTGTCTTTGCTGAATACAGAGAAATTTTGATAGCTTGGCATATGCTTTAGAAAGACATTTCAGTGTTCTTTACGGTAGGTTCACTGGTGAGAACCAACTGTTAATTAGACAGACCAGTAAAAGGAAAACATTCAAAACTTGCCCTTGTCTTGGGAATGGGCTGGAAGACTTCCTGTGTCCTTTCCTCTGCAATGCTTACCTGTGTCTATAATAACCTATCATAGGAAAAGACTCTTCTAATGTTCTTTATAAAGAGGGATATAGCATCCAAGAACCTCTAACTTCATTTGCTACAGTCCCCACACCTTGGCTGTTGATTAGAGGGCAGAAAAAAAGAGAAAAAAAAGAATAAAGATAAAAAGGGTTCTCAGTCTTTCTCTTCCCTTGTAAGCTGAACCAGGTGTGGAGCAGGACCCTGAAGTAGCGCAGCCAGGTCCTGTACATCCACTGTGGTGTAGCTTATGAATTAAATACCTTGCAAAGGGGAAAAAACAAAGCATTAAGCATCAAAAACTAATGCCTTGAACAAACCTCTCCGATAAAAAAAAAAAAAAAAAAACAGGCAGTTTTATCTCAGATGATAAATAACCCCATTCCTTCATTAACCTTTATTCTTTTTCATTAGCTTCCTTGGCACCGTGACTCCGAGCTGAGCCCAGCAGGCTGCCCAGGCAATGACATTTCAGAGACTGGCAAAGCAGCACAGTCCATGTCAGCTTAGCACTATCTAGAGTTTTTGTCATTCTCTGCAGGAGGAAAGCTGGGGAGCTCCTTTTGTCCTTTTGAGAGAGAGACAAACAAAAAAAAAGGGGCAAAGGGAAAGAGGAGGAGAGAGATAGAGAACTTTATTAGGGAAGAGCAAACAGACTGAGAAATACAAAAATCATTGACATTTTGATAATCTGGGAGGCAGATACTGCATCTTATGCAAAACATTAACTTTTATATATATATATATATATATATGTATTTATTTTTTCAAAAAATTGCCTGGACTACAAATGGAAAAGGACTAGATACAGACTATAAACGGAATTTATGCATAAGTAATGAGAATGCCTGCACAGGGATGTTTCATACAAACTCACATGTGAATGAAGACAAGCTGTGGTACCTACTGTCTGCACTCTGAAAGGTGATAACTATACTTAAAAAAGTTAAGATAATAAGTTAATCCTGGGCTCCATTATGTCCTAAAAATTCACTACTTCAAAAAGAATAATATATTTAGTCTTAACAATGTTATCTATTCAGTCAAGTCAAATGATATAACAGAAAAAGATTTTTTTCCTGAAGGGCTCTATTTAAATTTTACTAGGTCTTGCTTACAGAAGAAAGAGTATGTGATAATGAACCCTAGGTGAAAGACACTGTCAAAAGGAAAATTAAAATGAAAAAGTAGTGAAAATATAATATTGGTGATCTACACAGCATTTAGATGGATTTATTTTTTGATTTTAAACAAGCATAAATTTGCAATGTTGAGTTTGAAAACTCATTGACATAATATGTCATTGGAAGACTGAGCAGTAGTCATTCCTTTTTGCAAAAATATTTACACTAGCAGCAGAGCTTCTCAATTAAATTATTACTTTTAACAATTAATTGTGTTGTATTGCATGTTTTCATTTAAATAGATAACCCAGTAATATGGCTGCTTTCTCCCTTTTTGTTTTTTCAAGCTAGAACTGCTTAAGGAGACACAAGATAAGCTCCGTTCCTTTGATTAGCAAAAGCCATTGCCTCCGGCATTAACTAATTGCTTTCTTGTAGTGTTGAGAAGGAAGCATTTCTTTGTATGCAAGTGTTCAAGCTTAATTAATGCTCTAAGTGAATTTGCAGGATGTTTTAAGAAAATTTTATGAAAATTAGGCATTATCTGTCTATAGAATAAACACATACTTGATATATATTATGGAAGGTTTGGACCTCAGAAGGCTTTGTGGAGAGCTGCTGATTTAGAACACACTGGATCCAAGAAGAACTTTCTTCATTAAGTAAATCAAAACCATGTTTACAAGGAGTGAGCCAAAACATAGACCAAAACTTTTAAAAGTGATTCTCATGCAAGTGCTGTATTTATATGTCTGTCATTTAGGTACAATTTTCTAGAGGTTTTTAGCACCTACTTTCTTTGAGAAAGGAAATAAAGAATGACTACAATATCTCATTGGTTAAAAGGGCTGTATGCAGGCATTAGAGGGAATTTTTCTTCCAACAATTTTAGTTTGTGAAGAGTAAACCCTTGTCCATCCCAGACTCTTCACACTTTCTACTTTCTCTTACTCTTCAAAGGACATGTCTTGTACAAGTTTATCTGCCATTCACCAAGATCTTTCCACCAGAAATGGTGCGCTCTACAAAAGGAGAAAGATTCATCTTGGACGGATAACTGATTTAACATCTGTCTTTCCCTTCAACGTTCAGAAAGAGGAATACAGAACTGCAATTCCTGAGGGATGCCTAACTGTGTAGGGAGGATGCAGAGAGAAAGCCATAGCCCTTAGTTGTCCTGAACCTGTGCCAGTTCCGACTGCATTTTCCAATCCAATACCCAAATTACAGTCTTCTAGAAGCCATGTTGTGATAACACCTCTTCTTTTCCTGTGGGCTAAGCAAAAGTCACCAGCATGCTGCTGGATCACTGCTTCAAAAAATAATCAAAACGGCTTAAAAAATACACTTTGTCATACTAGGCTGCTGCTATCCTAATAGCACCAACTATCAAGGTGACCATAATTACTCTATTGCTTTTTTACACTGCTGTAATTTGCCTTTTTCCATCCTCATCCCCCCCCAACTCACATCTGATCACAAGCTCTTGCAGGATGAGTGACACCTGCTCATTCCTGTCTCAACGTGATGGAAACGCAGTCCCTAGTGAAGCCTCTGGACTTTGAAACTTCAGGAAGCAGCATATTTTTAGGGACTAATGCTTTAGCAAAGGGAACTGTTTCAATATAAATGAATAACTGATAGATGATGCAGGGAGAAAAGTGTGTAAAAAAAAGATGCTTCATAGGAGTTCAAAGGAAGAAGTGGAACTAGCACATAGACTCTGACCCAAAACTTGGTGTCATTGAGGGGTAACTCCTGCCGTCGGCAAGCTGTGGACAAAGGAGCACAGAAGACACAGCTGGACTCACAAGGGCTATAGAGCCTTTTGGAAACAGTTTTTATGAGCCAACTTTGCAACACAAAGAAAAATATTCAATATCACTCAGTTGTAGGGTTTATAACAGAGAGCCCACATACATGCAGACATTGCTTACACCTGGTCTTTGACACTTGATATATTGCTTTTCATGTATCAATAAATCCCCTTGAGTACACATAAAAATTACAGAAATCATTACAAGAATCTTAAACAGATAGAAACCTCTGCTGAGCTGTTGTAGCAGAAATAACAATGGAAGTTTTTGTTTCTGCTGGACAAAGCAAACCATCCATTTGTAGGAAAAGTGACCTGAACTTCATATAAAAGTGGACAACACAAAAGGAGCAAATGCAGCATGTCTAAGATGAGAGCCCAGAATATGTGCACAGAATGTGGTTAGCCCCTCTGAGCACAAAATACCACTTATCACTGCCATACAGAGAGTGTTTTCTCAGTATCAAAAGTATAGGACAAACAGACTGAACTGGAAAGAGATCAGAGTAAAAATACACATGATTTGCAATACAGAACAACTGCAGAAATATGAAATGAATTTATATATCACAAAATAAGAGAAGCAAAAATCAGTCTGGAAAGATAAATTTGCTGTATTTATACTCCTTTGAGCGATGTTTGACTGAAATGTCTAACTTGTGACCTAAAAAACCTTTTTCTCTTATTTCCTATCTTTAAAGAAAAAAAAAAAACAAAAAAACTGAAATTTAGAAACTAAGAATTAAGATACCATCTACATTCATTTTTCTCCATTGCTAGTTTTTTGCACCATTGATATTTTTAAAAATATTTCACAGTTAGATGTAATAAAGCCCCTCACCTATCTTCAGGCCAGCTTCACCAGGAAGAGTTCTGTGAAGACTCGGTTTCTGGGAGAAAAATGCTAACATCAAAAAAATATGTCATGGATTTCTAAGAGAAAGATGAACATATTCAGTCACTGATACTGCTCCATTTCAGTGAAACGTAGAGACCAGCTGTGAGTTTTCAAGTGGTCAAAACTTGACCACTTTGCTGATGGGGTAGGGATCTCCCTATGCCAACGCACGTTGCCCTACTTCCTCCTGCATACAGTGACTGTATGTGCTCTGGGTTGGAAGTATTAAGGATTTTTTTTTCTTTTTTTTTTCCATTTTCACATCCTCCTGAAAGCGTTCAATCTGCACTAGGCACAAAGTATTTACCTGTCCTGATCTTGTGTGGGATAGTCTCCAAGCTGACAGACGGTGCCGTCTCATCCATCTGCTCTGCTGACAGCTCCTGGGAGGACGATGCGTGGATGGAGTACTTCAGCCCATTAAGTAGCCAGAAAAGAGCTGCACCAATTTATTTCTTGCTTTAAGCATTTAAACATACTGAGATAAGCTGAAGATCCCCTTTAAAGGCTGCCCCATGAAAATAGCAGAGGAGCACAGGCAAATGGCAGCCCTTGGGAGCATATTTAGCAGACTGGTGGATGACCCAGCTGTTTATCCACTAACAGTCTTTGTGTTTCTACAGTGAACACAACATCAATCTCTTTATAGGGTGTAAAAGAAAAGGCTCCTCTGGTGCATCTACAGACCTGGCTAGAGTTCACCTTTCTTCTCACAGAGATGCACCAGGCACAAATGATGAGTTCAGCACAAGCAGTATCAGCTGATAAAGAAGCCTCAGTTTTCCTGCAGGAAAATAAAATCTTATAAAAACATATAACAACAACAAAAAAAAAAGCGTTATGGAAGCTCTCCTTGTGCACTCCTGTGTCCAAGGACACAAAGTACTTCACCATATGAAAACAAAACTGCAGTTTATGTATGCAGAACCCTTGAGTTTGGAGCCACTGTTACACTGAGAAAAAGCAATGACCTTTAGTGAATCTGTGGCTTTTAACTCACTCGTGCAGATACTCCTGAAAATTCGGTTCTCGAAACACAGTATAATACACACAATAGTGGTTTCAGGGAGTAATCTCAAAATCAAAAGTCAACACTTGAGCTATTCAAACCATAGGTGATAGTTACCGAAATGCCATAGTAAGCACTCAATTAGACAGGGAAGGCAATAGAAAAGTGCTGGTTCGGATTCTGAAAGAAAAATAGTTATGTAAATTCACACAGGAAATTACTAATCTGAAATGTTATCACTGTGTACTTGTCCCATACTTGCTGCTGCTTGCTCTGTTTAGGGATTTCTGTAACTGAGTTCCTCCTATAAAATATACCTTTAATTTTTTTGCTAACTCAAAAATAAGTGAATGAATAACAGAGGAATATGCTTATGCTGGTAGAATGCAATACTGCTCTTTTCCCCAAAGCAACTATCTATAGAGCTAGGAGAGGCAAAATAATTGAGATGGAAGGACGGCGAGTGCTCACACCTGTTGTTACTAATTTCCAAGTCAGCCTCATTTTATAAGCCGAATATCCCAGCGAAATGAGCATCCTACCACAAAACCAGGTAATTTTTCTGTTTCAGTTGAAGTGTTTACACAATATATAGTTATAAATACAAATTATGCAAGTTACAAAACAAATATAAATAAACTCTGCATATATTACTTTAGGAGGCAATGAAATTCAACAGCTCAGAGTTTATTCAACATGGAGACAGAAAATATATTGTTCAATAAATACTTATAGTGTCTCCAGTATTCAAAACCATCCTTGTCTAGAAAAATCATCCATTCCATTCAGAGACCCATGCAAAAGATAAGTAACATCTCAAGCATTATTGTTAAGGAACCACTGTGGCAAATGTTTTGCACAGAGAGCCACATTTTAAACCAAGCAATAATGATTCTGTATCTATAACTGTATATAAATATCTTACAGGTATGCACAGCTTCCCAGGGTCCTTTCCACACCCATTTTCTGTAATGGTCATAAAGGACTATATTGTACATAATATATCTATGGATATCTTCTATGTGGAGTGCCAAGAAAGCCTCAAATCATCGTTTACTAAGACATTGCGCTCCTAAGAGGAACGTGACAACAGCCATTAAGAGCAGGAGAATGCAATTGCCAAGGAAAGGAAAGGCACAGATTATATTTCCGGCAGGAAAATGCTTGGTAGGAGATTTCCAGTATTAGAAAGCAACATAACAAAAGATAGTTATTAGAACCAAAGCTACACAAATCCAGATTAAAATATTTACAAATATTTAACTAAAAGCAAGTTATTAAATGGAATCTGTGCACTCTGTGCATACAGAGGTAACCCAATTCTCAGTTCCTGGGGAGAGTTTGGAGCACCTCCTGCTGAGGAGATTTTAGAAGCCCAAGATCTCTCTATCACCTTTGCATAGAGGTGAAACCTTCCAGGAGTGAAAAGGAGAACCCAAATGGGAAACAAAATGAACCTCTTTCAAGCCAGACCTGACTTATCTTCTCCAAAGGATGACCTAGTGCGGGCAGACACCACGAAAGCTGCACAGATGGGTGAAGTTCTGCAACCTCCAGCACCCAGGAAGCCTGGCAAACCCATTCTGTTGGGCTTTTCTGGCCTTAACATCTGTGTACGCATGAATTTACCAATTTAGCGGTAGCAATAACTCTCCTTTAAAAAGCCTCTGAGGAACATTTTAATTAGTTTGGTCTTACGGCTTGTCTAAAATGCTTTTGATAGCATAGAATACACTAAAGCAATGTTATGAATGCCTAAAAATATAAAATCTAATTACGGTAGCTGTGCAACTAGAGTAATGAGAACTTCGAGTGTGACTGATAAGAAGTGAGAAGCCAGGCTAACAAGCTGAACCTCTGTAGTTCAAAGGACTAACAGAGTCTAAATGAAACACCTGTGGTATTGCTTGGAGGAGGCTATGAAATATGAACGTATAGCATTTAAAAAGCTACAGTAGGAACAAAATACATGGTGCTGCTAATCAGTAGAGCAAATGCATAACATATGGATAAAATAAATAACCAATTGGAAGGTGCACAGCAGAAGGCGATAGCTAAGAGGAACATACCCAGTGGAGCATGTCCGAAATTATCCCGCTGCAGTTCCAGTTCTTTGCATTCATGCTGACCCCCTGCATGCTGCAAGATCTCCCCTCACGCTGCTGCCACCAAATAATTTTTCTGCCTGAGCAATTACCCTTGCAACGCCAAGAGTTGCCCTGAGACAGAGGCACTCACATGAAGACATAGGTGGGGTCGAGAAACCAAAGCAGAAGAGCCTCTGGTGTGAATGGAAAAGAGGAATAGGGACACAGCTGGAGGTTCTTCCTTCCCTAAAGGATACCTAATTACCCTAACAAGCATGCTCTATCAGGTAATGCACCCACAACTGCAACACACTGCTCTCCAGGCAAAGGCAGCATCTGACCTGACTCTTTACTCATAGACCACATGCCAACTCCTGCCACTAAGACCATCTCTTCTTAGTGACCTAGCATTGCAATTTCTCTCTTGCGCTGGACTTTCCCAAGTTCATTAAATAGTGACCAACTTACACCCTGTGAAAACGGATGAAAACCCATCCTGGATAGTAAGGCCATGGTTCCACTGCAAACCAAAATTGCCATAGAGGAAATTGGCACTAAATTATACAGAAAATAGACACAGTGCAGCAAAGCCCCCACAGTTTCATACTCACTCTTCCAGCAAATCACATCAAGGTCTCCATGACTGTGTGTCTGGTTTTAAATTGAAAAATGCATAGATTTTTCCTCCTTTC
Organism: Nothocercus julius; assembly: GCA_013398735.1. Taxonomy (NCBI): domain Eukaryota; kingdom Metazoa; phylum Chordata; class Aves; order Tinamiformes; family Tinamidae; genus Nothocercus; species Nothocercus julius. The sequence continues at coordinate 1,523,895 of VZSV01000106.1, forward strand.
TACCCTTGCTTTATTTCAGTGTGTTACAATGCATAAGCAGAAGGAAACTCTTCTATTTACATGCAGCACAGGGAGGGAGGAAAGGAACTGTGCATGAGCTATCATTTAATGCTTGATGACCTTTTCTTTGCTCAATTTCTTTACTTCAGGTTGCATTAACAATAACTTTTGTTTCAATTTATACTGGCCTCCTTCTTAAATATTTCTCGCAAGTTATATAATCAAGTAATAAACTGGGCATATTTATTTCTTTTAATTCTCAAGCTGCAAAGCTAAAGATATAAGCCTTACTGAGCACCAAAACTGAAAAGCAAGTGCTATTTAATTATATTCAGTAACTCAGTTCCTTACCCTGCTACCTTCACTAGTATTTTTAGCTTAGTGATGATTTTCCAATCTATCTAAGCTGTCATCCAAGACAAGGGGGAATACCAGAAATGGTACATTTTGATTTGATGGTACCACGTACTGTTTTTCAAAAATAACCCAGGAGAAGCCTTTACAGCATTGTTTGGAAATATTAAATTTCCGCAGGGGTCAATGGAGGTGCTTCTCATATGCAATTTATTCACTAACAAGTTTCATGGGTTTTATGAGCCTATTCACCTTCCTGGTTAATAGAAAATCTGTACTTACCATGGCAACCCCTATATCAGATGGCTGCACAGTAGCGCTCTTGAAATATACCTTAGATTTATTCAGTCTTCATAATCAATCTGGTCATAAATGTCACCGCAACTTGTCATTAAACTTTCCCCTCTAGCAACTCTAGCAATCGTTTGAAGCCTGCTGAGCTCTTCCCCGCTCGGGGCTGCAGCGCTGCGGCCGCACGCGCAGGGTTTCCTCGAGCTGGGCACCTGCAGGGGTGCAAATCCTCGGCAATGCAGCACGCAGAGCGGCAACACTCATTTTAAGATCATATTGACGACCAAATCAAAGTCAGCATGGGGAAGAAAAAAATATGTATTTTGCAGCTTAGTAGCAGGCTAAATTATTTGTCTGCGTTCTCCAGCCACCTCCTTGCATTCCCCTGTTTACTTTTCCCAGTTGACAAGGAGAGGAGCCACCTCCACGAATAAGACACAGTCTCTCTCCTACCAGCAGCCCTTTAAAGGCTTCTTCTAAGGAAAGTGGGTTATCAATAGGAGGTAGAAACCAGATTTGGACCACTCCTGTCTGTCACAAGAATCTCAGTATGTTGCAAGACTAATTCTTACTGCCCTGCATCTTGTGCTGGTCATCTGCATCTCTGCATGGGGGGTGTCAAATGCTATCAGCTAAAAATGAGCAATTTGAGTAACATTTGCAGTGCAGAGGAAAAGATACTGATCAATGGGATACATGCGGACCTCTAAACCAGCATCTATTTTGAACACCTTTTTTTTTTTTTTTTTGTATACCATAAATAGCAATACATTCAACTGAAGGTGACATTTTACTAAAGGTGAAAGCTAATTCAGTGCAAAGGAAGGTGGCAAAATATTGAGAAGGATCTGAGTGATCTAGGACCCCAGTGAATGATTTATGCAATTCACACAGAAAAAAAAATAAACCAAGGTCTTGAATCTGGAGCAAGACACATGAAAACAGAACATATTTGTTTTATCAGGACATGCTGCAAAACACTGAGGAAAAGGGATCAGTAGTTTATAGTGGATAGAGCCCCAAAACCAAACCCAATACTCTGTAGCAGCAGCAAAGCTCATCTCATTTGCATAATGAGGTGCCCAGATTAAACATCTGGACTATTGGAAGCTTATGAAATATCTATCTTCCAAAATGTGAGTTTTAACTAATATGATTTCCTATAGAAATGCTTACAGCTAGCCTACAGCATCCTCATGCTTACACTGAGCAGCAGAAGCATTATTAAACATGCAAAATTTTAAATTTCCTTTATTATATTCAGAGCAGCAGTAGCAAAACCGCCCTACGTTCAGAAAATCTGAAAGTAAGACACTTCGTAATGACAAAAAAGGAAAAAATGTTTCCAGCTGCAGAACCTTGTCTTTGTTTGGATCTTATAATTTAAGGAATCATTTTCTAAAATTGCCTCTTGTACAGTAAAATGACAATGATTAGGCTTGCTATCTTCCAGGCTCCCGCTGTGCAAAACATTCACTCAGTGGGCCAAAGACACAAAAGTAGCTGCTTTACAAATAATAACACAGCTTAACTATCATTTAATAGCTTCAAACACATCACAGTAGTTACGAATCCTTTGGAACAGGGACAACTAATTTCAATGTCTCAGTTGCTGTCATGTTTAATCACTTTCTAATGCTGGTGGCTGTTTTGGTTTGTTTCTTTGTTTTTAATTGCTGGAAATTTTTAATTCCTGGTTCAAACAACTTAATTTCACAGTTTTTAGATTAATCAGTAATCACTTGAGGGGGGATTGAAGTTCATCATGATTGAAGTTCATCAGGATTCAGCATGGAAAAATCAATGAAATATTGTGAAAAATTGTTCTGGTTCCACCTTTCTCAAAACTGTGGATTCTGACTCTCAGACTTAGAGAGGAATATCTAGACACAAGGATACTTTGTTTAATCTCCGGACCTAATTTTCACTGCCAGAGCTAAGAGTGTGTCAGCTCCTTGGACTCCTTGCTTGCAGTGATGGGAATCTGACTCCCTTGCTGGAGGAGACCCATCTTCCGACATAAAGGCTTCATTTACAAACCCCAAAGATTTACTTGCTTGTCTCCTGCAAATGTTTTGCACAGTAATGCTCTGCATTTGAAAGTGTAAAAAGGCACATTTTGGTGAACATTTGTATATACTTGTGAAGAAATTCTGAAAACAAACAAACAAAAACAACAAAAACACCCTCTTATCAGGAATTCAAACTCTGCATGAGAACGAGTTACATGAGGAAAAAAAATAATGAGGAAAAAAGAAATCTGTGAAGAGGGTCTCTTCTGAGCTGCAGGAACTTTTGTAAATGAGAATTACAGGCTCCAACATATCAGGCAATCAAACCAATGGGGTTTCTTTCATCCTCATTTCAATGCAAATCAAGTGTTTTGACCCGTTAAATATTTGTCATTTCTCACTTCCTGCATGCTGAGGAACCCATGCACTTCCTGCCCCTTTAGTGAGGTTGTGTCTGTCCACTGTCATCTATTAAGACACTGTCTAAGTCTCCTTACCACAGCCTTTTTATCTTTCTGTCTCTGTAAGAAAAGCAAGAAAAAAAGACAAAAAAAAAACAAAAAAACCACGCACCCTGAGATACATGTATATTTAAATACATTCTTACCTGGGTTTATTTGTGATCCTTATTTGGAAACCAGAAAGAAACCCCTCATTCTAAATTTCTACTTATGTGCAGGGCTTTTAAACTACCTGTAATCACAGCAACAATACAAAGACTCATAAATCACTTCAGTGCAGACAACAATACTGAGCACATTAGGCAAGGCGCAAAAACTCATGGATCCAGTTCTCAGATTAAAACTTTTCCACACAGGTAGAGCCTCCCTGCTCTTGTAATTAAAAAGGTGCCCACTTGTCTTTGCACGTCATTAGCCTCTAGCAGCATATCCAGCTGGTGCAGTCCTTTTTCAGTGCAGTACTTTTTCCCATTAAAAAAGATTAGCTATATAAATGCAGCCTCTGCTCAAACCTCACCAGCTCCCTTGCATGTTTTACTTGCAGGTTTAGCAAGGCAGTAATGCATATGAGACACTGACTCGGTTTACATTATTTTCTGTTGGACAACTTAGCACAGAATCCTCAGTGAGCCTTTTTCCAAATACATTTCTGCATGAAAGCATATATAAAGCATATAGTGGGATCATGTAACATACAGCAAGCGGCCACAGCATTTGTACTTAACTAGCCTCTCTCTCACTGCACTACAAATGCGTCTCTTTTTAGACTATATATTTTATAATCCTGTGATTCAAATTTGAATTTGTGATTTTTAGAGTTCCCCTTTGTCATCTATAGCCAAATTGCACTCAGAACACCTTGACTATTTTGCCTCTACTAGACCGCCGATGTCTTAATGCACTCTTGCATCTTACGCTGTATATTTTATAACACAAAGAAAATTGGTGCCATTTGACACTGAGAAAAAGCTAAAAGTAGCAAAACTTGTGCAAAGAATTATGCAAAATAAAAGCTGTTACCTATTACTCCAGAATTACCTGCATCTCTGAACTAGAAAAATCAGCATATCTAGCACAGTGGGGGAAAAAAAATGGCAAAGCATTTAGGGTACACAAAATAAAATTCTGCATCTCTAGTTAGTTCTCAATTCATTTCTCAGCTTATCTATGCTCAAGGGAGTATTTCAATCTTAAAACATAATTCACTGAAGACCCAGGAGATAAAAGAAGCTGAAAGAACATTTTGATGGAATACCTCTCAAAGGGAAAATTTGTTTTTGAAGGTCTCTTTTCAAGCCTTCTCTAAACCTTTATGTCCCATGCATTGTGCCTTCTCTTAATTTTTTCCCACTTGACTTTCATTTCTGTTTTTACAGGACATGAAGTCTCTTTAGCATTTCAGATCTGCCTCCTTCATCCTCTTTAACCTAGGAAAACAAAAACACATCCAGATATAGACAAAGGAGAAAAGAGGCCAGAGGGCATCTTGAGGAAGACGGCAGGGGAAAGACTGGAGAAGAAAATGAAAGGAGATATTTCCAAATGAAGTGTGCACCGTTGCTCGCCATGTCTGTCATCCAAAAATAAAACACTTAGAGGCAGAATTCAGACCAACCATGATTCTGAAGCTGTTTAGATAATGAATACATTTTTAAAGGCTCCTGGAGTCTTTTTGTTATTTAAACTTCTGTGCCTCTGAGCCACAAGTATATGTAATTTCTAAACAAAATCTATTCCTTTATCGTCCATGTTTTCAAGCTGATGAGCTTTCTTGCTTACTTCCCCTGCTTTTCCACTAAATGTCTAATAAAACAATAGCTTGGAATTTCACTAGTCTTGAACTGGTTCTCAAAGTCTACAACAGACATTTCTCATACGGATTGATAATTGGGCAAAAACAGCCAAATACACCCTGCAGCTGTATCCTCTACCTCCATGTATGTGGCATCTGTCTCACTGTGGTTGGCGGTGAGACCCTTTCGAATCCAAAGTTGGGAAGCTCTGTTTTATACCTGGACATGGATCTTGGCTGTCAGCTCCAAGATAAAAAGCCTTCAAACCTGAGGAACTTCTACTTTTTTTTGCCATTAGGAGCACTCCAGAACTGCAGCCTCCTTGCAGCCAAGAGCTGTGCTGAAGGCTTGAAGCCCCTTGCTTCAGTCAAGGCTGTTGGACTTCAGGATTCCCTTTCCTCCAAGGATCGAGGGCTCCTATTTCACATTGGAGGAGGAAAAAAGGAGAAAAATAAACAAACAGCTGAGGGTTTGGGTCATTGGGTCATTTAAGTATTTCTGAGTATTTTAAAAGTTTCTTTGGATAAGAAATTTAAAATTTTATTCCAAAACTGGATGAAAATCCCTTTAAATATCAACACTTCCCATGGAATTCTAGTTTTGCTGACCTTTAGTTAAAATTAAACAAAATGCAAGAAATTTAAGGTTCAAAATCATTTGTTACACAGACATCAATTCTTCCCGCTCTTCAGCAATCAGTTTCACTGCAGGTTACTGATACACCAGCTTGATTAAGTTGATGATGAAATGTAGATAGCTTCTTTTTCTGCTTGTGCATTTAACTGTAGAAGGAACTTGTGATAATTGTAAATTATTTATCATTGATGGGGGGAAGGGTGGGCAATCAGCATTGTACAGATTCTCCTCATCCACTTTGTTAAGGTCTAATGTGCAGCGTATTTGAATAATTTGCTACTGACAGCTGTCTTTTAAACCTGCTTGTGGAAAGCCTTGCTTGTGCAAGACAATAATCTTGCAGCAGTGTGCAAGGTCTCACAATGAGCTTTCGGACCACGCCATGAGTGAATGGTACAAGCCTTTCCTTGTAGGAGTAAAGCAGACTTGCAAGATGGAAATAATCACTAGTGCCAGTCAAGAGTTTAAGTGATGCCCTCTTTTGGCAAACAGACTAGTACCAAAAAAGTCATGTATATGATAGGAATATAATGCTAGAAATCCACTCAAGTAGAGACTGTGAGAATATCTGTTTCTCTCTCCACTATGAATCTCTGTCCTCATGTCTCCATGCTCGCACAGCCTGGCTGCTTGGGCAGCTCCGTGTCCAACAGGAGGTGGGGCAGCCTCGTCTCCTCATAAACCACAGCAATGTAACATGGAAAAGATTTCCTGGACGAGGAAGCCAAAGTGAGTGGAAGAACTCAGCCAACACCAACAGTGCTCTGAGATCCAGGCTCTTCAATTTGGCATAAGATCTTAGGTTTTAAGGATTTGATTTTTTTTTATTTTTTTTTTTAGATAAAACCAAATATTTATGAAAAAATATAGAAAACCAATTTACCAAAATGAGCTTCAGTTTAGCATTTTTTGACCAATGGCATGTGTTACATGGTCACCCTACACGTTTTCTCTGCTCCATGTAAAGCACAGCTTGATCTTGTGTAATGTGGAGAGACATCAAGTTTGACCTGAACAAATCAAATTCTATCCGGTATACATATGTAAAAAAAATTAATAATTAACAAGGAAAGACAACTAGGCTAAATAAGAGAAAAGATTAACCAGCAAACACATTCATGTACACACTGCAGAGCTCTGACCAATGATATAATACTTAGATTTAATTAACACATCCTAATAGTTGCATATGTCTGATTTTTCACAGCAAGCATAGCAGAATATCATTAATGTTCCAAAAATAGATGCAAATTCAGAACACCATTATCTTGAAGAATTTAATTGGTCTAACTATTCTAGAAAGTACAGGAAAATGCCATTTTAAAAATAAGAATGAAAGACTCTTTCCAAATCTAATTATAGATATTCCAAGGTGGAGCAAAGGGACACATAACATCTATAATAGAACCATTGGTATATTCAACATGAAGTAGTTAAGAAATGAAAAGAAAAAAAAGATATCTCAATTAGTAGAAATAGAAGGCACCTTTACATTTTATGAGGAAAGAAGAACACTTAATATATACGCTTGATCCTAGTAGCTTGAACTTAGCTTTAAGCCTGATCATGACACTAGTGAGACACATCCTCAAAATAGAGCTCACTGCCACTGAGATGAGCAGTACAAATACGTAAATAGCATCTCCGAAACCTCTGTCAGTGATTTCTTCTGGTGAGCAAGATGAACGACCTTGGGGCTGCTCTCCATTATTCCAACCCCTCCCAAGAAAATTAATGGACCAGAGACTCTCAAGTTGATTTCATCCACTCTTATCCAACCCTAGAGTGAGGACATGTTAGAGACCTCAGATATCCCTATCCTACAGGCGGAGGGGGAGGACTTTCCATTTCAACTCTGTTTAAAGCAGTTTTGTTCTTCAAGAGTCCAGCTGCACATCTGAACACTTGATGTCCATAGTAAAGTAGTAATAACTGTATGAGAATTCTCTACCAGATTTTTTATATTCTTTCTTTTTCTTAAAGCATTTTAGGTTATTTGAGTGCCTGCAAACTGAATTCACTTGTCTAGTTTCATCTCTTAAAGTGAATTCAGTGCAATAACAAAACACACCAAGGTGGTTTCTTTGAAATAAGTTAGAGGTACTATTTGTGTAACAGTACATCTGCCCATACTATGCAAATATTGAAAGAAAAATAAAAAGATTAAGGAAAGCTCCTCTGTAAGATCAAGGTGAGAAGTTGTTTCAAGTTTCCACAAAGAGAGCAGATTTCTGATCAGAAAGAGTTCCTTAAAATAGCTGGCAAAGTCAGAACAAAGTTCAGATACTGAAAACTTGGGACTTACATATTTAGCTATAAAGAATACATATTTCTTGTGGGTAATTAACAATTAAATCAGGCATAGAGTGGATGTTTCATCATTTGATGCCTCAAAAATCCTTTCTTCTTGCCCAGTTAAAAGCTACAGGCTTGATACAAGAACCATTTATCAAAATCTCCTGGTTATGCTAAGCAGGGTGTCATGCCAGGCCTCTTCTGAAGGGCATTTGCCATCAGAGTCTACAAAGACCTCTGTGCCCGCAGCCCAGAGGAAGGACGGCTTCAGCAACGCGCTCTCATCGCGGATTCCAGGCAGTGCCCATTGCAAAGCTGCTTCTGATGCTCTGCACTGTAAATGCACATTCAGTTGACCTTGGGCTTTCATTTTGTCAAGAGCAGAGTTTGGCTCAGTGACACAAAATCAGACAAGTAACCACACCGGCAGTAAAAGCAGTAAAGGTGCCCCTCTGCCTCCCTCAAAACGAATGCAATTACCTTGCAACTTTCCAGATAACCTTAGTAGAGAGTTAAAAGAGAAAGAAGTCTTAAAAAAAAAAAAATATATATATCTTCCTGTGGACATTTGTCAATGCTGGGGCAAACTCATGTTTGCTTTGATTTTTTTAATAGCTGTACATATTTACTCCTATTTCAGCTCCAAGAAATATGAGGTCAAGCTGCTTTGCATTTGGATTCAAGCGAGACAGCTTTTCAGCCTGCCAAGATGAAGCCATTCTTGCCTTAACATCTTTTAGCAGCAACAGTTAACTTAGCAGTTGAAAATTCGAGGTTATAGGCAAACTCACTAAAGCCTAAAGCCACAACACCTTCCTGCACATAAATGCTTGCAGAGATGTGAGGATTATTATTATTTTTTTTTTTTTGAAATCGCAGGTCTTGCAAAACCAACAGGTCCAAATATCACCTGGATGAGTGTGCACAAGTGTAAAGAAAAAGCCTCCCACACTTTGGGAAAGAGTAACTAGCTTTATGCATTTATTGAATAAAAGCAAAAGACAGCATGCACTAAACATCATGAGATTTTTTTTCAAGGCACTTTGTTTTCCCCACAAGCATGAAAAAAAAGACTGGGAAGAAAGGGAGAACAAGGACAAAAGGACCCAAATATTTGCAGCACAAGCCCAGAAATCATGAGACCAGCCTCTGAACAATATTTCTATCTTTTGCAAATTCCAATAATCACTCTCAGTACCTAATTATTTCCTCTGCTGATTGCTCAGGTAGTTAGGCAAGATACCCAGCGCCAGATAAAACTGCCTTCCGAACATCATGCCTATGATGCAAGCAGGGGAAAGGAAATGTCAGCAATGCCGCGAATGGGAACTGCAGCACACTGCACAGCTTGGGGACAAAGAAAACTGCCTTCAGGTTAGATAAAAAAATGGATTTGAGATTCAAGGAATAGTCCTTACTAATTTTCCAAACTCTCAGATCTTTAATGACTGTTTGACAGCCTCTAACACACAAGGTCAAACAGCCCTTCGTTAGGCAGGTGTGCGCTGTTATCTTTATTCAGTGAGAGGTAAAGTGGACATAGAGAGGTGAAGTGATTTGTGTAGGGAACAGGGCAGGTGAATGGTACCACAACACTTTCCAGGGGTGCTGTGCACACGTTTTACCAAAAACTAGAATGCTGATGACAGCCTGGAGCACAAGCAGTTTATGCAGTCCGTATCCTGCTGTATGAAGGTGTTCCCCATAAAACCCATGCAGACCAACTAGTTTTCATGCTAGCTCAGCAATCGCCTTCCAACCAGCCAAACTGCACTGACATTTTTGTTAGATTCCGACCTAAAATTATTTTATAGTATTATATCATTGTAACCTATTACTGTCTTACATACCACAACTGAGCATACACAAAGCTTTAGAAATACTATAATTAGCCTAGCTACTGTCTTAACAAGAAAGTATTGCATGGCACACAAGGAAAAATTTGCATGGCAGAACTTTACTTGATGTTACTTGCTTACTTGATCTGATTAGCGATAAATTTGGGAGCTGTACACAGTGTTTCTGATAAATATTCTTAGAACCAAGTTATAGAAGAACTACATACAGGATCTTACATCATATGTTACTACTGGTTAATAAAAACAGATGCTGTTATGAGAATAAGTTGGCTGAACCTGAGATATTGTAGCTCATTATCCAGTGTAAGGTTTCTGACTTATCTTCAAGATGTGTACAAAGCGTCATAAAGCACATTGCTAATGATCTGTGCCATGGCAGTGTGGAATGTTTTACAAGGGACAGTGAAGGACTCAAGTTGCAGTATGAGAAAGAGCTCGCCTTGATGTGTTGTCACTTAGATGAAATTATGAACATGCAATGGTTATAAAAAAGTGTGATCATCCCACAGGGATTTTATTCTGCACTACAAGAAGATATGTAATTAGATTCTTGCTATGCCTGACTACACTTTTGGAACTTTCCAATTTAGGTTTGATTACCTGATGATTAACAAAATTTCAAATTTCACTTTTCATCTTCCCCTGTGTTTTGTAGCAGGAAGAATTTCCCTGACTGTGGAAGAACTTCAGCTCTTCCCTAGCAGCAGCAATCACTCAGTGTGAGCAGATAAGCAATGCACTGCACTCCTCACAGGCAGTGGTAGCCCAGAAGCTGTCAGGATAATGCAGGTCATCCCCATTCAGATCTGCCAACAGAGCAGGCTACTTGGAGCTCCAAGATGCACTCCTGGTAGCAGTGGATGCTTTTCCCTGCACTCCCAGCACGCGTTGCCATCAGGAGAGAGAAACCTTCCCCAGTAGATTTTTATTCCCTACAGAGGTCCCATTGGCTAACATAAAGGGGGAACCCAAGAGATTTATCAACGTAGCCCTATGTCCAAATGAGCCACAGGCTTCAGAGAATGAACTCACTGCTCTTAGAAGCAGTCTTTGAGGCATCCTCATGTGCACCCGATCAAGAAAGTGATAAACTAGCCCAAAAGCGGACAGTTGAGAAAAAAAAAAAAAAATCAACATAAGGTAACTCATGACACCAGTCACTACACAATCCCTATCAGACTAATACAGTCAAGGCTGGCTAGGGAACACCAAAGGATTTAACGCACAGCAAAGGATAGATTGCGATCCATAAATACATAAAACAGACGGAAAAAAAAAAAGTCATCCAGTTAAGGCAGGATGAGAAGAAAGTTGAAGAGGAGATGATAAAAAAGCAAAATGAATTTTTAGGGAAAAAAAAAAAAATAAAGGTAGATAGGCAGCGAGTAGGCTGTAGAAATACTGGGAGATAACAACATCAAGGCCTCAAAAGTAGGAAAGGTTCAAAGGGGCATAATACGAAAATTAAACTAGTCGGAACTACAAATTAGGTAAAATTGTGGAGAAGAACGTGAATTTGATATAGAAAGAAGCAGGTTGCTCAATAGCACTTCGGATGAACAAACTAAAGAGGCAGATCACATAGCTTGCTACATCTGTCCAGTGGTGTTACACTATTAATGATGGGAGAAAGGAGCATTTAGTTCACAGAGATGAAAGAACATAAAATTTCATAAGTGAAAAACACCGGAGAGGCTGGCTGAAATGCAGGGAGATAAAACAGCTCATCTTTCTTTAAAGAATGTACTAAACACACCTGAGGACATGTTGTCTCTCTTATAACCCATTGCTCCTGCAAATGACTGAAACCGTTTCCAAAACTTGGATAAGCTTTCCTTTTATTATGTTTCCTTTATACATATATCTTTTATATGCATATCTTTTATATGCATGTGTACTCACATTCTTGTAACAAACCACAACATCCAAAGGAGACACGTCCCTCATGAGAGTTATTTCTATCCCTTAGCAGTGTTTTTACTCCTACCTCTGGCAGTGCAGAAGTGACACGCACGGTTTCAATCAGGCATTGCTCTTCTGAACTCTGCCAGTTTAATTGTAACTGATCGAGCTACTAGAATTATCACTTGAAATGCCTCCGCACTAGCATTTCCTAGAGTCTCAAATCCCCCCCTAACGCCCACAGCCAGGCGCCAGGCCACCATGCCAGATACAGAGCTAAGCAGAAGGGTGACCTTCAAGACAAGCCGAGGAAGAGGAAAGCCTCACCTTGGCTATGAAGCTTGCTGAAAGGGGCAGGGGACGTTCATTCTCCAGCAAAGCCCCCAGTTAATGCTGGCTGCTCTGTCTTTCTTGCAGAATTTAGCATGTGACCACTGCAGATGAGGGCAGTATCAAAACCGTTGAACACAACAACGAGCAGGGAACAAGGCTGCCATCGTTACCCCAGGCTGAACTCAGGCCCCCAGGACAGGTCTTCATTATATTATTATGCTCCCCATGATGCTTACAAGGCTCCTGTAAATAGTGGCAGACTTATTTACCTCACAGGTCCTCAACACCTGAGCTACCTGCATCCCGAGGGGGATTTTAAATGCAGAAAAATGCAAATGCATCTGTGGCTGTGACTTTCACTTTCCTTGGAGGGTAGCTGATGTGAAGGAAGCACGTAGCTGGAGAGCGAAATTCGCACTTTACCAACTGCCAGACTGGTTGTGAAGGCGCACACAGACGATAAAAGCATCTAGCAACATCGCTGAAACCTGCTACTTTTGGAACTGCAACATAGCATGGGTTGAAAACAAAAAACAACAACAAAAAAGTTGAAAACAAAAGGCAACCCCCCCCACCACCACCACCTTGCCTCTCTTGGAAGGCAGGTGCTCATTATGTTGAGCCTTCTGCTCTCAAATGCAGAATCCAAAACAGCTCTTTAACATGCAAACAAAGACGGGACTATGTTTTTCAGCTTAAAGATGTCAAACACACCACTTGGCATAAGAGTCAGTGAGGATTTTGGTGAGGTTCAGCCCTTCTCGGACGTTCTGGAGTTTGCCAAGAAGGAGGAAGAGCAAAACATACTAAGAAGCAACTCCAGAGCCTTGGGCGAGATGCACAGCTGCGCACGCATAGATCACACGTGCTGTTTGCATCATCGCTGTAGGTGCCCAACACGCGTTTTAATCCCGTGTCGGCTGTGGCTCTGCCTTTGGATTCGGCTTTGGTAGATGGAGAGCATCGTTGCACCTCTCAGAGCTGGGGCCCTGTACGATACCAACTATCGCTTCCGCCAGAGATTTCCACTCTGGGGGAGCTCTGCTGCCTGGGGGGCGGCTAAAACACCCTGCAGTGGACACTGCCTGCCTCGCATCACTCGTAAGACAGAATTACCGCTATATTTGTTTCGAATTACACTGCATCACAATGGCAAAAGTTAATTATATTACCAGTTGCTTCTCCCATATTTGCATACTTTTTTTGCATATTTTGAAAATACTTGCTTTTTTTTTTAATTCAGGGAGGAGGGAGAATGAAGTGGCTGATGGGTTAGTGATTTACATGTCTATAGTTCTTTCATACTGCAAATATGTTCCATTTGTACTGAAAAATATACATAATGATCTAAAATGGAGATGATTTTAATGAATTGGGTTCATAATATTTTATACCTTGCTGCCAGATGCTTAGCCCATCAAACTAACATTTTAAAGGAACAGCCAACAGCCAATTTTGACATCCTTTAAGCAGGTCAGCTATAAGCCAATTAGCTCTACCTACTTGGTCTCCAAGGTCTGAATAAAATATAGCCCATTTTGATTAGAAGCACTACTTTCATCAGCGTGTACATGCCTTAAAATAGACTCAAAAAATACTCAAAGCCCCATGGAATTGTTAAAGAAAGTCTCAATCCTACTGAAGTCAATTACTGTAATACAATTTCTCCTGACTTCTCACAGATTACAAGAGCTCCTAGATTCACATAATGTCATTGCAATTTTATTGGATAGCTGAAAAAGCAAGTGCTGCATTCATCAGGGCCCTTCCATCTGCTAAATGGGACTTAGCTGCAGCGCAAGATAAATTAAAAGGATCAATCCTGAATTCCAGAATTCCTGCTGAACTAACTTCAGCAAAAGGAAACGACTCAGAATCACATATTAGATGAATCACACATTAATTCCTCCTGTTGATTTTAACCTAAGTTTCACATTATTAAGAGCTGTCAGATCTTCTCTGCTTTTGCATGGTCTGATGAGAAAAGCAGGGATTAAAGCTGAGTAAAAGCCTCGCCAAATCATTTCAACAATGAATTCCACTTTTTTTTTTCATTAATATTTTTAATTAGTCAACAAATGCACTACTATTTGGTTTTTGGAGCTGAATAAAAAATGGAAATACAATTTCTCCAGAATTCCTGCTTCTTCATTAAGTGAAAAAAAATATTTTTTTAGTTGCCCTCCTCTGTTAATAAGATATAAACATCTCATGGAATAGTACTCATGAATAGGAAATGCCACACAAGCCTTGCGTACATGCAGCCACAGATATCTTTTGCAAAAACATTCATGTCACTCACTAATACATACCTACTACAGCCAGTGAAATTCAGAACAGCAAATCCGTTCTTTTTGGAAAAGCAACCACCACAAAACTCAAATCCTTGCCGCACGGAGGCTCTAGCAGCCTGCAGACAGCATGCCTTTTTTCACTGGAGAAACTCCACATCGGGTGACATCCTTCAAAATGGAAATGCTTCACAAGTCTTACTTGTAGCTTTCTTGTATTCCATATCTAACACGTTAAAAGACTCAGCATGTGACTTCTCCTCTGGGCGACCGGCTCTCTTTCCCTGACAGCATTCACTGGCTGTGCCCTGTGTAACCCTGCTACGATATATTGCTGGGAAGCAATGCTGTTTGTCCAAAATACTTACAACTCTTTGCAAAGGTGCTCCACACTATACTCCCCATTTACCAAGCATGGACTGAGCAGATTAATTAGAATAGTGTTGCAAGGATTTTACAGAGTTTTTTGTGAGCATAGTGACATAGAAGCTCATGAATGATAAAGCTTTTTTTTTTTTTTTTTTTTTCCCCCCTCCCTAACACGAGTTATTTATTTTAGCACTGCAAACCCTTAGACCAGCATAGTATTGGGAAGAATCAAAATTTGTATGAGTAGAATTCATGGAAGCTTTTTGAACACAGCCCTGAAGTTGACTATTAAACACGCATGGAAAAAAACAAACCAAAACAAAATAACCTCCAGCAACCTGTGGAGCGCTCCAACAGCAGAGCCCCGTTGCCTCAGATTCCAGTACAAATCTTTCGCTTCCTCTGTGCATGTAAAACATGGGCAGTGAGAGATTTTTCTGTTTTCTTTTTTCTGCACAAGTCAAACAGATTTTGTAAAATTTTTCCCCTATAGAAAATGTGGAAAAGGAGGAGGAGGAATTAGTTTCTGTGCAAAAACAATATATTATCAATATGAGACAAAAATAAAAATATTATGAAAACTATGAACTATTTAGAAAGATTACAAAACTTGTGGGTCATGTATAGTATACACACATATTTATGGAGATCATTGACACTCCTGCTATAATTTATTTTTTAAAAAAGTCTTGTCTAACAGACCACATCCATCCCACAGGACCTTTATTAAATGCAAGCATTCATTTGTGGCAGAATAAATTCCCTTCCTTTTTTCCTCCCCTTAAATTGCTACTTAATCTTTCTACACCATGTGCCAAATTCACAAAGAACGTAAATTATCAAAGCTACACCAGCAACAAATCCAGCCCTGTGTACTTGAGCGTGTTTGCTACTATAATCACGCAGTCAAGAAAACAATGAGAAAAAAAACACAGCTAGTGATCAGAGGGCAGAAGCAGCAGGATTCAGAACTGTTTAGGAACGGGCTAGATTCATGTTTAATAAGACCTGCCAAAAGATGGGGCCAGGGTCTGATGCTCTGCTTCCAAAGAACAGCACAGCTGGCATGAAATCATATAACCTCTGTGGCCTGGCCCCATAGGTACATGGCTAAGAACCCAACCTTTGAGGATTTCATTGATGGAAACAGGAATGAAAATCATATGAAGCACACCGAATTGAGAGCTGTGGAATTTACTTGCGCTTGTAAATGCAAATAAGCCCTCCTAGTATAATTTAAAACAAAGATACAGCTGTTTCATACTGCAAGTACAGAAATATTGAAATCTTTTATCAAGGAAACACAACTACAACTTCCTTGATTTAATGGTTAATTACACTGGAACTAATTATTAAAACTCACAACGAGCAGTGCAGCAAAAGCAAGTGCATCTGCCCCCTGAAAATGCAAATGTGCCGTAAAAATTCTCTGTAATGTACTACTTTTTCAGTTTTCAGATGATTGCCTATCCGATATCCATTACCCTTCTACGTTTCTACTGAAATTTAATTAGAGTTGAAGTATGTCTTGATTTGCTGATTAATCATTATAAACAATTTGATAGAAAGGGTCATCATCTTAAAAACAGGAAACTGCATCTAACTCACCTCAGAAAACAGAGTATTAAAAGAAGTCATATATTTTGGGAAGAGCCATGAACACTTCAACATGTAAGTTAATATAAGTTAATTTTTTACTTCAGCTTGAAAAAAATCTCAGCTGTTCTTGGAAATGAGCCAATGGTGCTGAAGGGATGTATGCTCCAGAACGGCATTTATGTAATTTACAGGCAAAGCTGCATATACTTCAATGTGTATATAATGGATGGAAAAGATAGTTATTTACACAAAGATGGTTCTTATTTCCATCCCAGAAACACTTAACGGAAAAAACACATTCAGTCCACACCCCTAGCATTGGTCTGTAGTATTGTATATACATTGAGGATACAAACAAAATCACTTGCAAGATTATACATACATATATATAGATATTCTTCCCCTTCCAGCATTAAGGAAACACAAGAAATACGAGCAGAGAGAAGCTGTAGAGCTGAATACTCGTAAAGATTTTTTTCTAAAAGGTTACTTTTTAAAATGAAATAGTCATTCTCTAAGCTTTTATATGTTTTCCTTTATACAGTAAAGAAACTTTCACAATTATTTGTTCATTTTTTCTTATCAACAACTGTCATTATGTCACTTTACAAGCTAATCAAATTTTCCCACTCTCACATGCTCAGCAGGCATTGCAATTGCTCTGACTTTGGCCAAAACTCACAAAGACAGTCCTTGCAGACTTACAGATAAGGCAGAAATATCATGTATATAAATAAACTGACTTGATTCAAAAATGACCAATTTTTTTTTTTTTTTTTTT
>VZSV01000106.1:1544760-1563184 GCA_013398735.1 Nothocercus julius
GTGTAATGAATATAATCTCCATATGTCTCCTAGACCTGCCAGTCAAACCTAAAGTCGGTAACATGACAGGCTTCTATTAGTTAGGCTTTGACCTAAACATTTATTTAAGTACCAGATATCTCCAACAACCTGGTTTCATGAACAGCAAGAGTCCAGATAAATTTACATTAGCTTCAGATAAAAACCTTTTATAAACCAACCCCAGTACTTATGGGATTGGTTCATTACCATTGCCAGAGTGTCCTGTAACATGCACCCTGACTCTAGCTGTGCAAGCTAAATTTGCTGTGATTAGTAGGGCTGAAAGAAAAACGACTGCACTAATATTCAAGCTGTTTGAAGAGAGGTTTACTGCCCCCAAAAGAATCATTTAATTATAACACACCATTTTCTTTAGCTCTACACATAAAAGAGTTAATTTGCCTAAGCATGCACCAATGGGGCTAATGGATAAAGGTTTTTATTAGGGATGTGCCAAATGGTTCAATAATTATTTGAATACTGTGGAGACCTCTCAAATATGTAGCTTTGGTGCACAATAATTCTGTTCAATTAATGGGTTTATTTCCTTCACAGATACTCTTTTAAAAGTGCTCCATCATCCATGCAGTGCTGTTCAGAGACACGCTGTAAATACATTCTCTTTACTACTAAGTTCTAGGGATAAGACACTGTTCTTTCACACTGCTCTACTTGATAATAGGAAGAATGCACAAAAGCCTGCAGAGAAATTTGTAAAAAATGCTGTGCCAAATTCTCCTTAGACCAGAGTTAATTGGTGATAATCATTTTTGCTGCAACCAGCAGAGTCATACCAGCTTTAAAACAACCTCTGGTGCTCTTTTCTTCATTTCTGCATGGAGCATTATGCAGCTGAAGGTGGCGTTCCCACCGTTCCCACTTGTTAGAAGATACCCTGGCTGACCGTCAGCATAGTTCCAAATCCCTCCGGGCAAGGGCAGCTCTGGTATCTGTTGCTGAAACTGCTTATCTCTACACACTTATTAATCTGAAGTTCTAATATCTGACAGTAATGATAAAAATGCAGTTAGAAAATCTCAACCTCTACCACAAATGTCTACACAGGCACAATGTCTAACACAGGTAATGCAAAGTATACAGCCGTGCAGTTCCACTACAGGATAGAAATATAATCAAAGACACATTTTATTTCATTATATTTTCCATGGTTTATGGGCAGGATTTTCATACACTGTTTAAAAATTCACCTTTGTTGGCACAGCTATATCCATGTTCATTTTTTTGGCTTGAGGGGAACATGTTTCCTAAATACATCATCTCAACTTCTTATTTGAAGGCCGATCCAAAAATTGTTGAATTAACTAGGGTGATAATCAGATCCGACCTGACAGTTCTGTTTCTGGTCTCTCAGACTGATCGGCTCCTTGGACAACACTTTCTCGCATCTCCTCTTAAAATAAAGAAATCCTTCCAAACACCAACCTAATTGCAAAGGACTGCTCTTATAAATCTATTTAATCTAATGTTAAACGTAGAAGCTTAAACAAACACAAAATGGAAAACAAAGCAGCAGAGACTCAACCGCAGATGGGTAAAGAAAAGCTATTCAGCAATTTCCTTGATTAATTTAGTGGTCTCCAGGTACATGCACTTTAGAGAAACAGAAGTAAGCAAAACTGCAAAAGCGAATACCCAAAAGCATCAATTCCAAGAATTCTGAAAGCAAATAAGCATATTTTGATCCCATGTGTAAATTAGCTCTGTTCAATAGTCCTTAAAAGGACTTGCAGAGAATATTATCCAATTATTTGCATACTTTCAAGACAGTGTGATTAAACTGTGATTTAAGACTTCCTGAAGACTTTCCAGCAGCAATGAGCCAGGGGAGACACTCTCTTCATTGCTCTGGAAAATCTTCACTTTCTATCAGTCTTGACCCCTTTTCCAAAGGCCAGTGGAACTGCCAGAAAAGCTGATTTTAATTGCAAAAAGCAAACCAAAAGTGGTATGGACCCCCACTGCAAAATAGGTTTATTGTGTCTAAGTCTAGACAGATGGAATTTGCCCTGATCTCTGCATTTGTTACTACAGGGTCAAGCCCTGTGTTGTCCCTCTCTTGCATGCGATTTTCTAGCTTACTCCCCTGGCATTTGCACAACTCTATGTGCGTGACTGCTGCTAACTTTGTGATTTGTTGTGCAGCTTGCACTACCTCTAACTTCAGCTCCCAGCATCTTCCTGTATTTATATGATCTTGAATTTCTCTTTATGATGTACCAATAGTTCCAGCACAAAAAAAAATTCACTTGGTGCTTACTTACTTTCTCATGCGTTGCACAGATTTCGCTCTACAATAGTGTGCGGGAAAGAGTCTATTTGCTCCACACAGAACAGAACCAAATACCAATACCAAAAAAAAATAATTACAGACCTAATATGATGATTGCTATCCAGCTGTTTGCTCTCCTTGAACTTTCTCTTTCTTGCCCATAACCTTTATTCAGCTGGTTTATTCAAACAGTAGAAAACAGAAACTGTCTCTTACTGCAAGCCTGTACAATCCCTAGGCCTTCTTAGATGATCTTAAAGCCAATATCTTCAAAGGCACTTAAAGGCCTATTTCCCACTGGAAAAAAAAGGCAAGTCTGGTACCTAAACATTTATGCAAAACTGTCTCTAGGCATTATTGTATTAAACTGCTTTGCCGGTGTACATTACAAAGACATGTTAAGCTTTCATATAAAAACATTTTTCTCACTCAAAGGAAGCTCAGTTAATCTTATATTATTTGAGAATCATCTGCTCTAAATTTAACATTGTTAAGTTACATTTATAATCATTTTTCATAGTCTTTAACACAAGGAGTTGCAAATAAATACATGAAATGTTGTATAAGTAGCAGTGAGGTTTCTCTGGGTAATTTTCTCCTTTCCTGTTTCTCTTCAGTTCTCCATTTCTGAATCGTTCTTTCCCTGCTACCAGCACAATAAGGAAATGCACCAGGACAGAAGGCATGACTAAGAGAGCATAACCATTACAACATTTGCCCAGCAACATTTTTGCAGTGGTTAAATGACTTCCCCAGAGCTTCCAGAGATCAGATCAGTCTGGCCTATGAGACTTATTTTCTTTCCACGGCTACTCAGCATAGACAAGGTCCATGAGGAGGGCAGCTCACTCTTTCTCTGGCAATGAATATTGCAATGTGAGGTGGAGGGAGGACACAAATCTGACACCGAAGGTAAAAAACAGTGGTTGATATTTCTAGTGATATTTTCCTAAATTCTGTGAAGACTCAGGTAAGTCATTGTCCTGTTTACCCTTCCTCGTATAGATCTCTTATTTCCTAAACAACAGGGGCATCGTATTTAAACAGAGCCTCTTTCTGCAGTTGGAATTGAATACCATTGAATACATTGACCTTTACAAAGATTTAAAAATAACCTTGAGTGTTATCTTGCATTAGCTTTCATTATTATTCAATTGCATCTGATGAGCTGACAGTAATTTCCACTTCTGGTTGCTATTGTTTCTTGTGGAACAAACACCTTCTTATTTCCACAGGGCAAGCTATATATGGAAAACTTCACAAAAAGCTCCCTGCTAAAATTCAGCAGATAAACATGTCAGTACAGGATGTCTAGGGCATTGGGCAGATCGGCATCTCATCCCCTGCCCCAAACACAATTAACATAAATTTCTGTTCATTTTCCTTATTTTTCTCACCCCATCTCAATATTTCTAAGAGCATTTATTGATCAGAGATGGATTTTCTACATAAACAACAACGAAAAATGAATAAAAATTTCCAGAAATTCTCAAAAGATTTTTCATTCTCCAAGGGGCATACAAAACAGGTTTGCTCCCTGTCAACATTTGTACGGGTAACACCTGCCTTCTCACCTTCCAGCTCAACTTAAACTTGCACCACAGCTTGTCAGAGTAGGTTTACTCTCCAAATGAGTGGAATATATGGTGAAAATATAGCTACTTAAATACCTTCAAGGATTAGGAACTGAGCTTGCTTCTTGTACTTTTAAAAACAAAACAGAATAAAAGCAAGCTCAGACAAAGTCTTATTTGGGATCCTCCCCCATCGTGTCACACGCACAAACACCCAAAATGAAGCAAAGTGTTCCAGTACTTTGTTATTTACAAGGCTGGCAAAGTAATACAGAGAAAGACATAGGCTTTTTAGTAGGTTTGAAATGAAGTTTGAGTCAAAGTCTTTTTCAAATCAATTGGACTGTTCATGGGAGAAAAAAAAAATGAAATCAGAATATCGCTTTATGAATGCAAATCCATTGCCAACCTTTCAGCAGGAAGGAAAAGCAAAAAGCATTGTTCTGGCTTGACCTGGTAATACATATTGTGAGAACGAGGGATGAGAAGCAATAATAGGTTCAAAGTCATATTTACTGCCCTTGTTTAAACTCGAAGTAAAGTAAATGTAAGCAAATAGGTTCTCCCTATACCAACAGGCAGACTAATACTGTGTGCCAACTTCACTAAGACTCTTGCAAACACCCCTAATGGTTTGCACTAAGGTCCCTTAGGTATTGATCAGTCTTGAATGAGCAAAGGTATATTCTGGTTTACCACCTTCTCAAAGAGGAGAACTTCAAATATAAGTACACATTAACTTTTATAAATTACTTGGTACTAATAATTCATTACACTGCCACTCAAAAATTCTTTTCTTGCTCTTGTTGTGCTAATATGAAGCTACTAATAAAACTTTTTCCTTGCCTAAGTATTCATAAAAATAAAGATTCCTACCTTGTACCTCTTTTCTGGACAGTATCCAGGTATTTGCTTTAATACTTGATGTGGGGCAAAATCCTTATCTTCTTGATTATAGCTGGCTTAAAGAAAAGACAACAACTAAGTTGAAGGCCTTTCTGAGCATCACTCTTCCCTATACAGGAACAAGGCTGGAATATGAAGAGGACCAAGAAGTCCTCCCATTCTCTGCAGATTCGAACAACGCCAGAGAAAAGTGCTTTATTTGAGCACCAGTTCTTACCTTTGCACTGACACCAGCTTTACTGGGGAGGGCTGCCCCCTGGCCTCACAAGTTTTAGCGCTATATCAATCATTCATACAGATATGTGTATTTATCCTCAAATAGTATAGTCAAGACAGATAATAAAAACATTCCACAGCAACAAAACAAATAGATGCCATACCATTGCTTAAGTGCTTTGCCAGACACAGGTCAGGCTTACATTATCCAGTGAGCAACCTACCACATTTTGGCTGACAACCCTGTTTCTGTATTCAGTCAACAATTTGAGTCCATCTAATTGCTAACAGTACTATGCATTTTGCAACTCTAGAATTACTATTTCATAAATAACTGTTTATGTCTGTTTTATGCTTATTTTGCAGAGGTTTTTGCAATATTTAGGCTGGGATGCACAGAATAATGTTAAAGATGAACACATGGATATGTAGCTGAGGTCATTTGCATTTCGAAAACTGTTTTCCTAACTAATATTTTATAGGCTGTGAATGGTTAAATGCTGTTCCATGTGGCAACAAAAGCAAGGTAAGATTATAGATCCGCCTTACCTGGAAGGTATTATGCATGATGCTCAGCTGTGTACACACTTATCAAACCTGTTTTGATAAGGCACAGGAGAGGAGGAAACACAGGGACGGGTCATTGCCATTCCTTTTGTCTGCAGCTACGTTTTTCTCAAATCCTCGCAGCACTTCAAGAATAGGCATGCAGAAGGCTCTGCTCACAAAGCTGTATTATGAGGGCGCTAACTTACAAGGCAGCATAATGCTAGAAAACTCATGGAGGCTGTGCCTCATCTGAGACTTCAACTCATCTATATGCTAATTCAGACTGGATGCAAGTTGGATTGTCCAAAGACTGTGCTCCTAATATCCTTTTAACACATAATTTAGTATTATGATTTGGGGACAGGCAGTAAAAGTTAGTGTGTTGTGTTGTTGTGTAAATCTGCTGATTGCTTCTTTCAGGGCTACTGCATCAAGCACTGGCTTTTCAGCTGAAAGGACAGAAAGGTCTGTCAGTCTGTTCTGGCTCATTGTGCCACTTAGCCATATATGCAGTGCTGAAGAGCATTAAATAACACTTCACAGATGCTAATGTAGAATAATAAATGACATGGTACAAAGGTATCAGCAAGTGTCTATTTTTATACTGGCAACCAAACCACTTATCACTGAAATGCCGTTATTTGCATGTGAAACTTACTCTCTAGCACTTGTTACTATTGACTCCTGCATCCCTGTAACATAGGAAAAAGATATATATAGATACACACACACACACACACACACACACACGCACATATTTCACAAACATGCATCTGCATAAACTCAATTGTCACTACAAAAGAGTCCAAAATCTGGACATATATTACTATACACAAATATATATACACATGTATACGCTCTTTAGAGCCTCATTCTTTAAATTACATTTCCCGTACACAGATAACTTACACTGGTAGGTTTAAAGGTTTCCTATGCAGTAGAATTTTGCCTTAATTTTTGTTCGTGTGTTTTAGAGGCACAGTTATTACTGGAAAACATTCTTTATGCCATTCAAATGAAATTTTTCTTGAGATATGTTTAAAGTTAGTATACCTAAAATAATCCTGAAGCCTTATTATTTTTGCACAAACGCGCACTTGTCCTGACACAAAATGGCAACTTGAGAAGTGCTGAGAGGGTGAATCTCCATTCACATGTTTACAAGAGAAAAAGCTGTAAAACAGAAGACAGGTCACCAGTACAACTCATGAACTTATTTCATGGGCATTCTGACAGGCGCTGCTCAGAGCGGCTGGAGACATTCAGAGCTAGGGCCCAATTGGGAGCGCTTAAACATAGCGAGTGGTCACCATAGGTTTCTAAAAACATTAAGAAAAGTTCCAGCTTCCATTTTGCAGATTCATCTCTCTCCTGTGCCATGTTATTCTAGGCTCAATATATACATATGTATGCGTATGTAAATTTGTAACCCGCCTTCCATGTGGCAATCAGAGTATTTTAAGAACCTGAGCAATGACTACTCTTAAGCAACAGCAAAAAGTATTTTAAATTACCAGCGTTCATACACCTCTTACCTTGAGTTTAGCATCTTCTAGTGAAATCCAAGGAGGTTTAGCTTCTTCATGCAACTTGTTAAGCATCTGGTCCCACAAAAAGCTACTCAATACAGCCACCTCCATTCTAGACAGTTTGTTAAATCATCTCCGATTCTTCTAACCCGTTAATGGATCAAGTTTCCCTGCAGGAAAAAGTTTCATAACTTCACTGAACATCTTGGGCTAGAATCATCCCAGCTGGTAGGCCAGTGTAGTCTCTCACACTGAAATGCTTTCTCTGGGACTAGGCTATTACTTTGCCTTCTTGCCCATGTCCTAGCAACCCCACTGCTTTATCAGGTAAATAACCCAGTAAGCAGATCATACACACATACTGATATGATATACACATATATATGACATACACATATGATATGATACGTATATCATATACACATCACTTGCACAGAACAGACCCACTTCTGTCATGTAAATTTACAAGTGCTTGATCTATATTGGTTTGTGGCTGATGATAAGGAAAGAAGCCAGAATTAGTTCAGCTGTACAGTATCCATTCTGAGTAGGATACAAGTTGAAAAGTTGGGACTTGCAACACAAAACCAGTCATAAAACAGTTTTGATGCAATTTGTGCAAAAAATACAACATAAACCAAGAGCAATGGAAACGTGAAAAGTGACTTTGTATCATCCAATACTCAAAATGAGATATGAAAGAGTCTTCTACAACGAAGTAATTACTATTCTCAAATTCTTTTCATAGGATTTCAGTCAGCATTTA
This sequence comes from Nothocercus julius, assembly GCA_013398735.1. Classification (NCBI taxonomy): domain Eukaryota; kingdom Metazoa; phylum Chordata; class Aves; order Tinamiformes; family Tinamidae; genus Nothocercus; species Nothocercus julius. Next base: position 1,552,612 of record VZSV01000106.1, read on the forward strand.
AATGGTTCCAAGTCTTATAAACTTAGTTTTCATTGTTTCCTGATAGCATAAACTCCTGTTCAACATGTATATTATAATAGCTTGTCATAAATTAAATCAAGCTTGAAATCCCTACATAAAGTGTAATATATAACTCATTAAATGGTGATAGATGAAGGAATTTATAGATATTTTGACTCTTCTTTCACTATCTGACAATCTGCATCTACCACTTTTCTCTGGAAGCTAAACTCAGTTCAGTCATAGCAAACACTAAAATTACTTTAACCTTTTTCTTCTTGCAGCAACAATGGGGTTATTCACTGAGAAGCACTCAGCACACTGAAGGATGTGACCCTTTTGTGCACATGCTCTCTAACAAATTTTAGCACTACCAAAACTGCAAAAACTAACATCTGCCTAGAAATTTAGGAAGTAGTATTTGAAAACTGCTTATGCATTTTCTTACATGTCCCACATATATTATGCTATTTTGCAAATAACACTGCCACACAAAATCTGGTTTATAGTGGCTTACTAAAAAAAATCAGAAATTCTCATAAAATTCCTCCAAACTTGTATTTAACAACAAATATTTTCTAAGCAAATATTATACAATCTACACCCCTCAATTATCAGAAGGGGCTGTGCAGAGGCACAGTCTTGTGAGGGTGGTGCTGTGTAACCGTGGCCTCCCGGCACTCCTACCTAACACGACAAATAATGATACGGGTGATCAATAATACTTCAAAAACCTCTCTCTTCTTTCCAACCACTAAAGAGTTTGCAACTGTGTTGAGTCAGGAGAAATGACAGTAGATTGTACCGTACAAAAGTATTTCCCCTTCAGATGATCCTGAAGAATGATGGCAATTCCAAACAATCACGGCACATCATGTTCAGTTATGAACTCAAAAGAAAAAAAAAAAAAAAATGTTGCTGAAAGGATTTTCGGGTTTTATTTTGGCAAAAGGCAAAAATAAAGAACAGAAAGGTTTTATAAGTGAAAAGGGCAGGAGAATCAGTACGGGGACTAAAAGAAGAGGCCTAAAGTAGATTGCACCAGAAAAATGAATTTATCTAGGTCAAAATGCTGAGAATTGCCAATAGCAAAGTGAATAGCAAGGGACAAAACATTCTGCGACCATGGTTCCAGGGAACCAGAGTATTTTCAGGACAGTGTTTAGTTCTCCTGCAGTTCTTTTAAAAAATGCTGTATTTCCACCAGTTTTATCAAGAAAACAGTATTTAAATTTTATTATCTAGTTGCCAGGGATTAGCTATATCTCATATACATCTAAGCAGAGTAAGAATAATTATGAAGTCAAAAGAAGCAGTGCCAAGTGATTCACATAGCCACCCCACGTTTGAGTTAGCGTTACTGAAAATACCTCTGCAGTCCTTATGAATGAAATTGTCTGCTTTTTCTTTTTGCTTTCTTGCCCAGGCGGTTATTAAATGCGTTTCATAATATCCTGGGAGCCGATGCCAGGACGAGCACCCATCAAACCAAGGAAGGCCCTAAGGCTGATGATGGCCGAATACCAAGCCTGAGGAGGCTACAGTCTACATTTTGCTTTGTAAAATCTGTCTTAATTTTCTTCACCTTTCTTCAAGATTTTCAGGCTCTGAGTTTTTATTCACTTTCCATTAGAAAAATCATCTATTTAATGTACAACACTTCACTCTCATTCTGTAACTGATCTTAAGAATTGTATTTGTGACTCTGGAATAGTCTTTCGACTGAACTTGCAATATGCCCAACTTCCTGCTTATAAGGGTCTACAATTACAATCTGCAGTGAAGTAAACTTTATTTTCAATGACTCAAAGTTGGCATTTAGAAACAATTCTGAATTGTTCTAGATTGTTCTCCGATACAGAGAACACCTCACACACCTCATGAAATTACTTTTAGTCGTTTAGACCGTTTAGTTGGTCTGATGACTCAGGAAGAAAGCACTGAACCTACAAAAGGTAAAAATAATTGCAGGTATTTTAAAAGATAACTGGACAAAAAAATAACTTTGACAATGCCAGTGTCTGCAGAGCAGTTAAACCATACTGCTGAAATATCTAGTGCAGCTGATACCCTGTTGCTCTCCTTCCTAAGACCTCTCAGATGGTTATTGGTTGTAGTCTCATTTCCAATACACTTCCACTGCTTGGGCCGAATGCTAACGGTACTATGAAGCTATCAATAAATAAACGATACCTCAAACAGCAAGCCAACCACGGTGCTTTTGCGTTTGCATCCTGCAATACACAGCAGGGATTCACGTACAGAATTCAACCCAAACTTAATTAATTAACAAGAGTTCATACAGATTTAAACAAATCAACGAGGGTTTCCTATGACTGCAAATCCCAGAATGGATATCTGCATTCAAGCAAATACATCATTTGAAGTTAGCAAGTTCTCTTGGTTGTTTAAATTTGAAAAGGTTAGTAGAAAAAGTTAAACTCCTGAAGTCTTTAGGAGCACAGAATGTTTCTATACCAGTCGGAAAGCCAGGACACTAATCCCTGCAGCGGCAACAAGACGTAATCAATCGTGTTCTTCATTATTACCTCAGTTGCTTCTACAAGAATATGGATTCGGGCACATTGTTGTATCTCTGCAGAGCCAGTCTGATATAGTCAAAAGTTTTTAAGAGGATAAATCAATAGCACTGATCCCTAATGACTGTCTGTTGCCAATTTCTAACATTAACATGCAAATCTTCTCATCAAAGCGCAGGAGAGTGTCAAAAGAATATTCAGGCTCAGCTATGACAAGGAGTTAAAAGGCAGATGGGGAAAAAAAGTCAACCTATTCTTCCACCAAATGGAAAAACCCTGCAGGCTAAACAAAGCACATGCTATTTTATCTGAGCTAAGGATCAAAAAATTGCAGGCCTTATATGAATAGCTGGTCACACTGATCGCTGCTGCAGTAATTTCCCAAGTGATACTGGATACAATATAATACTTCTACCTCCACAAAGAAGTTCAGTTCAAGTCAATATAGTGTCTTAAATTGTTTCCTAAAAGGCATGTTCAAACTATTGCCCTCCCCCAAAATAGTGAACAGTATTTTCAGAAGACACTTGGCCACACTAGTGTTTTTGTTTCCAAATAGATATTTTTTTTTCTGGAATAGAAACTTATCCAGGATGAAGAAGAGGGACTGCCCTGAGACAGTAACAACAGAATTATGTACTCCTACATTTACTGGAGTGAGACATCCATTGATGCACTCAAAAACTGCCAGCATTAAAGAAATGCAAAGAGAAGCAATGAAAGCAAAATAGTTAAAATCAGAAATGAATGTTTTTCAATGAATATAAGATGGTAAATATCACGTGGTAAAGCCCACAGGAGATGCCCTCTAGAGGCTGATATGTATATGAAGTTATCAAGTGATGATCTGTGATTTCGCGGTCAAAAGAGAGCAAAGTGGAAAGAATAAGATGGCACTGCCTAGAGTACCCAGACAGCTTTATAAAGACACACTAGCATCTTAAGTACAAGCACTGTTCAGTTAGTCAAATAGAAGTATCTACATCTGAAGGAAAATTTTAGAGTCAAAGAGAATGTAATGACATTAAACATTTAATGACATTAAACTTCCTGTGGCAGAGGGATTTTGTGTGTGTGATTTTTTGTTTTTTTTTTTTTAAACTCTAAGTCCTTCTGATATCAAAGTTAAAGTCAACTCTACATTTGAGAAGACAGAGTTCACAGCAGCAAATGCACTACACCTTCACAGAAATCTTGCAGAGCAGGCAAGGCGAGGCTAGCAGAGACATTAAAATGAAAAATAGATCTCAGTTTTAAAGGAATGACAATCACTCCACATTTACAATAATACTGTCACATAACATCCATATTTTAAATATACAACATAAAAGGAATAAAAACACCATTTTTGAAGTATAATGGGCTTTATTCCTTTAGACTTCGATGTGTGAGGAAAAAAGGAAATACAAGGGCATATGACATGAAGCTTTCACTACCTTGGGGACAGTGGTCCACCAATTTTTAAAAACTTTTCTCTGGCTGAGAATATTTAAGCTATGCATTTATCAAAGTAACTCAGAATATAGCTTAGAGTCCATGGAGTTTGCTTCAAACAGAATAGGCCCTTTCAAGCTGCCAGTGGAACACGTTGCTTGTCTATGCAAAGATTCACTACAAAGCCCAAGAGAAGGCTGCTGCTACCTCCTGTCTGAGTGCAGCTGATTAAGCATGTCCTTGACAGAAATCGTCTGTGTAAGCGACTTTTTGCTTCCAGGAACCTAGCCAAACTGAGAAGTCATCCTATGGGCTATGGGGTAGGACAAAGGACAGATAGCTCTTTGAATTCGCTTCAAATCTGGCTGTTCAGGAGAGATTTTGTAACCCCCAGGAACAAAACTCTGAAGTCAAGACAAAACACTTGATTGTGCATCCTACCGCGCTGCATCTGTGCTGCCCTTCTCACCTCCCAATATGTCCAGCTAGTTCGGACAGTCTCAAGATGATAGACTGGTTGAAAGACTCATGTTGACTCTGCATGTGACCAAGGCTGAGAAGTCTTCCTGTTTGTACAACAAATTAACAGTCAACACACCAAATATCACACAAAATTCAAAGTTACGGCCAAATCTGCAAGGATTATGTCAATTCATTTTAATTTTTAAAAAAAAATAACAAAGAGAGAAAGGAATAAAACAAAAAACCCTTTCAAGAGTCACTATAACTGACTCGATCTGATGTTGAGTTTTTGATTTGCCAGTTAGTTCAAGAGGGACATTCTGAAATATGCTTCTGTCTCTATTTGGGTTACAGAACAGATTTCTTATCTCACTGAAGCATTTGATATTTCAAATCTACTTCAGGCCCAGCTCAGTTGCAAACTTGTGCCACAGTGCACAAGGCTATGCGGGGAACTGACATTTTCCTGGCTCTTCTTTTAATCCCCTGTGTGCAAACTGCATTCAGCATGGTTAAAGCATTTTTCCTTTTGCTACAGTAGTATCATTGGTACAGTCCTGCATAGTGGATGCACTGCAATTATCCCAAATGCATGTCCTTTTACAAAGTATATGGGGCATAATTTAATGAAACCATTTTGAAAAGCCTGTTTAAATGTGTCATCCTGAAAAGGACAGACCTGATATGGACCCTCTGAAGTTTATGAGAACTCTTAAAAGTTCAGCTTCAGGTTTTTCCTTAGGCTGCCCCATGCCAATCTTGTTAAATTCATTAAACTTAATCTTGAGAAATTATTCCTGTGTAATAATGTGTTCTCTCTAACTATGAAAGGGCCCATGCATTCACAGGCACATTATACTTAAATACTGCAGAACTGACACCAAACAGAACAAAATCAGGTAAGACCACTAGTATAAATAAGCATTATACCAGTTCAGTAGCTCGTTTTTAAAAATCTGATCTCACAGAAATCAAAATGAACTAAATTCTGAGACAAAAACAAATGATACAAAGACTATTTTAATTATGAATAAACTTTGCAATGCTAAGGAATTGTGATATGATAAAGATATGAGGGTTTTTTTTTTTTTCTGCATTGGCAAAGAAAAACAATATGCACTTTTTTGTCTTTGAGGTATTTTTTCAAATACATTATATTAGAACAATGTTTTCTTTATCACCTCTTGGTTTTGCTGTTCTGCGGCTTTATTATATTCAAATATTTTAAGTCACACAGATTGGAGATAAACACACAGAACTGAATAGTGTTAACATTATCTCAAGAACAAATATGCATTTCATTTCGTTTTCCTTTTGGTGCTACTGTGTTTCTTTTGTAATCCAGTAAAGTAACTGAAAAAAGGCTTCTGCCTACTTACCTTGATTCTGTATCCACAGAACATTTTGTGTATTTCTGAAACAAGAGCTACCTCCAGTAAGAAATAGAATGACTAAAAATTTACAAAGCAAACTATATGAGACAAAACCCCTACATTATCTGGTGTATTTGTTCCCTGTGCCCCTAGGGGTTTTCTCCTTCAAAAATGGACCTGCAAAATGGACCTCATCCCATGTCTGCAACCCAAAAAAGACAAAAAATAGTGAGCTACATGCTTGCCTGCTGTAATTTGCAAAGTGCATTCTACCGGCGCTAAACCAGCCTTAAAAGAGAACAACATGCTCTGACTTATTTGAAAAGGACTGAAGATCATTCTTCCTAAACTGGAAGGTTTTAATGGCTGCTACCAAAGGAAGCTTTAGGCTGTACATTGCGACAGACCTAGACCCGGTTAAATGCAATTAGGCGAGCTGCAAGCTCCTTTCCGTCTCAGAGGCACAGAGAAACCTCCTTGCAGCAGAGAGGACCTAAAGCAATAGAGCAGGCTGAGCAGGACCATCTATTACCTTAAAAAATAATAGCTAAATCTAATCAGTTGTAGGACTTTGCAAAGTGTCTCCAGCTAGCACATAAATAATGATTCGGTAGCTACTTTTCCCCCCTCATTTTACAGAAAAGGGAAACAATGCACGAGCAGTCTGAAGTCAGAGCAAAGGACCTGCAAATGGGCTTTAGGTTAGCCTTTTGCTTGACCTCTGTTTATTGACAAAAAACCTTTGTCAGAAGATGGGAATCTAGTTTTGTTTCTCATTCCCATCATATGCTTGATATTAATGAAGTTAATAAAAACTTGCTCCAGTCATAGCACAAAGGTAATTCTTAGCCAAGTGAGTATTTTCTGTGAACACAAATAGCACTGCTTGAACAGAGAGGTGTACAAGAGCAGGACTGACACTGGCTTGATACTCAACATTGAATTTAAACCCGAGTGTTCCAGTTATATGTAAGGTATCTAATCGTCTTGCAGCAATTTATTAAGAGAAAGATATTGCTTTTTCCACATGTAAAGTCTTTGCCAGTAAAGATCAGCATTTAGTTTACAGATCTATTTTAATTATTTTCTAGAAATAATATTTTGGAAAATAATAGTCACTGTTTAGAGCTAATACCTAAAATCTAGGTAGCAGCTCATTTGGCTTACATACATCACAGTAAATTTTTAGCTCATGACTGGAAGAGCACATGACTTAGATCATGTAAAAAGCTGTATATACTAGTTTGAAATTCATCCTCTATTAATAGTCCCTAATTATTAAGTCTTGCATGTGAACTTCCCTGCCAGCAAAAATCAAACAGCATAGACAGAAAGCAGAAACAAAGAAGGTGAAAGTTTTCAAAGCAAAACCCTTTAAAAGTCAAACCAATATTTGGAGAAAGAAAAAGATCACAATGTTCAACTACGATATAAATGGAGAGTAGGAAAAGGGGAAGATGAAGACATGCAGTATCATCTAAAGGACATGCGGTGGCTTCAGAGTTGACACATATTGAGTCATAGAAGTCACAAACTGAGTCATAGTTAGAAGTCAGAGGTTTGTTATTCCCAGCCTCTTGGCTAACATCATAAAATTGCTGTTTATTCCCACTGCCTGCACATGGAACACAGCTACTCAGTTATTCCTAAATTGGTTTTGGTTTTCCATGCGTAGTTAATGCAAACTTATTTACACAGGGCAATCAATTCCCTTCAAATATGCCTCATTTTTCAGTAGCGGTTCTATTCCATGCCATTAATTTTAAATGCATTGCAAATATACTAGGACTACAGTAAAAGTCAACCCACCTCCAAATATATATTAGGAAAACAACAACAAAAAAGTCATATTGCATGTCTGGAAGTACTTAAACATTCACTTGCTCTTGAGCACCAATGCAACTCCATTATGAATGCTTAGAAATGTATGGACAGACTCATCAACTGAAACCCATCTGATAAACAGGAGAGGCAACAAAAGAGCAGAAATATCAAGCTATGGCCCAAAGCATGCCAGAAATGAATGACAAGTCTATAGGCACTTCTGAAGTAAAGTCTATTAAATTAAACCATCACTTGTTTTCTCGTGGATGTTTTGCAAGAACACGTGTCTGAGTCTCCTCTACTAAAAAAGGACAAAGGTAACCTGCAGACTGATTTTGCTCATTTGAATTACTGCTTTCATTTGAAATTGCATCAACAGGTCTCAAGTCTTCAGTGGGAAGCCATGGGTAATGCTGGACTGACAACGTTCTCACACGGTTTCGTTTGCGCTCACCACTTCCCAGCTGCTTTCACCACCTAGCACAGAGAAGAGCTGCATCTCTCCCCCCCCGCTGGAAGAAATAATACAGCACTGGAGAAAAAAATGGAAAACAGGATAGGTTGCTGAAATCTTTGGTTTCAACTCCTGCATTTAATAGCTACTATATCTCCTTTAGTCACTCCTCATCCTTTTAATGTATTCCTATTGATATGCCTTCTAGAAATTCCATTTTTGTACTCCAGAAATCTTAACCAACTGATAAATGCACTAATATAACAGCACAACTGAGCACTAGAAATCCAATGGCTAGAGAGTTTCCAATAGCAGTATTTGCCCAAACAGCCATTATTTAACTCATCCATCTGAAAAAGAAGAGAAAATGCACAGTTCTCTGCCTGTATTAAATTCCTAGCCACCTGAAAACAGCTTTTTAATTTTATTGATGCTCAGACAAAGATTTGACCATCTCTGAGAAAGTCTTGGCTCAGTACATGAATGTAAGTGCTCTCAGCTGCCCTGTTCTCTCGGTTTTACATTCACTGCATACAAGCAAGTAACTGCTCATTTAGCTTGCTTAATCCTAATTAGTCCTTGCAAGTGCAGTGGCTTTTTCATGAATAATACTGTCCAAGCATATAGCCCTATGCAGCCTGCAAATGTTAGGCATAGTATGTCGCCATTACAATATTCTTACAGATAAACATGATGGTTCACACAATTACCCCTTTTTCCAGTCCCTGACCCACTAGGATGCTAAAAATAAAATAAAATAAAATAAAATAAAATAAAATAAAATAAAAAATACTTTCTGCATAAAAGGCCCCATAGTTATTGTCTTTCCAGTGGGAAAATAATATTTTGTTGAAAACAAACAAAAAACCCAGCAATTACTTAATTATTCCACCATTCATCATCTGTGTAGCACATTTCCCTCTATTATAGTCAATAGCTCTGTCACTGAGACCTCCCTTAATTGAGCAGATATCGATGGTCTCTTTGTATAAATCAAGGCAAATGGAACTATTTCCCAAATCTTGCTGGTGGGACTTGGGTGCTAGACACTTGGTCTAATAAGCAGCACTAGGATGCAATTAGGAAACTTGGTCCACGCATTCAGTTTTACTATTCCTTTTCTCTGTGATTATGAGTGCTGTTTTAGTCAAACTTCCATATTTTTCTGCATTTGGACTGAAAACATCTGGAAGCACATAGCACCTTCTCCCTACACATTTATATTACACCAAAGTTTGAGCCAGCACAGTCATATTTGAACCCATGTTAAAGCACAGTGCTAAGAATGACCACAGCTATGTACAAATACCAAGGCTACGCTGAATTTGCTGGCTTGAGGATATGCTGATGCTACTTTTCTTGTACGTTAATCAACCATAATGAGAAGCAGAACGTATTGCCTTAGTGTCATAGTAACATGGCTGCTCTACTTCCAGAACATGCTCAGATTTTGCAGAGACAGACGCCTTTGTGTCATTTGTAATAGAGAGACCCATGTGGAGCGCACAAGCACTACAATGCATACAGTTCATTATTCTGAAGAATTTGTCACGTACCATTTATCTGATTAGTTGTGGATGTTGGCTTGCACTAAAAGAAAGTGCAACCATGTCTTTTTCATGCATATTGAGCTTTTTGAAGAATTTCTCCTAAGCATGAGGACATTAAAAAAAAAAAAAAGAAAAAAAAGAACGGATTGCTCACGTTGCTCGTGACTATCGTATTGTACCTTTCCAGCATTCCAGGTATTACTTCTTTGAGCAAAAAGTTGGAGTCTCAGATGTACACCTGGATCTCTCATTTACCAATAAACTCTACTTTGTTTCTTTGCAATCGCGTGCGTGACCCACGGATATTACTGCATATACACCTTCTGGCAGGAGTTTGCTCTCCACACTGCCTGGGCAGCATCAGGCTGTGCAGTGCCCACCGCCACATACCGTGCCCTGGGATACAAGTATAAATTATCGTGATGAGCCCATTCGGTGCTGTGCGAGGAGCCTGTGCTAAAGCGCTTTCATGTTATATATAAGGGACATTAGTGATGGCAGAGATGGCTGTCTCAGGTTTATTTCACTTCTGGCATTAGCAAAGAAAGATGAAGTCATATATTTTGAGATCAGAAAGCATAGGTTTAGCTCAGCAGAGTCTAAGACAAGGGTCTCCACGCTACTACATTTCCCTTAAGGCTTCTGCTGCTTATCTGCCTGCTCTGGGATGTTCTTCTGGTCCTCCCTGGTTTCCCTACCTTAATTTTCAGGGCTACTGTCATTACGTAGCCTCTCACCTCATCAGTCTAACTGCCTCTTCCTTTTGCACCCACATGTTCTGCATAAAAATTACCACAAATGAATTATTTATATGGCCTATGGGAATCTCTCATACCAGGCATCACTTCTTGATCCAGCCAAAAACACTTGCTGGAGATGTCAGACCCCTCCTCTTGTCCTCCCTCCACCAGCAAGTGAAGAGGGAACTGTCAGATT
>VZSV01000106.1:1564769-1577935 GCA_013398735.1 Nothocercus julius
TTACATAAATTAAATATTTCCTTGCTATTATAGGTACTTTTCCTTTTCTGCTTCAGTTGTCTGATTATAAAAAAAAAAAAAAAAAAAGAGGTTGGGGGGGGAGCTAGAGGGCAGAGAGACTTCATGCAGACGAATTCTAATAGACCTTCCAGATATATAGCATCTTGTTAAAAATTCATGCAGGCCAAAATACTAGAAGGTCAGAAAATGTCTTTGAAATTCTGCCAGAGCTCTTTTTGATAATTCATTCAGGTTTTAAAAGGGAAAATTCCTCATTAAAAAAAGACCTAATGCTTATTAATTTATACTCCTAAGGCAGAGGCTGAATATTAAGCGGTGGACTCTGTTAATCCATTTATTAAATATCAAAGACCATATGTTTTCACCTTGTGTCCTTGCTTATTGATTAATTGTCTTAGACCTTTACAGATAAAGGCAGAAAAAAAAAAAGTTTCTTCAAAAGACAGTCCCTAGACACTTTCTTCACCTGGTGGAAGTTGTATCACTTCTTTCATGTAATACACACCTTAAAGAGCTCAATCTTCTCTGCCCTCAGGTAGGAGGCTGTAATCTAGCGGATCTGGCTAAACAAAAATTCCCTGGACTGAAAGTTATCATCTAGGTGACAAGGAATAACTGAACTAGTTCCAACTGCTTTTCTCAGCTTTACCAGTTCTCAAGCTCCATATTCATGCCCAGAGCTCCAAGCATAGTTCAGATGCAGCCCAGTTTCTGACCCGCAAATCGAACTATAAACCGTATGAATCAACTGTTTTTCACCGCTACCAAGCAACCTTCATTTTACCCTGAATTCATGTGCTACCAAAGCAGGAGCCTTTCTATAGAAATCAGCAGGAGCAGGTTTTCAACAAATGTGTTTTACGAGAGTTTTGTAACGATCAGGTTGGGCTCTTATAATGTCCTCCACTTCATTATATCATTGCCCAAAGAGAGAAATAAAAGGCAGAATCATGTCTTGAGTTCACTTTTCAGTGGTATAAAAGATGATTCAAGATGCTACTGCTTCAAGATGATTCAAGCCCAAACGGTGAACCTCTTAAAATCCAGTAACCATTGTAGGCAAGTGACTATTTTGTCCTCTTATTTCCCACATTCATAACTTCTCCAAAAAATTAAAAAGGAAAAAATAAATAAACATAAAAGCTTTCTAGGAAAAAACAAGGAGATAACAAGGAATGATCTCAACTAAATAACAGGCTATATCAAGAAAAATTACTGACAGAGAATTATTAGGTAACAGATAGTCTTCCAAATAACAATAGTCTTCCAAATAATAATAGTCTTCCAAATAACAGAAGTCCTCCTCTTGTAAAAATGCAAAAAAAACCCCAAAAATTTGGCCCAAGAGCCAAACCACCAGGTGCAATCATAATTAGTACCTTCAAGATGATCAAGTAATACCTCGACACAAATAACCCTGTGTCAGTAAGACAACAAGAGCAGCAAGCAGCAGCACAAGCTTGCTTGGCACACCTTTCTTCTCCGAGGGCAGAGGAGGAAGCTCCTCAGCCTGCCCGTCCTGTCCCCTCTGCATGGGTGACCAAGCCAGCAAGCACCTGGCCGGGACCTCTTAGTACCAAGGAAAGTCATTATTCTCTTTGCCTTTGTAACAGGTGGTGCACATACGAGTGTTAATTTTCAATTACCTGCTCACACAGCTTAGAGGTCTACAGAGAGGGCTTTTTTCACCTTTTTTTCTCTTTTTTTTTTTTTTTTGAAAGTGCTTGAGTAGTCAGCAGACAACTTTTGAGAGTTCTGCCCAATAGCAGAACCATCAAAAATAGAAACCAAAATACTGATCCCCACAAGCGTCATGAAAAATTCAGTGTGTTTCAGCTTAGACGATGGGAGAAATTGCATCTGGAGATACCTAGTAAATATTCAGAAAGTACAGTAGAGATGGATACACCAAAAGCAGAACATTCCTCAAGAGGACCTAACTCTCCCCAAGTAAAAATTAAAGACAGTGTCCACTTCTATAATTATTTGTCTTTTTACAGAATGGTGTCTGCTCTTACCGAGTTGAGTGCTACTTTATAAGCTGATAATATAATACAGCAAAGCCTCCTCCTGCTCACAGCGTTCATTATCTTCAGCGCAACGCTTGATGAGAACTACCTGCTCACCAAAGCACAAATGAACCATGGAATTTATTACAGGTTTTCTCAACTTCCCAAGCACAGCTTTTGTGTTGACAGTCTGCCAGAGAGAAATATCCAAACCAACACCAGTCCTATGACCATAGACCAACTGGTTTCCTCATGAATTAAAACAATTTATTAAAAAAGTATCGTACAGGATCTATTTTGGTGTCTGTCTCCATGGTTTAGATAACAATTCCTGATGGCAATAAGCTGAGTCCTAAATGCACACATGCCATGATCATGCTGTGTAAGTTTTAAAATGCTGTTTGCCTGCCTGCCTGTTTTGCTGGCAGCTTTACCCACCAGGAGCACAAATGATTTAAAACCCAGATGCTGAGCAATTTGAGATGCAGAAGCACCCTACAGTGAAGCAATTATTGCCTTGGAGGGTCTTATTATCCTCATCATGCCATGAATTCTGCACAAAGTAAACATGCCTCCATTGTTATGTATTTCCCAAACTGCAGTACTGTAATGAGAAGTTTTGAAAGAAGAGGTTTCTCATCCCTAAACATAAATCTTTTCATTCTTTCATCCTTGCTTAGAGAGGCAACAGACTCCTACAGTCTTCCTGCCAGATTGGATATTTTGTCTTTTTTTAGTGGAAAACCTAGGCAAGGTGTTGAGGTGTGGATTTTATCAGCTCCTGCGCGGACAGAGCAACACTGGGCTACTTGCAAAATTCAAGGCCCTTGCTACTGTGCCTTGACCAGTATTGCTGCTTCGTGGTAGCCACCATGAAGTCTTCTAGCATATTCAGCCCAAGCCACATCAGCCACACAACATTTTTATCTTGCGTAATATTGCACAGCATCGTTATCTTGCCATTACACTAGAGGTGCTAGATTTGCCACTGTTACTTGCAGTGCAGCGAGGCCACGGCTTGCTGTGCTGATCAGCACTACACCCGTGACCGCAGACCTGGGCCAGGTCTTTGATGGCTTCTGATCACATGAGGGTCACCCAGGCATGGCTTAGGAAGGAATATTTTTCAGGTATTTACAGCACAGCGAGGACTCAACAGAACACGGCATGCGTTAGGCAGAAGTGAATGGATTGCCTTTAAGAAAATGCAGTGCCTTGTATTATTTCTTGAATGAAATTAATAAGCTTTAGTGAGTCATCCAGGCACTTCCATATGTGATGATTAAATAATGTAAAAATTAAACAACACTCTTAAGTTCTTCTGTGCAATGCAACCATATACTTTTGGACTACATGACTTATTTTAAAATGTAGCCAATACAGGAAAAACACTAAAGAGCTCTGTGTAAGAAAGATTATTTACGAACAAATTCCACTTGAAGCAAATTCTTATTCTCTTCTACTTTTAGTAACCATCAGATCGCTAAGCTTTTAAGACCCCAAAAAAGCAAAGAATACAGAAAACAAGATTTGTTTGTGTTTCACGTGAATGGATAAGGTGGTAGGTAATTATTACATTATTACATCTGTATTTCAGAAGATTAAACTGAAGCATGAAAGGATTTCTTTGCTTTTTTTTTTTTTTTTTTTTTTTTCTCTCTCTCTCTTTGACCAACTCCCAAGAACTTTTGCAAAAGTCTGAAGTCACAGGGAAAATTCTTATTCCTTAGTGAAGCTCCCAGTGTGAACCAGTCATAGTCACTATAAAGGAAGAACCTTCTGTACCTCAGGAAATTTAGAATGAATTTTGATTCTGCTATTTAAATTCAGACACAGCGTTTCATTATCAACAAGGACAATAAATCCAAGATACAATATTTTAACCACTCTAACAAGACATATGGAACCGAATGCCGTCCACAGTCAAGTTCAAGCTTCAAATATTTCCGGTACCATATTAGCTGAATGCCAGTATGAACCAAGTACAACTTGCTTAGAATCAGCAAGTTAACTAAAATGAAAGGGCATTTTATTTCTCAAGTGAAGCAAATAATCTAACCTCTTCTTGGTGTGCATTCATCACCACCAGGGAAGGAGGGTAACTGGTAGGAGCGCTGTGCAGAATGTGTCACCTCTGCTGCTGAGTTGCAGCATATTCTGCTTTATCAAGACTTTGCTCTTCACAGATAGATAATAAGGACCAACTCAGTCCTGTGATTAGAGCTGATGTTTTTGCTGATGTCAGCAGCACCAATGCAGAAGACAAATGTTAGTGCAGATTCCTGTGCTTTCTCCTTTGCGACAGTCACAAGAGCATAAACATACTACTTTCCAAGCTGCCCTATAGCATATGCACAGGGGCATAACATGACAGAGTGACACAACAGACAAACAATAAAAGTACAAAACAAGAACAATGCAAATTATTCATTAACAAGGTAACACTAAAAAAAAAAAAAAAAATCAAGATTATTTACAGGGAGGGAAGGAGGGAGGGTTGTCACGTTGCAACTTTCTCCTACGTGTCTTCTCTCATGCTGGGATTGAGAAGTCACATGCCTGTCTTTGACCTCATGATTAGCCAAAAAAACAAACAAACAAACAAACAAAACACCCAACAAACATTCAGGGCTACTGCTGAGGAAATGACTGTATGAGAACTCCCAAACCCCCAAATTTATTGAGCATCGTTGTAAAAAGGAGGGTTGAAGCATGCAGTTATCCCATAAATTCTTACCACTCACATTGCCCATGAAATTAAACAGCAGCCAGGGTGCTGACACTTCACCGTGTCCCCTGCAGCTCTCTCCGTGCCTGTGAGTGTGGCTTTAGGGGACAAATCCTACCATCCCCCAAGGAAAATTGACATGCGTTTTGTTTCTTTATGCTCGTACAATTACTGTGTCTCCTGCCAGAGCAAGGGTGTGTAGGTTAAATTCTTTCTGTATAGTTGCTCTGTTTCTTTCGCATAGGCAATCTGTTCATGGTCACCTGCAGAATTGCTCAACATGTGTAAATGCTTTTTTGACTAATTTATTCACCCCTAAATTTCCACTGCTTGCATCTGTGATTAATTTGGTCCAATGTATCTTTCTGTTATTGCAGTTGATTTATTGTCAGCGCAGGCTTATTGGTACAGCAATTGATTTGTCTTAGCTCTAATCTGTCTCTCATGCCCTAATTTTCAATTAATCCTTATTCATAAGTGCTTTCTTTACATTAAAAGTCTACAGTCTTTTTGCTGGCGACTTTTAATGGCCTGCAATAAAGAAGGAAGGCATCATGCATATCAGACAGGCTCAATTTCATAATTTCTACTAGCATATGACACTGCCTTTGTACTTCAGACAGATGTCATACGATACATGTATGAGGCAGGAATGAAAGAGAAAAGCTAAACTGAGGGAACCCCTATATATTTAATACCTACACATAATAAAGGAGGAGTGGATCCCTGCCCATATCTACCACTGTCTTCCAAAGAAGCTTTGCTCCAAATCCACAGCTGTCTTCCCACTTCTATTCCTGCTCAACAGCAATTCTACACTACGTGCATCACCTTTGCCTGCATGTAACGTGAGCAACGAAAGCTAATGAAAGCTATGTGAGAGAGCTCAAAAATAGTGGAAGAAAATATGGCCTGGTGGGAAGAAAAAAATCTGATTAGAAAAATAGGAAATAGAAGAGAAAGAATTGCCAGAATGACTCAGATTCACAGTCAACTTTGGAGGCATTAGCTAAAACTGCAGTAATTACCCATCACTACTCACTGCAGCAAACACAAGGTAACATGACACGTTTTTATTTCCTCACGTTGGCCTTTAGGACAGTTAAATCACACAGCTCTTTCTGCAGGCTAGGAATACTTCTAACACAAGTAGAAGTACAATTTGTACCATTGCAGTGATAGTGCACAATAACTTTATGAACGGTAATAACCTTATTTTGAGTCTGGCGTGTTAAATCTGCTTAGCACAAAAAGCTAAATCCTCATTCTGTGCAGAAAATATTTGTTGCTGGATGTCAAAAGGAC
Organism: Nothocercus julius; assembly: GCA_013398735.1. Classification (NCBI taxonomy): domain Eukaryota; kingdom Metazoa; phylum Chordata; class Aves; order Tinamiformes; family Tinamidae; genus Nothocercus; species Nothocercus julius. The sequence goes on from VZSV01000106.1 coordinate 1,570,833, forward strand.
AGAGGTCTAAGAGCTCTGCCAAGGGGTCACTGCGTGCGAAAGAGACCACCTGAGCCAGGACGGGGTCACGTTCCCAACACGGTAACTGAAAGGGACATTCAGTGACAGCTGCCTTGGCTGGGCATCACGACGAGCTGTTGGTCTCTCAAAAGATCAACCAAAGACCATCAGGCATTCCCTGTGAGCAGCAGCTACAGGATCCAAATGAAGTTTAAGATGCTAAACAGAAAACGGAACAATAAACTAAAGCACAGCAGCTCTTGCTGCCTTGCTGCCACTGCAACCTGTGAGAGTTTTGCCACTGATCAGGTAAATACAATGCTCATGGATTGCTCTACCTCACCAAACATGCTCTGCCTTGACTAACAAAGCTCCTCAAAGTGAAGCACTTCAGGGATTTTTCTACAGTCTCGGTCTACAAAAGAATTTATTTTATAGTTATGGCACACCTTTGATTTAAAAAAAAATAAAATAAAATCAAAGGGTAGGAAACAAATGTTTTCAAGGGCCCTAAATCTTTTTGTAGTGATGCATAAAGCTTCTTCACAGTAATAACAGGGAAGAAAATGAAACATACCCATATTAAATTATAGTAATTATAACTAATTTACCCCAAAGCCTGCAGTAGGCAAGCAGAAAATGGAAAACCCTTTTTATTTTTTTTTTTGTTTTCATTATTATTTTGCAAGGGGCCTTCTTCAGAACAACATTTAAATATAAAAGATTCTTAAGGCTATGAATATCTCTCTCTGATTTGAATGGAACCTAAATAGATTTATAAAGTTAACTGTCATCTTAAGCACTTTCTTACGTTTTTATGAAGCACTGTCTCTGTTTAGTGATCTTCTTTTATCAAGATGTACACATCAGTCATTACGGAACTGGGGACATAATAAAGGCTTAAAAATCAGGGTAACACTGGACTTATCTGTGTGAGGAAATTAAAGAAAGGTTTACTGAAGTTGGGGGGGGGAATGGTGTTAATGGCAGCACAAAGATGCTCCTGTGTTTTAATTGTTATAGGTGTGCCCAAAAGCGCACTTAAAAACAAGAGAAAAAGGCCGTGTTTGGGACAATAAATACGTGGAAAGATGCAAATGTTTTTCTTTTCATTTTAATTCCAGGTAGTCAAAACATGCATTTTATCTATCCCCAGACCATGCAGCAGAAGCTGGTAATGCAGGCTTTCTTGAACTTCCTCTTTTGTCAAATAAGAGAGAACAAAGGTTAAGTGAAACTAGAGTGAAATTTCTGGCAAAACCCTGAAAAAAAAAGCAGATAATTGCCTCAAAGCTTACTAGGAATTTTGTATCATAGCTCTGTGGAGCAAAAAAACAGATATTTTGGACCCACAGTCACTACTGCTAATGCTTATACGGACCTGAATTTTACAGGGAGATTGCATGTCTTAGCTGTGAGCTTCACTGTAAACCTTCTTGTTGGCCTTTTTGTTAATCCACAAAGCAACAAGAGAGCATGTAAGATAAGCAACAGACCTATCCAGACATGTCTGTAGCTTCCCGGCCTCAAATCTCCATATACATACACCTCTTCTATACCAAACCCTCACCACATGCACCATGAAACCTTAATTGCCCAGATCCTTAAAATACATTAGCTGAAGGGCCACCCTCTGCTAAATGACTTTGAGACAGCCCTTTGGATGGGTTTAGGATCAGATAAAGCCAACAAGGTGATTTTAAAGAAATGGTCATTTATGATAAGAGGACAACTTAGGTTCCAGAAATGTGGTGTGGGTCCCTGCAAAGGAAGCACACTCTTGTGAAAGCCTAGGGTCCTTATGGGACATTGGGTTCTTTTCAGATATGTGTTCCTTGGTGTCATGGAATATCATGGAATATATATATCATGGAAATCATATATATAAATAAATCATGGAAATATATATATATGTAAACATATATATGTAAATATATATATATTTTTTTTTTTCTCCACACCCTGATAACATACACTTACTGAGGACAAATGCTTGGAATAGAAAATAAGAGCAAAAAAACAACACTCACCCCTCTAAAGAAAAACCAAAGAGACTATACTGGGAGGCTGAATTTAGGATTGAATTACTAAAGGCTTTCCAGAGAAGGCAGCAGTGCAATTTCCAGGCTCAATGCCACGCAGTGTCTGGATACATCCAAATCATCCATTAGTTATAAAATAAATGTCAGAATAACCTGTGTAAAATTATGGCTATAGCAGAAAGGTATGAAGTGTGGCTAAATGTTCATAAATCAGATGTAGAAGTGAAAATAAAAATTGTAAATTTTAATCTGGCACATTCTGGATTTACAAAAACTCTCAAAGTGTGTCTGTCTATTTTCACTGGGCTAGTTTTACTTTGTTCCTTTATAGAAAGGAGGAAGTGATGCAAGTACATTTCCCATTAAGCTTTGCTTAAATTAATATAGCAACTTCTGTATCTACATGTTTGTATTCGTAATTCACCAAAAAAAATGATCTTGAATTTCTCATTACTGAATGTGAAATGTGTATGAATGTGAAAATAAATAATAATATTCCCCAAAGTGTTTCAGACCTGATGTAATGGTTCCTGCAGAGCCATTAAGTTTCATCATTTCCATAAATTCAGGGTGCCTGCAATAGGCTCTTTATGAAAGGGCATTTAATCTCGTGATAGGATTTAATAGCTCCTTTGCATCAATAATAAAGTCAATAATCCGCATTTTTTAAACCTCTCTAAATATCCTTTGACACAATAGGTTGTTGCAGTCCTAAGTCCTTCAGGCCCACTGGGCCACTAAAATAAAAGGTTTGAAGCTATTAAATATATATTTAACATGATAGAATGTTATGAGTCTATTGGAGGTCAATGCTGTAAAATTATGCCTCTAAAAATCCTCCTCAGAAAGTAATTTATGACATAGAATATGTTTATTAAAAGCCCCTGACTACAGATTTATGTGATTTTATGTGAAGACTGCAATAGAATGTGCTTGGGGACCAGTCCTGCAAACACTTTTCATGAAGTTCAGAGCTTATTACCCTACGTAATCCCTCCCGGAGTCAATTGAAATACTCCCAAGAGTAAAGTTACTCATAGCCATATGCATTTGTAGTTTCCTGCCCTTAAACTTGTTTCCACAGCTCTGCCTTGGATTCAATGTATGATCTATCAAGCCATTTGATTAGCTCTGCTTATCTGAGAGAGGGAATCATTTCATGGGTAAATGGCAAGATAAACTGCACATTCGCTGTGCAGTTAGATGCACAGCACTATTGATACTAATAATGATTATTTCTGCAGCTCTGCTTTTTTTAATCAGCTATATCAGCGGTGGTGACCAAATTGAAAATAATAATAATAAGATATTGTAATCCTTTTGGGACATACCTCAGAAATATTAAACTTTCCTCCCACCTTATGCCTTATCCGCTTCCAAACACCAATCAGAAATCAGCCAGCCAAGTCTGTTTATAGAACATTTGCAGGGAAATGCACCCTTATGAAAAAATACTGCCTTTCTGCTAAAAATGCTTGTAAAAATTATGTCCCCAAACTCTTGGTTTTCCTATTTTACTTATTGATATACCCGAGGAAGATATTTGCAAAACGTCCCTCCATCAGCGGCTGGTTGCCACTGTTATTTAGAAAAGAGCAGGAGCTAATAATGAAGTGCGTAACACTGTTTTCATTTCTCTGCCAGTATAAACTGTGGGAGGAATAATATGTACAGTAATTTTACATGTAGCTCTCAGCGTATACCAGGAATCTATACGTTTCCCCACCATGGCAGGAGAGAGTGCCTAGCTCAGCGTGAGTTAATGAAGAGCTTATCAGCTCCTTGTTACCAGGTGCCGTTTGCCACCCAGACAGGAAATGGTTCCACTTAGTCATGCACAAAGCACATTACTGTCCAAAAATTAGGAAGAGTGGGCAACAGTCCTCACAGGGGAATGCTAATCCCCCTCAATTTGTGGCTCGGTAAGACTCATCAAGGGTGAAATAGGGGAGAGAGGAGTGAAGAAAAAAAATCTGAGTAGATGTCCCCATGGAAACAGCAGAGGACTTGCATACGATTCTACATTTCATGTATTTTCCAATCAAGATATTCAGTGGTACAAGGTTTTCCTCAAGTACCGAGGCCCTTCTGCATGGCTATGCCCCCTGAGAGCAGGGCAATAAGGAGACAGAGGGGTTTTGGTGTTCATCTGCAGTTTAGGTAGAGCAACACATGGTTTTCTTCCATTTCTGTAGACTAGTCTCTAACCCTGACACCGTGACAGGACCAGAGATGCCACTTCACTAGGAGATGCACCATGGTCCCTCAAAGCAGGGCACATACTAACAACTGTAGGGGATGCCCAGGGCTCATTACAGCACTAACAGGCCCAGCACAGATCAGAATTGCTGCTCATCTTTTAGTAGCATTATTCAGAAAGCCAGCAAGCTCTACTGGAGAAAAGAAACAGGCAAATCTCACTCTTTGATTCCTTATTATATCTTTTGGTTTTCTATGCTTGTGCTCTGCCAACCACAGCGCAGCGGGAATACAAGCATCACACCCAGCCAGGGGGAGCCAAGCCAAGCCTTGATCAGAACACAAAACCCTCCCCAAGGTTTTGGAAGAATGGCCTCCTTACAAACATTTTGAACTCTTGTTGGGAATAGCAGCTTGCTTTCTAAATGAATATGAAGCTTTCCCATTAGTAATTTGCTAATAACAAATCAGAGATTTTGCAAGGCACATGTTACAGACTATAAGGGTAGACAAAAGTGTCTTTTTCTTTCCTTTTAACATAGGCAAAAATCTGCAGATGACATACATTTGCACAGCTGAATGTCTCAGGCACCCTCTAGCCTGCACAGCTCTGTACTGATGTCCTTATATATAGATATACGAAAGAAGTGTAGTCACACAGCCTGCCCGGCACAGAACCTCTGTGCATCCTGACCTTCCACTGAGCCTCTTCTACAACGAATTTTATGGAAGACCTCTTTAATCCATGCCTCCCTGCCAAAACCTCCATTTGTGTATTGTATTCATAGGTTGCCTTTCACCTCAAAGCTGTGAGCAAAGCCCTGGGTAGATTCATTGGAAAAAGTAAAATGTTACCTAAAGCTACGAAAGGATTTTCCAAAAATTGTGCTACCAGTTAATAAAGGATTTGGGAGACTGTGAATCTTGCATTATTTAGGTATAGCACATTACATGACAAGATGGTTTAACATACCGCTTGACATAGGCATACACCATAATCTATGCCTTTAGGTAAAGGCGGGAGCTAAACGGAAGCATCCAGCTACTGAACTGCTCCAATCGCAAGCCAACAGCTGCTAGGACAGGTAGCGCAAACCCACAATAGCAACCAAACAAAATTAAAGCCATAATTTGTTTTTAAGCAGAGGCGAAAGGCAAAGAAAACATATGCCTTGTTTGTCTGAATCTTGTAATCCCTACAAGCCTACAAGCCATGTGTAAATTAACGGCAATTAGTTATCAGTGTAGGACCAGCTAAAAGACATTGTTATGGCAAGATCAGATGTTACTGAGCTCCTGTCCATTCCCCAAACTCTCTTAAGGCTCTGCTTTGAGGGGTGGGGCTAGAGAGGGATTTTTTTTTTTTTTTTTCCAGTTATCCAACATTTCTCCTTTTGCAGGCCAGCAATTATAATACAGCAGACCCAACTGCTGCACTAGTGACTAGTGACCTAAACTAGAAACTGCCCTAGACCTTAGGCATCTGGCACAGTTATCGACTGCACATTCAGAACAAATCAGTGAGCCTCAAACACTTGATAGGAAGACAGACAGAAGAAATTACTTATACTTCTCTGTAAAATTGCCAGATATTTATTTATAATCTCAGTGTGCTGAGATCATAAATGGATCATGGCAGATCCATATGCAGGACTGAACATACAGGCCTTGATACAGGTGCCTTGAATTATGTTCAGTGCCATGTGATGAGCTTGGCTTTTTGGTAACCAGATTTCCTTCAGTGACTAGAAGGAACAAGCAAAAGTCCTATCAGCTAGCTCATATTCAGTATCTTAGCTTTTTGCTAAACCCTGGGCTATATTTCTGAAGTGAGAAGTATTTTAAGAAGGGGGGATAAAAATTTATACATATTGTATATCTGATGTTAATTTATAGTATTTATTTGTAAAGTTTACCAGTTCTTAATATAAAACATTATAAAACATTTCACAAGTGAATCTAAGTCTTTGAAACCATAGTTCTTTTACTCCTCCAATGAAAAAGTGCAAAAATAATTGTTCCAGTTACCCAGTTTTATTCAAGTAAAATAAGAATTTAGTGCTCAGCTTCTTCTTTCTAGGAAAGAGAAACCAAAAACTGTATTCTGTGATTTCATCTATGTAGTCTTGGGTCTATGCAAATTTCTAGTGCCATTAATCTTGCAGTTGGGCTTTGTGTAGTTGTTAACACTCCCAATAGTGCTGGACCCAGAGGCACCTGCCCAGCTCCCGGGACCTGGTGAGGCCACGGGGTTTGAGCTGGCCTCAGCATGCAGTGACTCCTGTCTTGGCTGCAAGGCCATGAGCGCCATGCAGCTCCCCAGTCCCTGCAAAACCCTCTTTTAAAAAGACTGAATACTTAAAATAGTGTTTGTGGGCACATGTATCAATAGGACTTGGGATCTTGGGAAGAGCCCCACAGAAAAGTCCAGTTAGGATTTTAGAGGGAACATTAAAGAGCAATCAGCTCAGCCAGGAACAAGGTTATTTGCTGACAGCTGCTGAATTTCATCTGTGTAAAGGGAAAAAGAAGCAATGCGGAGAAGAAGGGAAAACCCATTTATAGAGATAAGAGCTTTCAGAGGTATCCCCTGATATCACTCAGGAGAACAGCATACAAAAGTAACAATTTCTGGTCAGCTGATTATCCTTGACCTTAGTTCAAGAAACCTTTTGCTGGAAATTTTAGGCATTCTTTAAAACACTAACTGAAGACACCACTCTAGCCCCCCGAAGATGCTGAACCTTCAGGAAACTCAAAAACAGAGTAGGCAACAGCTTCTTCAGTACGATCCTGTTAAAATTCAAAGGAATTAAACTCACCAAATCAAAACCATCTTCTGAAAAAAAAAAAAAAAAAAAA
>VZSV01000106.1:1579594-1638255 GCA_013398735.1 Nothocercus julius
AAAATATATATATATAATATATATAGTATCACATATATTTATATATATATATATATATATAGCATAACAGATATATATATATATATATATATATATATATATATATAAAATAAAGCCTAACAACACTTTATTTCCCTACTCCCAGAGGTAAATCCTAATATAAGCTTTAAAAATGCCTTTTCTACCACAGGCTGGAAATTGGATCATCCTTCTTCTAAAATGTAAAATATTCTAACACAGAAGAAAATGAGAGAGACTATCCTTACTTTTAGAAAATATTTAGTTTTAGAGAAGATCTGCTCAGATGAAAAGCTACAGCACTGAAACCATACAAACAACAGTCCAAGTGTAGTATTCAGATTACAATACTAACAGTGGTACATCAGTTCTCATTTCATGCACAACTACCTTCCTGTGCTCTTACTGCATGAGCATGGTAGCATGGGACCCTCCAGGTTTCATAAGATATATCTGACCTGTTAAAAAAGAGTTGTTTTTGCTCGGTTTTCTACAAACATGACAAAGACTGACTTACTTTGTTCCAAAAAAACGTGGTTGAAATAGATCTTTTCATTCTCCCTGACCAAATATTGCAGGCGTATTGCCAAAGAGTAACACATTCAGTGAAATCCTCCTTCCTCAACATCAGATTCTGGTAGGTGTCACTGATTTGGCCCCACACGCAAAATCACTGATTTTCCATGTGAGCTGGCACACCAGATGGCCCCATATTTATCCTCCGCTTTAGATCTGCCCTTGCCTGAAGCCATCGCCAGTGCTCACCCCTTTTGTGCTCACTCTCTGTTAACAAATAAGCAACTGACTCCGAAGAAAACAAATTTCCAGTCCAATTCGTGCAATGCATGCCGAGTCATACACACGGCGTTGCAGGAGATCTACATGGACGTACCAAGACATGAACAGTGCTGCGAATACTGAATATAAGAACACTGAAACCTGAAAACAAGCACATCTGTAAATACACAAAGTAGGGAAAAGTATTTGTGTGTTTTGCAGAAGGTTTCTTGTCAGCACAGCTTTTAATATGAGCTTGCACATGCATGGTCAGAATGCGTTAAGTTCTGCAGTCACTAGGAACTAAACAGCAGAAGCAGCAAAAACAAATACCAATTTCTCATAGAACCCATCTGAAAGAGGAACACATAACATTTATTAAGGCAGAATACAGATCTATCTCTTCATGAGTATTCTGTAAAATATAGGATTTGGGAGTATTTTGCTTGGTTCTAATTTTAATATTACAAGCTTAGATGCAGAGGTGAGGAAGGTGGTGTTGAGATACTGAGACTGACTGAATCAAGGACCATATGGAGGATGTCGTGAGTCTAGGGCAGCAGAGCTCAGGAGAGCTGGGTTCATCTGTTAATTGATCTGAAGATTATCCTGGATTATCCTTTATCAGTCTGTAAAAACATAATCACACTGCTACCCTCTGCAGAGACCTTCCACAGTTAAGGATGAAAATCACTGCCAAGTCTACACCTGTGCCAACTACATCATGTATCAAAGTCACTCATTTCTCATTCATATACACGTGTGTCATATATAATACAAAGATAACAGATGATCGTCTAACAGAAAGTTATACCTTAATTATTTTTCAGGTCTTGTCAGGGATTTTTTTGAGAGAGCATTCTGGGCATGATAGCCTTTTTGATTGTTTGCTTTCTTTTTAAATCTATCATAAAACTGTCTTTTTAAATCTACCAACCATGAGGTTCTAGTCCAGTTTCCTACCTGCCCTTTCCCAAGCTTTATGCAAAAACCCGTTTCCTCCATGGCTCGCTCTGGTTTAACGTGTTCAGGTCAGGTTCCTTTACCTGCATGAACCAACGCACTACAATCAGAAAAGGATAGTTTCAAATCACTACTTGTAACTGCTAGTATTTCACTGATGGAAAAACTGTCCTTAGAGATATCGCCACAGGATCTGAAAAACTTGTTGAAACATCCTATCAGCTGCTAGTATAATTTCTGGACATGTAAGTATGAATTTTCCTGAGAAACCCTTGTGAATCTATTTGAGAAGCTGATTCTGCATCACATAATTAATTCCCAGTCACGCAAAAAGCATTTTGAAATCAAGGGGCCAGTTCTTATCAGTTCAGAACAAAGTTCTTAGAGATCAATAAGAAATAGATATTCATAGTTACTGCAAAACACATTAATAATCCAACTTTCATTCCAGCACTGTATGAACTCTTGTAAAATCCTAAGGTATGTTCTGTTAAGTTCTTTCTTGAACCTTACCAGATTATTGAAGTCCTGCTGGTCTAATAGCTTTCTTTAAAATAAGCATATGTCTCCTAGGTTTGGGAATTATTTTAATGTTATTGCAGGCTCGTTCTGCTTTCTAGGGCAACAAAAATGATTATCAAGACCATCTATGCTTTCTTTTCTATATTTCAAGGCCTATTTAGATCTACATCAAGAAATTAAAATAATGATTTAAAAATGCATAGCATGCCTTAGAAGTACAGACTCTTATAGAGGGAGTAAAAAGACTGACACATTGGACAGACAAGCTGAAAAATTCTTGAAATTCACAATTGGCCGAAGTTTTCGGAGCAAATAAATAAAAACCATAAAGTATCCATCACATGTGTAAAGTGGAGTGGAGCTGACAAGATATTAGACCATGGCAAGATACTTGAAGAAACTTAATAAAAGAGGAGGATAATATAGCCCCAGAATTAAATGAGATCCCTGTAGTGTTTGCAAGAAGAACTGAAGTTGGAAAGCAAGCAAAAAACATTACACTTTTAGAAAATATTGTGCCTGAAGGCCATCAGGTTAATGTTCCGATTTAATGCAAAAAAGATGTACATACACCAGTTAAAGCATACATCAGACCCTCTTCACACCAGCTTAAAACTCTTTTTCAAACAAAAGAGACTCCCACGAAGCTTCAGAGACCACCCCCAGGCTACCCGGGTGCTGCTACGGTCCCCCAGAAACCCTGCGCTTTCCTCTCCAGGCTGCAGACATGGGCAGGTAATTTGGGAAGATAATTTCTTTCTCAGGCAGAAGGTGATTAAAGAAGGCTACGGCAAAATATAAAGGTTGCAGGGAATTCCAGGGATTTATCTGACAAAGTAAATGCCATGGGAACAGCTCTGGCTACCTTCAATAGGCAGTCTGATTTCTCCATGTCTTACTATTAATGAACTTACTAAGCAAACACCACATGTTATGGAATAAATATCTGCATTCACAGCCCCTGAAATCAACGGAGGCTTCCATTGAGAGCTTCGGATTGCAGCCGTTAAGGAGACATTACCTATTTCAAATGACTGCCTACCGCACATCTAAAAGTAACTGCAGATAAGACATGTTGGGAGGTGATGAAAAGTGGCTAGAGTGGTAGCTTGCTTAGAGGCACAGCCCAAAGCTGGGACGTGAAGCTGTTTTCTCCAGGGCCACAACACAATATGCAAACTAAAAAAAAATTTAATTGTGAAAGAAATTACTTCTAGCTCTTCTAACAACAAAGATAACCTTCAAAAGGTAAATATCTGAAGGAGGTTGGTCTATTGAATATACAGTGGTGGGGAATTTCCAGTTTCCCAAAAATAGGGAATTTCTTTGATGTTTTAAATCCCAAAGAACAGATTTGTAAGCACTGAATGTAGTCACTATCCAACCAGTCATGCAGTATACCATTTAAGCTGGGTTTCTGCTCTTGTGGAAATAGCCCCAAAAGTTTCTGACTTGATACAGCTCAGAGTGTAGATAGGATATGAAGGACTCTAGGAAGGAGGTGGATTGAACTTAGTGTTCCCTAAAGATTAGGAAGCTTAAATTTAAAGTACTCTAGGTGAATTAAGGAAAGAAGCTAGATTTAAGATATGTGAAAGAAGAACTTGCCACAGCGTTAAGACCTGTGATGTGGAGAAGCATTAAAGAGTCAACAAGTTTCAGAGGAAATTAGAGGTTCACTAAAGACAGTGCGGAAGAGGAACAAATAACTTAATTCTTCACCCCCCAAAAAGTATACGTTCATCCAGCAATATGCCGTTATCTATCTTGAATAACTTATCACCACACATAAGAAAATATCCTATATGGGGTGAGTTGCGTATGCCGTTATCAAGCCACAAAGCCAAAACTGCAGAGGTGTAATTCTAGCTCAGAAGCACTGCTAGTGCAGAACAGACACCAGAAGACCCAGTCCTTGTTCTTCTAATCAAAAACATGATCTGATGCCCATTGAAGCTGACATATTAGTCGGTGTTTTCACATGGCTAAAAGAAAAGCTTTATACAAAAGACCTAAATTCCCAGTGCTCCAACTGAAATTAATACACTGAACCTAGTCTCTCTATTAATCTGGACTTTGTTCTGCTGTAGTTCAAAGCACCTGTTGTTCAAAAGGCCTTTAATGCCTGCTTTATAAGTAGCTATTACGTGGGGAACTGATATTAAAATGAAGAGAACTGCTTTTAGGAGGAAAAGGTATTGAAAAGGAAAAGAAAAAAAATATATATGGAAAGACAAGTCGATCAGTGTCCAAAGCACAGAATAACATGCTTTGATTTCAGTAATTTCCATTAGACAAGCATTTGGTCTAATATCACTGGACCGAGCAGTTGTCATAAGACAAATTAAGGAATTCATGAGAAATCTAGGGAGAACTTTAAAGAAATAAAGAGAGTAAAGAGACAAACAGTTCTGAGAAAAAGAAAAGGAACAAACCTGACAGAACAAGTGGCCTTTCCCTGTTCTGCAGATTTCCCAAGAATAAACCTATTTAAAGAATAAAATTATTGCAAATCTGCCCCTACAGTAACTGTAGTTATAATGAAAGCCATTAAAATGAATATTTGATAAATGAATAAATGAATAAAAATGAAGGGAATAAATGAATGGTAAATGAATACAAATACTAAATGGTGAAAATTAAATGAATAATTCCCTTAAATGAATAAATCTGCTGTGCTTCAGTTTGTTAGTGCTCTGTACAGATTAAATTCCTCTTAAATGGCATCCTGAAAGAGATTTACATTGTACCACAAGGCTATACATATACTAGGAGGAACCAGCATAATGGAAAGTAAACATTGGTGTGCGTGTGTCATTCTGAGCTTCTTCAAAACACATGGAAAACAACAAGAATTTGTCTACTTGTTAGGTTTGCGTGAGCATTAATGTCTCCATCTCCCTGAGCTGTTTAATTCACTTCCAGTGTGTTTGCTGCACTCTTATTTATTAAGCACTGCTATGGTTAGTATTGTAGGACACACAAATATCAGTGTGTTTAGACAGCGTACAGTCTAGAAGCCAAAGACAAATCCAAGAAGGATATAGAAAGGTGGAGCCACACATTAGTGGCTCTAAGAAAGAGGAGGAAGAATTGATGAGGCAGTTGCTGACTGCGCAAGGGGAGAAACATACTGAATGGGGGCGGAGGGGGTAAACCAGCACTAAGCATATAGCAGTAGGAGAGAAAGAATAAAGATATTTTAGGGTAAGACGAGTAATTCAAGGAAGGGAAGACATGGGCTGGTGAAAACAAATTCTTACCAGAGGCCAACACAGTTAAATCAGAAAGGAAAGATTTCATGTTGTTATTACTGAGGATGTCAGCCAGAGCAAAACCCAACCTGCCACCTTTAACTTCAGAAAAGTCACTGGAAATGCTGACCCCAAACTGTACCCGTTGCCATCGGCACTCCAGTAGCAGTACTGCTAGCTAATTCTACCTGTGCACCTGCATCCTTGTTTACTTATGTAAGTGCTTCTGGTGTAACCTACTGCCAGGATTAGCAGCAGAGATTTGACTATGGACCTTGTAGAATTCGTGAGAGCAATTTTATTTTCCCTTTTGTTATAAACAAAAACACCCCCTTCTTCCTACCCTCTTCCACCAACTATAGCTCAAACCTACTAGGAGTTTTATAATTTTATCTAATATCTGTGGAAAATCTATCCCTATGTTGCAAGGAGGGACCCTTCCTCCACTCTCACCTCTATTAAATTCAGAGCACTCTACAGAAACATAGTTCCCACTTCGGCAGGGGGGAAAGATAACAGACAATACAAACACAACTCCCATAATATATTTTAGCATAAGCACCACTGAACCTCCCAAACAGGTGAAATAAGAAATTCAATCAATTCCTCAGGTTTAAACACCAGATTCAGTGTATTTACAATCCAAAATTCTACCTGTCTGTAAGCCAAACTTAATTTAAATTCTGCTCATCAGTAAGGTAAATCTCAAAATAATATTGCCTACCTGGGTCTGTCCCCCATAAGAGTAGAACATTAGTCCCACTTTGAACTGTTGCTGCATATTTTCCATTTTGCTTAAGCCACTTCAGTTCTCCTCTCATCACCCAGAAGAGAGACAATAAACCAAGATACCTGGAAATCAGTCGAGGCTGCCACATGCATCTGCTTTGCTTGTCCCCTGCTTTAGGATTAGCTCTGCACAGCTGCTATCATTTGGTCATTAATGACATTGCTTCTTAAGGGGGGGGTCTCATGGAAGAACTAGTTTATTCTTTTTTTCTAGGTTTTAGGTTAAAGCTGTAGGCTGAAGTCAATAATGAGAGTTGTAATGAAGTCTCCAGTGTACTGAACTGGAGCTTCTCATTTTAGGAATGTGGTGCTTTGCTTTGCTGTTTCCTTCTCTGAGCTTCAGGCTTGTGAGCCAGCAAAAGTCTTCTACTTGCCAGCCAGTAATTGCTTCCTGATTCTGTGTAATGCTTGTACCCCAGTCCTGAAAACAAATACTAAAGTACATACGTTACTTGTCATAACAAAGAAAATTTTGAAGAGAAAAGTCTGCAGAGAAAGAAATGAAGAGTCTTATAATGCATTGATATCCCCTTACTGCTGGGAAAGGAGCTGAGACCTTCACCCTATTGTCCTTGATGTTTGCAGTAAAATTACTAGCAGACATCAATTAATCTGGAACAATCAACAGTAACAGTAATAGGATGCTCACAATCCATTAAACACGATATGTTTTGCTCTGCTACCCCTCTTCCCACTTTCTGACCCTTGCAGTAGGACATACCCCTTAAGTACTTGGTATCTAACTATCTCCTCCTCCTTTTCTTTCTCCTCTCCACTCCTTTTTGTTTTTCTCCATCTTTCCATTCATCTTTTTACATCTCATGCTGGATTTCATACCTGCCAGAATGTCTATTGTTCTCCTAACAGCAGTTTTATTTGACTGGTTAACTTGTTTTTAAACCAACAGTTGGGAAAGGCATGTTTATAGTTTTAATTCTGTCTGAACATCAGAAAAATGTTTTCATTATCTTTGCTATCATCCAACTGTCCTGTCAAGCCCCAAACCTGTTGCAATCCATCATCCACTTCAACAGTTTAAGTTAAGACAAAATTGATGAGCAAAAAAATACCGAAATGCAAAGCTCCATGTGATATTACTTACTTATTAAAAGCCAAAGGGCCACTTTGTGCTCCTCATTCCTTTTTATAGCTATTGACTGAAATGTTGCATCAGTATCAATTACAGGGATTTGAAATGTTGAGAACAGTAGAGGAGCAGAGAAAGAGATTTCATGATCACATCAAAGCCATAAATATTGTCATTCTTACGTTGTAACATCCCTTAAGCTTTATTTAATCGTTAATTCATTGCTAAAAAATCTCCTTCAGATTCATTTTATTTTAAAGAATGTGGCCTTGCTAGTTTGTTGGAAAGGGTGTTTTAAAGAGCAAAATTAGTCATATATTATGTGGCATGAATTATAAAGCAGTTGTCATGGAGATGTTGCTAATGCTGGACACTATATGCTGTGTGCTTTGAAAACTATGGAGTGTATCTGTTTACAAGCACCTTTCCTGAAAGTCTTATAACTGGTGGTTAGGATATTACTGGGATAGTTCATTGGCCTATGAGTAAGAATTATACTCTAGCAGTGAGCTACCCAGGTAGTTCTCACTTTACACCTGTCCAGACATTATACTGGAAATTTCAGTGGTATTCAAAGATATTAATGAGGCAGCAAATTGAAATATATGTATTGCTCTGAAAATTATGGCTTTTGAAAGAAACATAGAAATTACACAGGTAGAACCAAAACTGGTAATGCTAAGTGCCTGAGATCTAGGACTTCTTTTGTTCCTTTGATATATCAGTATTAATTCATTAGATTAAAAATCAGTAGACATATAAAAGAGATCTTAACAAACTAGTGCTTTCAAACTGGTGACTCAAGACGTGCTTACTTCTGTAAGATTTTGGTAGGTTGGTTACAGAACTGTTCCCTTCTGTTTGCACAACTGTAAAATGGAGACATTTATGTCTGTTTATCTTTATAAGAGCTTTAGAGCTCTCAAGATTGAAAACTTCATTTACTAGAAATGCCTTTATCTCAAAAGTTTTCAAAAGCTAATAGTCTCTAGTTTTCCTAAGAGTTGTACAGCAATAGTTGTCTTAAGTAACTTTGAGTTCTGAGTGTTGTGTTCTGTCCTTAATAGTCAATTGGTAGTATTTTGCTTGCATGTCACCAAGCAGAACTTTGTGGCTTGCTTTTTAAGATACGTGAATGTGAAGGAAGCCTTGCAGTGTTATAAAATCTCATAACTGCAAAGTATTATTATTTTTGTGTCATTTGTGGTAGTGTCTATCAAAGATACTGTGTTTCCTGACAGAAAAAAAAAAAAAAAACATACACTGTCACTGAAAAATTGCTAAGTACGTTTTGCATTAAGCATTGAGTTCACTATTTTATATTATCAAAAAAATGAAGAAAATCATGATGACTTGCAAAATGAAACTTAAAAGACCAGTTCATGAAAAAATTATATGCCCCATTTACTCTGGCCTCCTATGTACTTTCTTTTTTATTAACTCACTTATCCTTTATATGCAGGAGACCATCTCTCTAATATGCAATGCCGAAGGGAATGCCACAGAATGGGGAAGGAATAAGCCAAAACAGACATTACCATTTCGAGTGCAGAAATTTGCCCCACATTAGAAAAGAAATGAGGCACACAGGGTTCCGTTGTCATTTTAGGTTTTTGAGTGTCTTTCAGTCTAAACAAATGAATAAATGAGTTAAAAAAAAAAAAATCCCAATGGCTTTTTATAGTGTCCAACACATTATGATTTAGCATGCAAAGAAACCTATTTTATTGCAGAAAGGACTCTGTATTTCCTGGATATTTTTCTTTGCCTCACTGCAATTAATCCATGTTTTGTTCCTCTTTTACTTTAGGGGAAGTGAAACAATTTCCTTCTGAATTATACCAGAAGTTAACTACAGCCTTATAGCCATAATTATAGTCACCAGGGGCTTTCATTGACCCCCAAAATATCATTTGGAATCTCACATGCTCCAAAACAGAGAGGCTTTGCATTTCTCCCCAAGTGAGAGAGAGTCATCTGTCTGTGTTATCTCACAGATGCTAAATGATGTAAGCTCCAGTTCTGCTTCAGAAAATATAGTTATATTCACCTCTTTTGGAGATTATCCAGACTGTTTAAGAAATGTGAAAACAGCAAATGCTTCACCCTTGCTATGATTTTATCCTGGGTTAGCCCATGCTAGTTACGGTGGATAAGACCACATTTTTGCCTATTGACCATTATTTAGGTTTATTTTTGGTCTTCTTCCATTGCTGTCATGTTGTCTTCTGTACTTTTGCCATTGACCTCACTGGACTAGGAGCTCAAGACATCACTGCAACATCTCAGGCACACGTATGGCGAAAGAAGAGTTTTAATTTATCAGCTGAAATACTCTAGCCTTGAATATATCTCATTAGATATATTCCAACTGTGACATACAATGATACATGCAAAGTAACAAAAACCTTATTAAAAGTTGTATGCAGCCATTTTTCCCTCATTCTGCTGATTAGTTTGCTACTTTTAAAGAGGAAAGCTAAGGAGGAAGCTTGAAGATAAAAACATAATTAAACATTAAACAAGATGAGGCTAATCCCACATTCTTTTCTCTGGCAAAAAATGATTAACTTGGAAGTGGAGCTGGCAGGGGAGACAGCACAATATAAAGTAATAGAATGCTGTTAATTTACCATGAACAATGATGTAGGAAGGGTCAACAAATGCTGTGAGAACCTAGATATTTTCATTTATTTCTAACATTTCATACTACTAAATGGTACCTGAAACTTACTGTTCTCAGGATTTTTCTGTACTATATCATCTAGAGCACCCCAAAATAATCCTCATAGCACATCATTATCTGCATTTCACTGCAGTCCTGTGTGTATGATTTCACTTCTGAGTTGAAATCAGACAAATCCTAAGATTAGACGGCAGGATGGGAAGTTAAGTTAGAGTTTTAAAGCTAATTGTGGGACAGTGATTATTTGCAGGATATATATGGCAAGCCTAAATAAATCTTAATTATGGACTTCCAGTTTGCTGATTATGGAAGAAGCTGTAGGCTTCACATGCCAAAAAACAAGAAGATGGTATACCATGCCTCAATTTCTTTCTTGATTTCTTCCTTCTCTTCCCTCCTCCTAATAAAAGCCAATAGATTATCACACAAATCTGTCATGAAACTTAATAGTGACTTCCTCTAGTTTGCAATATTTAGAGAATCTTGAATTGAAAGGTGGTCACAGAATGGTAAAGTTTATTCCTGTCAGGGAGTACTGAAGGATGTTAAAGTCATCCATACCACATGACACTGAGAAGTGAATCATGATAGTTATTTCTGTTGTGGAAGGGAAAATGGGAATGTGTGTAGAGACATTAAACCTGTAGAGACATTAAAGTAATAATTAATCCTTTTCTGCATGTCAATCAAAAATGCTATACTCTAGGGGTGAGAATGTGTTTGGCTGAAAACAAGCTTTTAGTAGAGTAGATTTGGCAGATGTGTGTTTGCAGATGCTCCTGAAATCTGAGTCATGACATTTCATGACAACAAACACAGAGAATCGCAGGATCACAGAATGGCTGAGGGTGGAAGGGATCTCTGGAGAACAACCCTCCTGCTTGGGCAGAGTCACCTAGAGCGCATAGGCCAGGACCATGTCCAGATGAACAGCCACATCATCTCCGGCAATCTGTTCCAGTGTTCAGTCCCTTTCACAGTGAAAAGGTTTTCCTTTATGATCAAACAGAGCTTCCTGTATTTGTGCCTGTTGCCTCTCCTTCTCTCGTCTCGGGCACCACTGAGGAGAGTCTGGCCCCATCCTCTTTACATCCTCCCTCCAGATATTTATGTTGATCAGATCACCTCTCTTGACCTGCAATCCAATAGGAAGGCAATGCTTCCTATTGCATTCCAGGACAGCACTGGCCGGATCAAGGCAAGGTAATCACCTTCTTGTCTCTCAAGTGCTTGGAAACAGTCTCCAGATATACTGGTGTCCACGCCAAAATGTCTGTTTTGATATTCTGTTTCCTTTTGGTTATTGCATTGGCTATATGTACTGTATATTTATTGTTTACATGTGAATCAACTGGGCAGTAATGAGGAAGACTCTTTGCTCCCTATATCAGAACATAACATTACCACAAGAAGATCTTGGTAACCAAACCAAACCAAAACAAAACAAAATGACAAGAACATCTAAAATACTTGAATAGGTTCTTCATGAAAGCTGTGAATTCTGGTCAATAGAGTAGCATGAACAAATTCTCTAATTATCTATGACCATTATATTCTCATAAAAGACTCCCATTTTTATCACAAAACTTCAAAAGATTAATTTGCTAAAGACAGGGTATCTAAGATCAGCAAACACCTCCAGTGCAGAATGCATAAAAATAAAGTTGTGATTCTCTTCCACATTTGGGTATAGAATAGGAAGCAACTGTCTAAACAAACAATTAAATAAATAAATAAAGTAGGAGTCTCCTCATAATCTGGTACTTCTTACTATTCCAATTTTATGTTAATTAATTATTATGAGATTTATAGGAAATACAAATCAAGTCAGCAGAAGGAGAAAGAGGCTCATAAAAAGTAAGAGTAAGAAAAAGGACACAGGAGAACTTGAATGAAGATGTGAAGTTAGTTTGAGCTGATGCTCAATATCACATCAGATGCCATGTAAAATCTACCTAATCTTTGGTTACCTTTGGTTAACCTAGGAAAAAATATTGAAGAACTATTAAAGATGCAGACACTTGCTTGATTTTTTTAATCTGTGAAAAAAAATACAGCCATGCCAGCTACTCTACCAAATCCGAAGAAAAACGAATGCTACTAATGACCTGAACTCATTGACTGACACCTGCCCACTTCCTTCTTTGGCCTATGTTTGTTTGGTTTTGTTTGTTTTTTACAGTTTTCATTTAAATGTATACCTTCTGTAAGGAGGGAGGTTGGGACCTTTTTTTCCTCCATTAAAATACATTCTTGTAATAACTTTCTCACATTAAAATTCCAGTTTGCCATTAATGTTGAATGGTGCTATATGTTCTGTACCAGTTGTGGCTGTGGCCTCTCAGGTGATACCTACCAGAGATATACCTAGTCTGGCCCGATGTAGATCACAAACCACCGAATCGGTATCAGTGAACATCATATGGACCCTCAAACACGGAGGCTAGTCATATAACAATCCTAAAAATAGATTTGTCATCAAAGGCTTCATGCTGCTGTGTTAAACTTTTCAGTCCCTTTTGTTCATTCTTAAGGAATTTGGAAATAGCAGTTAGTCCTTTAACATACAGGATTTAGTATGAAATAAGAGTAATTTAGGACAGTACATTTTTACTCATGTTCATTCCGCTGAGCACAATAGTTATGAACAGTACCTTTCAGACAACAGCCAGACTTGATAGGAAGAATCCAGATTCGCTATTTCTTTTGAGTGCATGTTCCAGTGAAGATTACTTTCATGAAGTCTTTTTACCTCATTTTTTACTTCAAAATTTTCACTTTGAAAATTTACTTCATTTTCCAGAGGACATTCATTTTCTTCCCAGTTAGGGATAAAGATCTGTGGCAATTACTGCAATCACGAAGAAGCTCACAGTCTTGGAGCAAAGAGAATCCTTGCTCTGGGGACTGAAAATATTTCACATACCTGGCTTTAAACAGATTGTGTTTTCAGGCCATTGCCCACTTTTTTTGTATTCCAGTAGTCAGGAAAAAAAAAACATTATTTGCAGAAGTAATCAAGTCGCAGTGCAGGATGCTGTTTCTGGCTAAGGATGTTTATTTGTTATTAAGTATAATATATTGAAAGTCATAGTGATGCTGATAGCTTAGCACAGCTGCCTTCCATCATGAGTTGCTCAGATGCATTTCTGCTAAAAAGCTCATAGATGAAATGTTTTCAGCTAGCTCAGGTTAATAAAGATAGCTCCCTCCTCATCTAAAGGAACAGAGCCAATAACGAGTAACAGAAATAATACCATAAATCCTTCTTTATAAAGTGGAATTGACTATTATTTGCTAAGAATGCCTTTCAGGGTGCATCTGCATACTCTTACTTGCAGAATGGCAATAAGAAGGCGAAGAAGAAAGGTCATGGATATGCAATGAGGTAAAATACTACTATGTATTTGACAAGGGGGATTGATTTAAAAATAAACCACAAAACAATCCTGTCTACAAGTTCAAGGAATATGGTTAGTATGGGAGCCTACTCATATAAGGGAACCAAATTCCTATTTTTTTTTTTTTAACAGTTAGCTGCTTAGAAACTCTTACGTACTGCTAAAATGAAACCACACATACCTTTTGTACTACTGCCTCTCTTACACAATAATTCTATTAAATGTAGGGTTAGGTTTTGCTCACTAGATGGCATTATTGGTTATTGCACACTGTGAGCGCACTTCACGGCAAGCCTTCCTATAGGGAAATGTCTCTATGGTGCTACCTTAAAAAAAAAAAAAAAAAAGGGTGAACTTCATCTTCTGACCCACCACACAGCTATGATAAACACAGAGGATTAAATATAAAACACTTGACTGAATCTCTGAACATCCTCATTACTGAACAACCCTATTTTGTTTTCATCCTTTTAGAAAGCTGTTCCGTTGCAGGGAGTGGGAATGGTCTCCAAAATGGTAGCACTCCAAGTTTCCAATGCTCTGATATTTCCCTTAGCAGCCAAAGGTTCCACATGATTAACACAAACGATTATCAACAGCTATTTGCAATGCAGATGTGCTCAACTTGTTTTCGAGACCCTCTAATAAGGATCACTGTAGAACATTTTCCTGGACCCAAGAGTTTATAGTCTACCCAGTCCGCTCATAATAGACAAGGACCGAGGCATTTTCTGTTCACACCCAGCAGGGCTTCTTTACCTCCCAGTGGCATTCGTAAAAATCACACAGGCTCAGAGGACATTTATTCAGCTATTCTTCAAAGGTCAAGAAGCAAGAGGCTCATCATTGCCACTGAACAATACGATATGCTTTAGAGAATTTCTCAAAATGAGAGCCTGCAAAAAGGACGGAGATTCACTAATGTTTATCCAGGAACAGAGTAAGAGACTAGTAATTTTAACAAAGATGGACAAAGAAGGGAGATTTGGGGCAATAAATGAGAAAATAAACCACTGGGAAAGGGCAAATTACACCTTTTTTTCATAGGGAGGATATGTTATCTGCAGAGAAGTAGCAGAATGAACAACCCTGGCAGAAGCAAGTAAAGACACAAAAGAGAGCTGCACATTGCTGGAACTTCTACCTGCAGGCACCTTTCTGACCAGCTACAGTCAGCAGAGCCTGGAGAAACATCTAACAGAAACTGAAGCAAAACAGAAAGGTGCTCAGTATGCAAAAAAATGAACCGTGAACCTTACAAAACACAAGAGCTGAATATACTTTTATTTGCCTGCTGTAAAACTGAAAAATGCTTACTTAAAAATTCCCAATGATCCGCTTCCAGTAGTGAAAGAGATTTTAAATTAAATTAAATAAGGAATGTTTAACTCTTAAATATCACACACAATATGTGTCATTTCTTTAAAGAAGAACCCAGTTTGTTCCAATGAGTTCCATAAAGAACTCATTTATGGACCCAGTGAGACATTTGTTTTTGGTCAGCAAAAACATTTAACATTATGATAATAATAAGGCTTAAACTCCAGTCCCAACAGGAAGAGAATTTGAAGTCATAGCTGAAATTGCAACCCAACCCTAATGCAATCCGTTCTGTTCACACACTGCAGCACTGACTGCACCTACAGCTTCAGATTACTTGCATTGCAGATGCCCCAGTTGTGATTCAACATAACTTATTAAAAACGAGTTATACTCCTAAACTTGCTATTACCTGCCTTGCAAAAGTAGCTATATCCTTACTGTGACTTCAGTGAAAAGTTTCTATTAATTTGTTAGATGAATAATGATATTTTGAAGACAAGATAGATTTTTGAATGATGGAAAAGTTGTTTGAATGATAAGTCTTCTCACCTATTGTGGTGCTCAAATGCCTGAAAATTACATGTACTCCTTCCCACTGAGCATAGGGTAGCATGCAGGTAACTTTACCTAAATCTAGAAATCTGTCTGGTTTCTTACAAACATATTTTTTTGCACAAAACCAATCTCATCTGGCCAAATGAAAACACCATCTAATAAATGCATTGGGATAAGGAGGACCATTTTACTATGTGACTGTATATTAAATGAATTCTTTGTCTTCAGATAGCTGATAATGCTAAGCTCTAGAGTGATGCTAATAAAAGACATACCAGAATCTGGTATTTTAATATGCTGGGAGAGACTGGTCTCTCTTTAAATAATTTGCTATCCTCTCATTTTTGCTACTGTCACTTTCCCACTTCCTTCCCCAATTCTCCATTTCCTTCCTCTGCACAGGCCAAGCTCCTACAGACATCTGTGGAGATTCTGAATTTGGGCTGTGCAGTGGAGACCTGCAGTGTGCATTGATGGGCAGAAATTTGCCCTTGGCTTGAGCATACATGAATCACTACAACTGATATTTCAGATGCCCCAGATTATGACCTACTTTACTGTGCATTACTCACAGAGACCGTGTAAGGCATTTCTGAGGTGCAAAGACAATTACAAAAACAGTATTTTCTGTGGCAGCAAGGAATAAATGCTTTCTTCAACAATAGATCAGTTTGGGGATCGTTGCATCAATTATTTAAATTCTCTGGGGCCACTGCTAAAACCCTATTGAAGAAAAGAATTGATTTTCATAGGCTACAAATCAGATCCTTGGTCTTTAACTGAAACGCACGATGCGTGTTTCCATACATAGGGAATCACCTAACTCATGAGAGATCAAATGGCCTCCATAAATAAATACACTGTTGGGCAAAGTTGCAGGATTTGTGGACGATTCATTTGGTACTGGCACAGGAAATACTGTTTTCAGCCTATTTTGCAGACCCTGTGTGGCCTTAAATTCAGACAATTTTTTAAGCATATCTATAAATCCTTTGCTCATGTGAGCTCAGAGAAGTCACTGGAAACTTTTCCCTGTTTTTCACGGGCTTTTCACGACATCTTCTATGATTCAGTTTCCCAGGTATAAAATGTGAATATGAATAACAGCTTGTTTCTGCTATTATTTATGAGGTCTATTGAGACTATAAGAGCAGGATCTGCTTTTATAGATATCTGCAGCTCCTGTGCATAGAAGAGGGGGCCTGCAGCTTTGTAGGGGAACTAAGTCCTACCCTTATTTAAGAATTTAAGTCTATAAGCAACTAGAATTAAGCTAATGAAATACAAGACAAGATCTGTTTCCATTACTGGAATTCTCTAACTGAATATACTTGGAGGATTTACATGTCCATGAAGGTTAACTTTGCCATCTGATAAGCAAGTCTGCAAAGACCGGTGGCTCCGATTTTGCACAACTTTCGAAACATTAATCAATTACTTCAGCGTGTGGTTAAACTGAAACCGATTTGCAGACATCAGCTCTTGCAGGAATTGCATTGCAGCTTTCTCCGATGAACTTATTTCATATATGTCTTAGCCACTGCACTAATCTTAAAAGAGACAGAGATCTTGGAGATCTGAGGTAGCTTGAAGAAATGTTTTCTTTTCTTACTCCCCTTTAATATTTTAGCATACCTATGCTGGCCTGCTTTTTAAGCATATACTGCAATATAATATGAACTTCAGAAATTCATAAAACATTAGCACTTTGATCTGTAATGCACTTAGATTAAAAAAAGGTTTTTACAGGAATACAAAAATCCTGTGTTCAGTTGCCTGTTTATTCTGCAAATGAAAGGCTGAGATAAGACACTGCAGAAGGAAAACACAAAATAAGAATGTTTTCCATGCAAATGAGCTTCATTAAGAGAGAAGACCCTTATCTGGACCACTCAAAAGATTCAAGGTGGGTGCATTTTTTTCCTGCGAGAAACATGATTTTCATTTGCAATCAGCATTATACAAAAGCATTAGTAGCTCCTGGATTGTTTGTCAATTTAAGTGAAAGATGAACATTACATTAAAGGATTAAAAGATGTAATCTATTTTGATCCTGTTAAGGTATAAAATATTTATACCTTATACTTACCAAAGATTTATATTCGGGTTACCTCATCAGCCTAAAATGATAGTTAGACTTCTAAGTATGTATGTTTTCAATTTTTAGTGTTAATTAAATGGTCTTAACCAACTTGTATTTTATATCTATTATTTTAAATTCCAATAGATGATAGGAATACAGTATTCTAATTGGATAATAAAAATTCTAATAAGTTAGAATAATAAATCATAGAGGGACGATCTCTCTGAATAGAAATTAGGAATTCACAATTATAATTCAGTACCAAACACTTCCACCTAGGAACTATATGTGGCTTTATCCTAGAGATTCTTGCTAATTCCTTCAACAACCTCAGAAAAGGTGGCATCAGCAATTGTATTAAAAAAATCTTTGGTATATTTAGAGCTTATCTAGTATGGTTGTTAAAACTTACTCTGGACTAGTACATGAAATATGAAAGACTTCATAATGATTTTAGGATGACAACACACTGGACTAAATATTGAAGCTTTAAATATTTTTGCAAAATTTTAAGCAGAGTCCTTTCAAGACATGCTTATTGAATGGGAAAGGTTAACCTAGAAAATGCAAAAAGCAATATAGTTTTGTCTAAAGCCCATTAAATTAAAATAAAGTACTATTACTACCATTATTACTATTGCTACCACCACTACTGCTGCTACTGCAGCACAGGGAGCTGGACTCTAAACTTTTAATGCTATTTCAGGAACTGTCTAGATATATGGGGCTTCCTCTACAGATAAACACACACTTGAAAAAGAGAAAAAAAGGTTTGATGCATAAACTCAGATTTTGAAAAGCCCTTGTCATTTTTACCTTCAGCATGCACTGTAAATTGAGCACTTCTGATAAGTCTTCACAGTCTGAAGAGCTGAACCTCAGTCACTGAGTTCACAAACAAGCAAGGCAAATGCACAGAATCACCTCATCAGCAGTGACGTGCCTGAAGATGTCAGCCAACAACCTATTCTTGCTCAGAATCACTGTGTAAGGAAATTTACTGTATAATGCATTAAAAAACACTTTTTAAAAAATATATATATACACACATATACAGCAATAAGACATTCCTACATTATATTTTTGCTTGTTTATATCGGATAACATGCTCTATGTGCAACAGAACATATATTTTGAAGATTACAAAACAGAATAAATATTAACAGGCTTCTTGTTTTTTAACACTCTAGTGAATTTTGCTTTCAATTTAGCATATGCTAAATTACAGTAGATCTCTTAGAGTAATTGTCATTTTTTTTTTACTGTATTTAGATACCTTAATACAATACAAATAATACAAATGAGGCAGCAAAGAAACTCAATTTGACATTTAATGTTCCACACAGAACTCACAGGCACTCTGGCAAGGAATTAATTAAAATTACAATCGCGTAATAATGACAACACCAATAAATACTCATACACAGGTAACAAATTAACTCATTAATTCAACTAGTGAGCAGTAGTAATTAACTATGTAGAAATAATAAATATTTTACATCAGTGCTTTAAATGTTAGCTCCATTTTCAATATGGAGTTTTAATGGAGTGTTAAAATTCAAATTTATTAAAGATTCTTAAATAAATTGATTAGCAACATCTTAAAAATTCTTCAAAAAGATTCACATTTTCTAAAGCCTTACTCATCAAACTCATAATCACAGAAAAAAAGCACTAGTTGTGTGTGCATATTTTTATATATATGTTTATTTCTATATCTTTATTTATATACATGTGTATTTATATACATCCACACACACATATATGTATAAAATCAGGCTCACACACAGGAACTCAGAGATTCTTCCACCATATGCACATTTGTGTTTGTAAAAGCCACTGTACAGACCAAAGTTACCAGCCAAGAACGGTTTTACATTTCCTAATTGGCAGTAACTTCTTAGCAGGACTGACAGATTCCTCATTTAAGTCACTTCTAGTATTTTTCAGGCTTATCAATCCATAAGTTGTTCATACAATCCTTTCCCCATAATAAAATATACTTCAAACAAATTTTCTCTCTTCGAGTTGAAAAAAACATGAACAGATTCATTTTCATTTCTACTGCAAGCAGAGAAGTCAGTTTGGTAGTGCAGGTTCATTACAAGTATAGTTAAGTATACAAAAAGAAATGATATGCTATTTTTCCCCAGGGCCTTGTTCTGTCAAAATCGTCTAGTGTGTAGTCACAAAATAAATTAAAAGCTTTCAAAGGCAAATAAAAAATTAAGCTCTGCTAAAAAACTGCAATTACTCTGACTGTCCTGACTTTATCTTAATCTATATAGTAACAGTATATCTTTATGTAATAACAATATCTTTATCTTTTTAATACTAAGATCACCATTTCATTGGCATTAATGGAAAGATCATACCAGTGATACATTTACATATACATCTTTTGTCCAACAATGGCCACAAGCTTTAGAGAAAATTACAAAGATTTCCAGGTTAATAATCAGAGGGTAATTGGGCTATAGCAATTTTTTTTCCTGAACACCTCAGTCAATAGGTTTATTAGCTAAAGCACTGAATGTACTTATTGTAAGAACTTTCCCATCTCATAGGCCATTTTATTATACAAGTATTTGTGTGCGCAATGGAATCTAAGATTGTGGTTACAGGCTTGCTTTATTGCCTGAAAAAAAAATGTCATGAAAAAAATTTTGACCAGAAAAAATATCTAAAATTTATGTACTTAGACATTTCTGGCATAAAATATATATCATAGAAGATGATGAACACTTTGCAAGCTATGCAACAAGATCTCTGTTAGGGAATAAGGCTAAAATAATTTGTATGAGATGAGGAATGTGCCTGCAACTTCTCTCTAAGCATCATCCTTTTCAAGATGATGTAAAGGGAAATTAAAGAACAACAAAGGTGTCTCTTACATAGCAGAGGAAGGGAACCAATGAGCCAGGACAGGCTGACAAGCTTTAGCATAACTTGCTATTGCAGGTGAAAGGAATCGCAGAGCTTAACATGTAGTTGCTAGTCATCATGGTAGAGAAGACAGGACCATTAAAGTCAAGGTGGCCTTAGTATAATTTTTGCTAACTTTGCACAAATGTATTTGGCATTACTTGTTGTGAAATGAGAACTGAACAAATCACTGATTTAGCATAACTATAAGGCCTTAGGATATCTATAAACCACAAGGGAAGGGATGAACTATGAAATGGCTGATTTAAGAAGTAAATAGAATGCAGGAAAACATAATGCACAGCAGCATGGTTTAGGCAAAGGCAGAATGAGGGGAATAGGAACAGTTATTCGAGGACCAGTTCTGGCAAACCTGTTCCCCAGAGGAACACCTGCAGGACTTGTAGACCATAGAGGATTGGGACAACTCAGGGACGTGGGAACACTTGTCAGAACCTTGACACTAAGTTGATAATACTTTTATGACTGCATTCTGAGAAGTTTGTTTTAGTTATCCACTGTTATCATCGTTACAGTAAGTTAACAGGATTGTTAACATCACTGCTATCCACTGCTATTCTTGTAATTATCTCAGCACTGTAGCTGTTTACTGCTACTGATTTCTTATGGTTATCCACCTCATAGTTAAATTTTGCTAAAGCATATTCGTGTTTTATACTGCCATGCTTAAGTGATAAAGTTTATATAAGCTATTAATCAATAACAGCATTTAAAAATAGTCTTACAGAAACAGTTCACATAGTTACAGCCTCTTTCATCACTGCATAATACCATTGCACATCCCTCTCTTTCTCCAATTACAGATGTAATTAAGCATAAGCATTTCCCACTGCACATAGAATTCAACCCAGTAGGAGTCACTTTAGAGAGAAAACAATTTCCTAGTTAAACAGATTTTGGCCAAAATTAAAAATTAACACAGAAGATACAGGAATACAAAAGAAGAGTGTAACATAAGGATCATATAAGACTAGCAAATCAGATTGAACCACCTTTTGGAAGACTCACCTGTTCCTTTTTCTGCTAGAATTTTAGTCCTCGCTCCAAGCTTCTTTCTTCAGAAAAGCATGACTTCGCTCCTGCAAAAGAAAAGCAACAACAAATGTGTCCCATAACAATCAATATGTCACAACAAAAACTGCACAGATGTAGGAGGACAGGGTCTTGGTGCAGTGTCATGCGAAGGAAAGCACACCTAAGCATACCTAAAGCTTGTAAGACTTAGGCATCATTTCAAACCATGCATCCTATGCTATTAAAACAGCTAACTTGCCTGTGCTGGAATACAACACAATAATCAAATAATTTACCTAAGGGGAAACAATATATTATTTTCACTCTCAGTAAATTCAGTAAATTATGTCATTAAAGTGGGACTAACTTTTCTAGAATAAATTCTTTCTGTTGTTATAAGACTACTTTTTCAACGTTTGAACCCAAACAATTTTGGAAATTTTAGAACAGCATTAATGATAAATCAACTCTTTTTTTTTTTTAGCCTAAGAACATATCTCTATAATATTAAGTATAATTGGCACAAAAATGTCCTGAGAGTAGCTGAAAATAGTCAGTGCAGAGAAAATGCCAGTTTTCCACCATAGCTTAGTCTCTTCTGTTAATTCTGCTTTCATTCTCTAATAGGATGAACTAACAGGGAAAAAGAGTGGAAGAAACAATGTGATTTTTTTGAACTTATCATATAATTTCATTTTTTCACCATCCACTCCTGAAATCTTGCCTTGAAGCTGCTCACTTAGGACTAAACTCTCTCAACAAGCAGCGCAGTAACCATCAGTAAGCTCAGTAAGCAGTGAGCCCAGACCATTCTTGCAGCTGTGATAAGACAGGGCATCAGAAGATGATTCTTTCAGGAAAGGAATAATTTATTTAGCTCATATTTAACTAGATTTTTCCGTTCCCCAAATGTTATTGCTGACAGATGATAAGCAAATCATTAGGCAGAGTATTCCATCCAACGGGGAAATATTATCATTAAAGCCACTGGAATCAGTCCATTGATTCCCTCCCTACAGAGCACTGAGTGAGAACTTGAAGTTCATTAAAACTGTAGCTTTGGCTAACTTGGCTGATTATTACAATACTGGGTTTATTATTCCTGTGATGTATATTTTACTTATCAAAGATTATGAATTAATAGAGGCACATTTTTAGATAAAGAGAGGAAGGTAAATGTCAGTAGATTATAATATTCTCAGTATCAACCTAACTTCTCACGCTGACTCTACAACTATCCCTTGAGGCTAGATCTGGCAGGCTGTGATTTATGAAACTGTTTAAGTTGTATATTTGATAACCAGCTATCCTAATTAGTTCAGTCATTATCAGTCTTCTTGATCATTCTGGTTCCATTCCAATACCTATTGATGTCTATGAGAAGGCTCAGTTATTACCAAGGGAACACGGATCATATTTCAGCCTCTATAACTGGTTTTCCATAGCTGTCATTGGATCATTCTAAAGAGAAAGCAAGTTCTCAGCTCCAGAATAATCAAGGATGCTGACTTTGTCTTTTTTCTTTTTTTCTTCTTTTCGGCTAGAGAGCCTCAGGTGAGCAGGACATTAAAAACCGGTACATTTAACAAGCTTTCATACTGTCCCACAATTTAGCACGGCCCTCAAACTTGAATATGGTAGGATAGGCTTGAATTCAATTTACTAATGTGTTTCCTTAACTTTCCAACTTTTTGCCAGCTTCCGTAACTAAAAACAACCAATTCCATATTCTGATTTTACATTTCATTTATTATTATTGCTAGGTTTCTTTCTTCCTCTACTACCTTTTCTTTTTTTTTTTTTTATCTATATCTTTTTATGTCTCTTTTATTTTTATATGAAGAATTTATCATCCCACCAGATGCAAACCATTTGATGTTGCTCGGCTCACACACAGTCATTGTTGTTGTTATCAGTATTAGTAATGGAATCATTATCATTCTCATCACTAAAAGCTAGCTCATTATCTGATAAGTCAAAAATTTCCTCCCATAGATTGTGAGGTATTTGATTCTCCTCGTTTGTATTCTCAGAAGTCATTTCTTCCGCACTTGCTGGAGATGAAAATATACCTTGCAGAAGTAAGTTGCCATTCTGCTTATTATGCGTCTTTGATTATTAATTTTCCTTTTCTCGTTCACAGCACAGAAAGCCAAGAATGACTCTGCTTTTAACTGGTTCATGGCTCCCAAGGTATTTCCTTTCTAGAGATAGCTACGCGGGGTTAAGCAGGGATTATGTGCACTTGAGATGACTACAGCTAAAATCCACAGGAGCTGGTAAGGCTGGTGGGTGATGCATGGCATCAGATTCTTGTGGATCAGGGAATTTTGGGAAGAATTACCAGTGATGTCAGTGACAAGCTGGCCTTTTGCTAGGGTAGAAGAATAGAGGACATTTCCCCCAATTTTCTCACCGTTACTGACTCAGTCACGATCTCACTCCAGGCTCTTACATGCCAAGCCCCTTGCAGCACCTTGCAGTGGACTAGCTTTTCAATGTTTGCTCTTGCTTCACAAATCAGTGGCTATTTCCTCCGAGGTCCCAAGCCTATGGACTTGTATACGTGTTGAAATCTGTCCTTCTGCAGAGCGGCAACTTGGTGGATGTCCCCAGTGATCACAGCTCAGCCGCTCTGGCACAGACTGGCTCCACACCCCTTGTCAGGATGAGGCCATAGGTGGTCCAGCTTCACAATGAGCTTTTCTTACCAGAACCGTTCCCTTGATACGGGAGGCATCTTCTGATCCTTCACACACTTCATTCTCCTCTTATCAAATGCTACTTTGTTATAAATATCAGACCAGGGGCAGACTTTTCCAATGAGAAATACCAAGCACACTGAACATGCGGGATATCTGGGAAGAAAATGTCACCAGCGGTGTGTGGGGTTTTGTTGTGTTATCTTGAATTTTCCTGACCGCTTTTATTTCATGAAGAAATGCTTCTGATGAGGTGATAGGGAAAACTACCTGATGTGTGATTTGTAAGCGGCCTTTTAAAATTCAATTAACTTTATTTAATGGGATTCATGCATGTGTAACATCAAGGAGTCACATTATTGAAAATTAGTTTCAGTGATGTTCTTCTGATATTACTGCACAGCTATTTGCTGCCAAATGGAAAGAAAGCTAATTACTGGACGTGGTTTCCCACACAGCTGATGCTGCTATGAGCATCTTCTCTCATATAACATGAGATTATGCATGCATGCTTTCAAATTGTATTTTGAATCTGGGATGTCTGACCACTTTGGAAAGCTGAATACTCATAAATGTTTGGCCAAGCACTTTCAAAGGCAAAGAACTTAGATGCTTGTTTTGCATTCCTTTCTTGGACTTTAAAATTCTTAAATGTATAAACTGTAAATTCTCTGCTTTAACAAAAAGACTACCCTTGGCATGCACCATCTGGACATCAGCCTATCAGCCACACCACAGCACTTGGCACATCGCTTTCATACAGCTTTATATATGGCACTAAACATTTTTTTTTCCAATGTATTTTGCAAAGATTATTTCATACTTCTCTCAGCTAGCTTTTTCAGAGGAGAAATTCTTGTTGGGGCCATGTTCCGAAGCTTTGAAAACTGATGCTTCCAGGAAATGGAGAAAACTCTTTTAATGATCCAGAATATTTATACAGTTAGCTCATTTCTAAATTAGTCGACAGGGCAGTTTAAAAATGTTACATTAAAGTATTTTGACAGCACTAGAAATGTCAGTATTACAAACAAAACCTGTTAAAAGCAAATTTAATGTATGAGAACAAAACTAATCAGTTCCAATGCCACTGGAATCAGAGCCTGAGCAGAAAGAAACAAAGAACAATAACTTTTAGAGATGTATGACATTTTTAGCACTACAAAGACAATATAGAACATGAAAATGGCATTTGATCTTGTTTCATGGGAATTCATATTTTCTTTTCATACTGCTCTAAGTTGTAGGCTTGGTCGAACTTAGAAGTTCCAAATTAGGCATGGCCCAAACTGTGGCGATTTAACTTCAAACTTATACCTCCGTTAAGAAGAAGCAAGACTGACTGAGCGTAGGATGTTATGTATTTTGGTTAATATCAGCCAGAGGTGTAGCAGATTACAGGTTTTTCATGAAACAAACCAAATGTGATACACACAATCTCTGTACCTTTCAGAGCGGATCAGCCTGCAGAATTTGCTACGCACTGGTGGACTCGTATACGCTGCATTGAAAGCAGTAAGAAATAATGACAAAAAAATTGAATGCAAAGCAGACAGGATGATACTTTCTTTTGTTCCCTCTCCCACTTTACTTTTCTGGCTGCACAACTTTCTTTGCACTAAAAGTAGAGAAACTGGTGGCCAATTAGAGAAACCCAAGTCATGAACAAACAAACAGCAGCTTTCATTTGCATCGTGCAATGCATCTGTTTGAAAAGACTTCTAGCACTCAAAAACTCTGCATGAACTAGAAGCCACTGGAAGCAACTATCATGATAAAATCAGTATGGACTTAAAAAGGACAGTGCTCCTGGAAGAATACCTTGCCATGTTGAAGTTTACCTGTAAGTATTAGAGGAAGCACATTGGATTGTGAAGGTTTCCATAAAGGCTTGCAGAGGGATGCTGGTTGCACAATTGGTTGAAGGTTCCCAAATGAGGTGCTGGTGGAGCCCCTGGTGCCCCAGGGCATCCGCTGCCCCGTGCTGCTTGCTTTGCCTGTGAAATTTAACCACCTAATGGGAAAATGCAATCTATGGTAGGCCATAAGCAGGTTCTCTGAGGACTCTTGGCAACACCCAGCTGATCCCCGTATCTTATTGCCCATTGACATTCATCAAGCACTTTATTTCTTGGGAGGTCAGCAAGTATTTAATGTGATAGAGTAGTTTCAACATGAAATTAGGCATAGAAAAAGCAGTAATATAATTTTCTGTTGCTTATGTAGTATGATGGGTGGATTAACAAAACAATTAATTTCCCCTTTTGTCTCAGTTAGTTAGGCCAAAACACTTTGTCAGTGTTTCTGCTCACTTTTTTATCGTGGAATGCAAAAGATTCCTACCTGCAGGCTGTCGCAGTATGGATTAAAGAATATAGAAATGCCTTATTTGTTATTGAGTGAATCCCCTACGGCTGATAGATAAGTTGTTGAAAATACTGAATATAAAGACCTTTGAGATTGGTATCTTTTCAGGAAAAAAACAAGTCAAGCATTCTTCTTCTCTGTTTCTTCTCCTAACAGTGGTCATCTGGGTCTCACAGAACACATTTACAAGGATTTTGTCTTTTATTATTTTTGTTCATGCAGAAGAAAGATTTTTGAGCGAGTTACTTGTGTAAAGGAACAATTTTTTTAAAAAATCAACAAACAAACAGATGGCAGGTTTTGTTAGCTTTGTTGAATATACCACAAGGAACACTAACTGCAAACCTAAGATAAAAAATAAATTTAAATTAGACACAGAAGACTTAGCTCTGCTTTATTTGACCAAATAAAGCAGCCATATCATGGGGATGGCTTTGTTATATTTTTGGAGAATTGTGGAAAAATATTCCACCTTATTGAAGAAAAGTAATACATTACATACAAAAAGGTTTTCTGAGCAATTATTGTGAGCAAGATGCTCTCACACAGATTTTTGGGATAACTGTATGCCAAAACATTATGGTCAAGGAGGAAAAGGAATCTTCCTGAATGACCCCAAACATTTCACTTCTGCTTTATTTCCCCGTACATGAAACAGTAGGACTTAATGTACATGGCAAAGCACTTGCCAAACTGAAAGCCAGGGTCATCCTTTGCAGCCTTGTTGCTCATCAGCATATTGAGCCTCTTTGCTCTTATTCTTCTGCTTTGACATAATCCTCTGAAAGTTTGAGACTTTCAAGCATCATTTATACATTCATCCACTTTTAGTTTCTAAATAGCTTTTCTGTCCTTCATTTAGAGGGGAAGAAAGAGGTTGCCAGCATGTAACATTGAACATGTGCTGCAATTGCCAGGAGACAGATAGTCTTTGATTTTCAAATGTGTATTAATGGGTCGATATTCTCCCTTCTTGCCATATACAGATCTCTCATTAATTATAACATCATTATAGCTGTGGAATGAATTTGACCTTATCTGTTAAGCACCATGTTTTGGTATTAATTGTTTTTGTTAACAGCAACTGGGAAATACAGCCAGACTAGTGGAATAATATATTCCTATCTTTACAACATGGCTGTACTCACTCAAGAAATGAAATATGAAAAAACCCAACCTATTAATAACAATAATTATTATTTTAAACACTGAATGGATGTGCTTAGTACTAGACTTAGATAAATTCACTATTGACCTATAAAACTGCTTTCCTGTGTTTCTAATATTGCTAGCACATTGCTGAAGCAATACAGCGCCAGCTTACCAACGAATCCCCAGGCCTCAACAATAAGAATACCACAAGGAAGGGAATAGGAATACTTTATGTTGGAGAAATTAATCATGGAATAATAATAAAGTTTCATTGGACAGTGTTACAGAACTGTGTTATTCAGCCAAAATCAATGGAGTTTTAGCAGGAAAGAATTTGATTCAAGCTGCTTAACAGCATCAGGGTAGCACTTCATTTGGAAGGGTGAGAAATAGAAAAGCAATATTGGAAGGTGTCATTAGAACAGCGTCAGGCCACAGCGTCCTTGAAACTAGGTAGGGATCTGCAGCAGGAATTTAAATGACACCAGAAAAGAAATTTATGCATAAAGCGCTCCTCAGAACCAGAAGCAGAGAAACAAACAGGCCAGCTTTAAGCAAATGATTATCTTTATGTCTCCCTTGCTTAAAATAGAGCAGACTCCAGCAGGCGCTGAGTTTCTCTGCAAAGTGACAGTTACACAGGATGATATACGGTATTCACATCTAATGCTATTTAAATCTAAGACTTCAGAGAAAAAGGTCTTTCTCTTCAAGATTGAATCATTCTGGCTAATTCCAGCTGTGGCAAAATCAATGCATTGCCCTCCTTCCCCACGTTCCTGAGAAATTGCTAAGTGCTCGTGTCAGCACCAGCAGCCACTGCCCTCCTCTTTCTTTAGGGTCATGATGTCTATGAGTACTGAGAGCACTGGATTTGCAGGGCAGAAGAATCTACGTGGAACAAAAACCGGTATTATTAAGGTGGTAGAAAAGTCTTCCCTTCCCAATACTGTTCTGGGCCATTTCGCTCTTTCTGTTGTTGATATGCTGGCCCTGGCCCGCTTCTTGCTCAAGCCTGAGAAGCTCAGTGTGCTGCTTCAGTGCTTTCCTCATCCCTTAACAGCAACTCATGTTAATACACTGAAATTTTGCACAGTTCATCTACATGTCATTTGGCCATTACTGCCTTAGACGGAAGTATCTTCTATAATGAATTACTACATTGCAGAAAAAGACTTATAAATCTTTATGTTTTCCTATAAATGTATTAAATATAAACTCTAACATAAAACATATTTATATTAATATATAAATGTGTACTATAAATGTACTGACATGATCACATGAGGGTTATTTTGCTAGGCTTTTGATATCTTATGATTATTTTTATTTTCCCATATGGTTATTTCTTCCAAAAAGACCTGTTTTTGCAAATCCACAGAGTAAACATTTAATTCCAGTTTCTAGCCTTTGTTGTAATGTTTTCCTGTGAATGGCATTGTACATACATTAGCCGCCCAGTTGTAACTTACCTTTAAACTTATTATGTAAAGAATAAGCAAATGTATATTCATTTCTAAAAAACAAAAAGACAGCTGGTGTTCCTTGTGAGAACTGGGATACAAGAAAATACCATTATGTGCCCTGAGCTGATATATTTTTGTGTTTTATGCTACTGCCTAAAGCACAATCCCAGAGCAAAGAAATGAGAAATTTTAAAGGCTACTGAGCACTGGAAATGTGAAATCAGCACTAGGTTATTTAGCACAGGTTTTTAGAATGATATATAGGTGAAATACACTGCTCAAGGACTCTCTAGCTCACACTTATAATTGTAACATTTGATGGGATACTCTGTATTACAACAGGCTAAAATATAAAAAGCCAAAAAGAAAACAAAGGCTTCCAAGTCCCCCGACAGGCAATCCCCCTACCACCTCTCTCCTAAAATCTGCTTCCTTTTTAATTTATCATAGTCTTTTGCTTGCATCTATTTTGTGATTTATTGATAGAAAATGCCCATTTCAGCTGTTTCCCAATTCGGCATTTCCATCTCTGAAGAACAAATTGAAGAATTCCAGAGCCTTCAGCATGTTGAGCACTCTCAGCTCCTGTCTATTTCCTTGGTTGATAAAGACGCTCAATCACTCGCAGAACTACAGACTACGCCTAGATTTACACAAAACGGAATCAGGTTCCACCTTTGGCGCGTGAGAAGTTTGCCTCTGCATCCGATAAATGCATAGAGGCTGGTTTGAATTTTACTGTACCCTCTGGATATTTCAGCACATGCACAGCTCCAGGATCCACCTTCATCTGTTCAAGAGGACTAGTCAGGTGGCTGAAAGCTGCTCAGTTAATTGGAAGAACCTGCATTACCTCGCCCTGCAGCATGATATCGTTTCCTCTTAAGACAATTATTCCACAACAAATGTTATTTTTGCTGTGGATGGTGCAACAGAAGTGGCATGGGGAAGGTCTGGTCTTCTTCTAACAGCAAAGGCTTGGCAAACGTCTCAGGACACAGTGCTGGAAGCAGCAGGGATTCCCTGCAGGGAAACGATGTGCTCTTGTCCTTGGTGTTATTTAACATGGCCTCAGGAAGGTGCTGTCAAGGAGCCTATGGGAGAAAGTCCATTGAAAGGAAAATCCAGCCGTGCCATAGCCACAAGAGCACTTTAAATAGCCAAGTCCCCTCTCAGAATCAAATTTCTCTCAAACTGTACCAAATACAGAGGTATTCCCAGACTCATATAGGATTTTCCAGCAGAACGGGCATGGATTTAAACCAGTGTAATTGGACATAAAAGTTAGCTCTCCAGTCTACTTCTAATTTTAAAAATCTCTGTCAAATTTTGTGAGGTTAGATGTGAAGATGAATTTGTTGTTTAAATTTCTTCTTCCTGCGGGCAAAAAGCTTAATCTTTTTTTTTTCTACTGACCTTGTCTTGTCTAAAGATGAATCAATGAATCAAGTTATGAATGATGTATCATGAATAAAGATTTATGCCTGGTCAGATCAAATGTGATATATTACTTAGGTCCTTGAGTATTATTGCATATAAAGATTTATCCAAAGTGTCATACAATTGGTCACGGAGAGAATTCTTAAGCCTTCGTACGTCCTCTTGGGGGAAAAAAATAAAATGTATATAGCTGTTCTCATTGAATACAGAAATTTATCCTGGCAAAACCTCTGCTCCTGACGAAGTCTTAGGATGGATGGACCAGTAGTTGTGGTTCAGTGCTGGAACAAAGACGGCCCTAGATATCCCTGCCTCCTTTGCAAACCACTTGATCTCTCTCTGATTTAGTCCTTCCTATATATTAGCAAAGTACCTCTTTATGTTATGACACTGTCCAGCTTAGAGAATTTGAGATACTTTTACTAAATTGCTTTTTATAAAAGATTTAGATTTTTTTTGATTTATTTGCTGATTCATTACAGCTTTCTGTCTTAGCTTTCATCGTACGGATTAGTCAATATCCAGTCCTAGTAGTATTATAGTGCAATCATCTTCTAAGACAGAAGTTTTTCAAAACGAATCACACAGTAGAAATAATCTGTGCTCCCTCTTATAAGATTTGATTAAATTCATAACATATTCAGAAATAATCCCCCAGGTGGACTACATTAGAATCCCTGAAC
The DNA here is from genome assembly GCA_013398735.1 of Nothocercus julius. Classification (NCBI taxonomy): domain Eukaryota; kingdom Metazoa; phylum Chordata; class Aves; order Tinamiformes; family Tinamidae; genus Nothocercus; species Nothocercus julius. The sequence goes on from VZSV01000106.1 coordinate 1,610,823, forward strand.
TGTGCAGGGAGAAGTCTGATCATATCTCTGAATGATCTCCAGAAAGAGAACTGGTGCAGAAATGTTACTAAGATACACACAACCCACTTAAATATTCCAAAGAAAGGAGAGTAAGACTTGTATAAGGCCTTTCAAATTCAAGTCATTCCCATGAATCCTCTGTAAAACCAGACAGTTTGTGGTCTCCCTCTTGCTTGCTGCCCACTAACCTAGCTCTCCCTGCCATTTACATTTAACGATGCTGACCTTGCCGTAATGTCTGGGATCTCCACACCGTATATGCATTGCTTTTTTTTTCCTCATTGCTTAATGAGCTACCCACCATGTTCAGTCATTGATGTTCATTTAAGCTATTCTGCATTTACAAAACAATGTACTTCAACACATGCAATTTCAAATGAACTAATGTATTCTGAAAGGATTTTTTCTCAGAAATATTAACAGATGACAGAAAAAGTGAGTAAATATAATTATTCTGAAAAGAAAGAGTTCCTCTTATCGCAAAAAGGCATCATTATGAGCAGGAGCTGAATGGACAATTCTTTACCGCATATAGAAGGTGAAGCCCTCGTGGAAACAGCAACAAAACCCATGAGGAGACCAATTGCCTGTCAAGTATTTTGCACTGCATTGTGATCAGAACTAAGCACCTGCAGTCAGTTTACAAAGCTACATTGAATTGCAAAATCCAAAATCAATGCCTTGGATGGAAGGTACTGCAAAATAACTGATGCTGAATTCTGCCGATCTGCAAATGCAGAGTACGAGGTGCAGATCAGGTTGGAAAAAACCCATCATGCTACAACTAGCCACTATTAATTTTCTTCTCTAAATCTAATGATAAAGCATCAGCAAAGTATGCCATGGAACATCAAGTTAAATTCTTCCTATATTAATAAATATTTTACACACTGCAAATTTATGTATTGGATTTTTGTACTGTAAAAAGAATTATTTAAAAGGCTGTCTTTTTTTTAACTGCTGCTTTCTTTTCTATTTTCTAAGAGTGAATGATAATGAAGTTGTCATTTTACATACAGGATAACAAATTGCCTTGGTTTGAATATAAGGCTATTACTCACTCATAGGGCCCTGATTATGTTTGGCTAGGGGAGCATGACAAGTACTTTATGAATAGCAGAGTCCCGAAAGTGAACTCCGTCAGTGTTCATTATAGGGTCATCCTCCTAGAATTTGTAATGTGAACTTTATGCATGGGGGTATGATCTAATTTTTCATACCTACTGTGCAAATAACATCTGTGCATCAAGGACCCATCACAGTTCTGCATCTTCATTTTAGAGAACACAGTGATCTTTCATTTTAGGAAATGCAGTGGCACATGGCATATGTGGAAACTTATTCGGCTAATTTGACTATCTTTCATGTATAGTCCCACGCTGATAAACACCTGCTTGTCACCCAGGCTAGACACAAATCCGTCTTCATGAATTCTGACACTGAGCTCTATTATTATTCAGAGAAAAAAAAAAAAAAGAACATTTGAAAATGTCAAGCTTCTTGTGATAGATGTAGATGATAATCTTTAATCCTCTTTGTTTCTCCATATGCTGCATCAGTTCTTTTGCACAGTATTGATATTTTACTCTCTTACTACTCACACGGTAATGCGACTTCTCTCATGTTACAAAATGCATTTATGGACTGGACTACAGCTTTTAAACGTAAGATTTCCATTCTGTCTTCTTTGACTGCTGCTCCTGGTTTACCCTATCACTGGAAAGCCCCTTCTCACTCATTTTCTCTCTTCAATACAGACACAAATCTTCCCCACTTTGCTTCACTTTAAATACTAGTTCTTTGACTTCCATTCTGACCTGTGTGACCAATAACCATGTGACTCCTCCTCCTTTTTTTTTATCTTTATTTCAGTGCTTAATATTACGGTACATCTCTGCACGTTATTTTTCCTTCTTCTTGAATATGAGAAAGTGACAGGGTCCTGACAGGGCACAACACCCATCATCCCCTTCTTTAACCACAGCAAAGGGACACAGAAGGACACTGCATGAAAAAAGTTCATTTTACACAGTATAAAATCACCTTACCCTTAAACAAAACATTACCTGTCACTCTTTAAGAGAGAGGCCCGATTTTCAGCACAATAACTGCTATTAAACAGATGGCACGGATGTGAAAAGGAAGTAAACATTGGCGTGGCATTAGTTCTGGCTCTTTTGTGCCAGAAAAGTAACCCTCAATGTGACGAGCTAACTCATCTCTGGCACAGCACTGACCTCAGCTGAAATGCACCCAAGATGAATGGGAGGCATTGGCAAGAAACCTTACTAGATTTCTCTCAAAATCAGATAGACAAGCAATCTCAAAAAGTGTTTCCATTTATTTAGGGCTGAGCTACGAACACAGATCATATTTTCCCCTGTACACCGACAGCCTCAAAGGAGTGATTTTGGTTTACAACACTTGAGATACAGCCCCGAGTCCCTGCAGCGGAGCGGAGAAGACTGTATGCAGAAAGCGATTGAAGTTTCTTACAGGAGAGGTCGATGGACTGTTCAAGGTCATTGTACAGAAAGAAATCTCTGCTTTGAGGTCTTTGTATATTTGCTTCAATATAGGCTTTCAGGCTTTTTAAGCTTAGACACTTAGACATAGCTTAGTGTACCTTGCATAGTCCCAGGATCGCCCATGCTTTCTCTCGCCTGTTGGGGAAGGTGGTGACCCAATCCTTGTTACTAAGTATTGCAAAATTGATCCAGCTCCCAGCACCACTCTCACGCTTACTTTCATATTCTCTTCTGAGAGCATATTGTAACTAACTCGCAAGGCAGTGCATTTCTGCTTTTCAAAGGCAGGATTTGTTAAGTGTTTCTAGTGTTAAAAGTCTCATCTACCTCACACCTTGCCCTTCCCTAAATAAACAGATCAATGTGGAGCTCCAAGGCTCTTAGTAGGGTACTGAGCAGAAGCACTGACTCTAATCGGCCTCACCCCACATCAGTCCACAGCGTGTTTTGGACAAGAGCCAGATCTTCACTGTAGGTTTTCTCATACCTAGTGCTGTGAATCTCCTTTTCCGGAACCGCCTTCCCAATGTCCACTTTTGGCACTTTTAGGACCTTCAACCTACCGTTGACCCCATCAGGCAGCTGTAGATGCACTGGCCAGCATATATTCCTGCTGCCATCCTACTCATGTGGTGTACAAACATCATATAAGGCTGGTATATAAACACTGCCCTGTCACACTGTCAAGCTATTCATTCAATTGCATAGTTGCCATATTTAGACTGTACATTAAAGGCCCATGCCTTCCTAAATTACATGATCCCATAGGCTCTACCTGGACGTGGATCACTATGCTACTATTTGCTAACCAAACTATCAGGATGAAAGGCTTTAGCAATCTCGAAGTTTTTAAAAAAACAAATCAGAGAGGTGGGCTTACATCCCCATTTTTCCACAAATCTGTCCCATACCCTGCCTGGTTACATGGAAGTGTTAAAAAATGTTAAATATGGTTATTTTATAAACTTGCTCAGATATCCAGTAAAGGAGGATAACATCCAATCTCACAAGCAGAGACACAGAAGCAGATTTGGATACACAGTTAAAGGATTTAGGGCTTACATTTATGTTTTTCACTAACGCAGACTTGCTAAGATCTAGCAACAGGAATTGCAAATGAGATACTTCCGTAAAATTGTTGTTGTAGAGTTGACTTTTATTTTCATGGCATATTTTATATAGTCTAGAAAAACATACTCTGTCAGAATATCTTTCACAAACTGACTCTTAACATTACATGAGACATTCTAGTCAGAGCTGCCCTTTGTATTGAGCTAATGTACCAAACTAAATTAATGTTCTAGTCATTTTTAAAAACATTTAAAAGGTATCAATTTTATTTTTACTTTTAATCTGATGAAATGGAAGGCTGTTCAGAAGTAAAGCAATACAGAGTGGAAGTAAAATTTGGATATATCAACTCATTTACAATGAAACCATTTCATTATTACATCTCTCAAGTGCTTTTTAAGTATAGGAAAACTTCAGAGTTTTCATATATCATAAGCAAAACATGCCATTCACTTTTTCCTGAGATAACAACTATCTTTCAACTTCAGTATGTGTGAAATACAGGAAAATCTTGATCATATGAATTTTATATGATCTGCATATTACATATGGTCAAGATTCTCAGAGCTAACTTCTCTCTTCAGCTAATGCTCAGGTTGTTCAATATCTTTTGAAAAAAAACTTTCTTTTTTTCTTTTGAGAGTCTTACACTAAATGAGTCTCTTTCTGCACATCAGCACCTGAAAAAAACGGAAAATTCAAATTTTACCTGTAGGTAAATTACTAGATCTTAGGTTCTGAAGTTCTGTCTATCTATATTTTTCTTACTTGCTTTTTTCCTTCTTCCCAGTTTCTATTATGTTTTAACATTCCAGGATCAATGTTAAGGAATCAGCAGCTTGAAGGCATATATTACAGCTCACTGGCAGAATGAATTAAAATAGAAAGCAAAAACAACAAAAAAGCAAATGAACATAATTCCAAATCATTCAGTGCAATGTATATTATCCACGTATCTTCATATTCCAGTTCAATTTCTAGCAAAAATGTATCTACTGAAAAATGAGTTCTTATTTATAATTACAAACACTTTCACAGAACATCTTGTATTGTATTCCAGTCCACATTGCCTTCTGCATAAATATACCGATACATACTGCAAAATTGTGTTTTCAGAGCAAACAAGTAAAATGTGTTTCTTAATCAAAGTATGTAATTCTACTTACATTAACAGTCAATGTTACCTTTTTATTATACTATATTATGAAAGTACAAATTCATATAAAGTAAAATAATTTTGCAAACAAGCTGTTTTATTCAGACTCAACATTCTATAATGTATTATAAAAATCTACCTTTGATTGCACATTTCCATATCATACGTTATTTATTGGTTTCCAGGAACCACTACATCAAGTTTAGATTACTGCACGGTCAAAAAGCCTGGTTACTTAATCTTCTGAATTGACTAGCTATCAATTGTGGTAACTCAATTTTACTACAAGCAGGTGGAATGAAGGAGTCATCATTCTAGCTCTCACATTTGGTGTCAGAGCTTCACAAAACCTCACAAATAACATGACTTGACAGCTGTCCTTTTGCATGCAAAAGGCAGAAATACGTGCACATTCAATCCGATTTGGTAAACTCTGCAGGTTGTTATTTGACATTAAAAAAAAAAGTTCATATTGAGAGTACCAGGATCACTGATAGTACCATTTAGGGCAATCCTCAGAGTTATAGCAATCAGGATATGCAATATGTTACCATGCAGTGTTTTTCTAGGTAAAAAAGGCAATTTAAAACCTGTCTTTAGACAGAATATTGTTTTCTAGAGCTCTACTAAAATTCCCCCAAATATCTGTTCCAAATATTTTCACTCCTGCTTTTTCCTCAGTGTGCACAACTGTTTAAGATGCTTGAATGTGAAGTGTTTCCTGAACTCATCATGCTTCTTCTAGATATGGAATTACATTCATTTTCTGTTTGTCTCAGAATACCAAATCATAATACAAATGGTAACTGTATTTTGCCTACTAACTTGCAGAAACTGCACATGGAAAACGAAGTGATTTTGCCTTTTTTTTTTTTTTTTTCTTTAAATATGAAATATTAAGCATCTCCTTAATCCTCCTCTAGTGAACTCACAGACTGTTTCAGCTGTTGGGAACAGGATAGGAGACTACATGAGAAAAACAGTTTTGTGGTGTACGTTTCCAGAATCTTTTCACGATACAAACTAAGTGCACCAAAAATCTTGGAAGCCCTTAAAAAACATTCTACGTAGCTTTTTTAAAGTTGGAGGTCACAGCAGTTTTTGTAGAAAACTAACATGCAAATCAGTCCTATCTAACTGACTTTGGTGTCATGTAGGGCACCATGAGGCCCATGCTCCATGCAAACTGAATAGGGCTACAGGAACATCAATTAAAAACACTAGAAATACATTGGATGGCTCAGGCAAGCCCCTAACATACCACCCATAACAACAGATTTAGTGGGTGCTTAAGGGAATTTGGTATTACAATTGGTATATCATCGGTGTGCTCAGACTAGCATAGTTTTAAATGAGGAAAATTTAGTGTACCTCTGTGGAATATTATTACAAAAACTACTTTTTTTCTCCTACTTTAGTGTGTCAGAGCATCATATTGCATACCTGCACCACTGCCTGGTAAAGACAATATGTAAGCATATTGATATAATATGCAGTAATGGGTCACTAAATGATGTTCTTCCAAAGAGAATGCTTTGAAACCCTGCTTTGAATTCTACCACACAATGCAGGAATGATCAGACTAAAGGACCTTACGCTGCCTAAGCACATGATAAGCTTTCCAAAAACATCAAAGAGAGCAAGCATTTAAAAGAAAAATAAAGAACAAGACTTCATTTTCAAAAGCTTGGTGGAAAATAAATCAAAGAAAAGTAGCTTAAATAAAACTCTAATCTTTTTAACCAAATGGATTAGGTAGATGAGTAGGTATATTCAGCATTTACAGAGAAAAAAAAGTTCCACACCTACACTCTGATTACATTTCTTAAATTAAGCCCTTGTATTTTCCAATTTGTGCAGTTCATAAATGAGCGTGGGCATTAATCCATGCCAACATTTATAATAACTATTAAATTAATACTAGATTACAATGCATCACTTGCACATACACATTTATATTCTGCCCTGTGGGTTTAAATATCATTGAATGAGAGATTCCTGCATGCTTTTTGAAAGATACCTTCTTGCTTGTACTAATCCACATTGAGAGATTTAAGAGAATAAACAAAACATAAATAATAAATATTTGGAGAAATTCCATAAATATGGACAAATTCTGCTAACTTTACTGATGTAGACTTGTACCTTTAAAAATAGTCATGATAAAGCTAACATTACTGAAAGAAACAGTCCAAGTCAAGCTTTCAATACAAGCTTTCAGTAAATCTAAACCTACAGGTTTAAGTATCCTCCAGTTATACCCAGTGTGTACATGCAATAGTAGAAATAACTAGGGGCAATGAGATTAAATTCAGGAAAAAATAATTTAAGGCTTAATAGCACCACAGTTTTAGAAAATATACAGTCTGATTCAGATAGTATTACATTTTTTGCTACCTGTTTGCTGTTAAATGAGTCTTGATTATTCTTAGGCACTTCCTAGATTCAAATTACACGTACAAGCGCATGTTTGTGCTTACGGCTTCAGTCCTTATCATTATTAATCAAATAAAACGCTGTAATACAGTAACCAAGTTTTGCTTCTGCTCTGATTATGTCCTTATTGTCATCTATTTACACACAGAACTATCATATTGCTCTTGGGCAGTAAGAGATACCGGACTGCTCATACAACTGCAAAAAAAAAAAAAAAAAAAAAAANAAAAAAAAAAAAAAAAAAAAAAAAAGTCTGTGCTTACAGACTATTTTATTCTGTAGACACAGCTGGTATTACCCCCTCTGATTAAGTTTTTCTATCCATTATTCTTCTTCAGACTTCAAAAGCTTTATTTCAAAACTTTCAAGATCATTATCTATCCAGGAACTTTGTGAGAAAATTTCCTGCCGAAATGGTCCACTAAGAAAGACGCTAAGGAAAATTACTTGGCCCTCCCCAATAAAATCTACTTTCCTTCAGTCAAGTTACTACTGAAAAATTGCATTTTGCAATATACTCAGTTTGCAATATACTCAGAACTTGCACATACCAAGTATGTAGCAGATGATATCTTCTCCTGTGTAATCCACCTGGATCTGAGAAGAACTTTTCCATCACTTTCAACTCTTTACTATGGCAAGCTGTATCAGGAATGGGAATCTAAACCTAAAAAGCTAAGCTGGTCTCCTATACCCTTCATAATTTTCCATCAAGATGTGGAAAGATGAAACACTGGGGCACAGATCTCAAAGATACATGAAAGAAAGCACAAAACAAGGGAACTGAGGTAACAAGCAAACTGAAATGATTGGCTAAGGAACCTCGAATCAGATGGGGAACCAAAGGGGTGACTGCAATCAGAGGGAGAAAAGAAAGGGATTCATCTGACAGTTGGTAAGTTAACGGGGAGACTAACATGTGATAGGGAATGAGAATGTAGACAGAAGTGAGGATTACTGGAAAGAAGGTGATGAGAAATGGGTAAAGTCAACAAGTAGCATGAAAATGTAGGAGAAGCCAAACGCAAGGACATTGGAGAAGAAGGTGGCAGTGGAGAAAAGCCAGTCTGATGGTTAAAGTTACCAAAAACTATCCAGGAGAATGAAATCCTATCCCCCACACTAGAAGGCAAGTCATTTTTACCATATATTTAACTTTAAAGGGAGTCAGTAAGTAGGTGTTCTACATTTCTGAAATCCTTACCTGCAATACTACAGTCTGTGTACCAGAAGCTCCAATAGAAGATATTTGACTATGCTTCGAACATGTGGACTGCTATAGAAGACTAATCTCAAAATTCAGATCCTAGGCATCTTAAAATGAGATGTGTTTTCTATCACTCAGTTCTATGGGACTGGTAGAATAAATACTGGTAAAATACTACAGAAAAGTAAAGGGAAGGAACATCTTCCTCTCAATGCTTGAGTCCCGGTATCCCAACCATAATCTACTTCAAAGGCACTCACTTCTAACACAGATAATAGCTTTTGAGGAATGTCTGAACTACTCGCCCAAGAATACAGGCCCAAACATATCTATGTTTACAGCATGTAATCGCTTTTAAACTTAGAATGGACTCATGCATTTGCCCTCCCTGACTTTCTGCACAACACAGGCCATAGAATTGCATAGAGCTCCTGAAGTCTGGTTCAAATACATACATGAAAGGCATATAACCACCCAAATGTGATGGGTATTGTTTTTTCCTCCCTGCATATTCTACTGCATCTTATATTTTCCATCATGCCTTTAATTTATATAGAACTCTTCTGATTTGGAAGCAGGGACTGTACAAAAAAAAAATCCCTCTAAACACATTTGTTTCTAGAACCTAAAAAATAAATATTGGAAATAAATGGCTTAAAAAAAAATCAGTTTACCTAAATTTTCCATTATATTAACTGTGGAATCCCAGAGACCTTTGCTGAGTTTTCACTGAATGAAATGCTAGATATCCTTTGGAGGTATACAATTATACCAATTAAAATAATTTAACAACTAAGAACTAAAGAAAGAGATTTGGAGCAGCTATGTCTAAGGAAGAAAGCAGCTACCTGAGAGATTTAACCTTCTCCTACCTGCTGCTGCAGCAGTTGAGGTCAGCTGAAGGGTCTTTTTTTTACACCTTTAGAATGAAATACTTTCTAAAAGGCAAATGAAGCAGTGAAAAGTGCTTGCTAAATTCCTCATGGGCTTCTGTTTTACATTTATGTTTATGCATATGTATCATATCACTGCAAATAAATAAGTGGCTGTACAATGCTTTGAAGATATAAGGCATTTGCGTATTTCTGCATTTGTGTATTCAAACAGATACTATACATCAAAATGGGCTATTTTTTCTCGGATGATAAAAGCAATTCATGGCCTATTTTAAGGTTGGCACTCAAAATCCAGCTCCCATGTCCTTATTATTCATCTCAGTTGATTATACTTTAGCTTCTTTATGGACTCACTAAAATATGCACTAATAAAATCTTCTTAGCCTTTTATTATCAACTGGCTCAACACACACAAATATTGCAAACTGCAAGGATTTTCTGGTCACTGTGAGCATGACTCTAGACTGCTCAGCTATGAATGTGTTTGTTATTCTGTCTCTGGTAGCTAATGTTACTGAATAGGTAACAGATTTTTAGTATCATTCAGGCAATGTGCAAACACACTGCTGCCTTTAAGGTGCTGCATTTATTTCAACACAATATGGGAAAGAACTTAATCTGGGTAAGTTATTATGATATACTAACACTTTTCTTTCAGTGTGCCCTTAGATGTTCCACAGCTGCCTAGGTAAAATTCTGTTAGAAATACGCCAGCCTTTTAGGGGTTTAACATGCTGTCAATTTTTTAAAAGTCGATAGGATTTAAAAAATCAATGGCAGGATACAGATCAAAAGTGCCTTTTCCAAAGCTATAACAGTGCAAATATTATCACTGAGAGCTCACTTATGCACATAAGATCTGAACATTTGAAATAAAGGCTTAGAGATCTCAAAGTATGAGATGCCATTGAATCCAATCCATTTAAGTCCCTAAATAGCTCATCTGATTCATCTCCCCAATGAGAATATATGATTGTCTCTAGAATAGACAGACACTAACCACAGCAGTGCTTTTTTGAAGTGGAGTATTTTGAAGTCTGCTATTTTTAAAATGGTTATAGAAGGACATTAGTGAGAAAACAAGATCAATGTTTTAGTGGGGAATTATGTGGCTGTGAAATCATACCAGAGGGATACTCTTCCCCAAATATTTCACTGATTTTTCATGAGTGCAGTTTGGGCTACATAACAGGAAGGTTTGGGAGACTGTACATATTAAGACTCAGGAAGCAGTTATTAAATTTATCTGGCAGATTAAAGACTTCAGAAAGCGTTAGTCTCTATTTTTGGTCTTAATGGTACCTGATCCTATGCGATTTAACACCACAGGTGTTGACTCCAGAGAAAGTCAGTAATCTAAGAAAAAATTGTTGCTCAACTGACCATTAGGAGAGCAGTCCCGATAAGAAACTGTAAGTCAAATAGCACAGACAGTATATCCCTAAATAATATCACCAACTAAAGAGCATACACCTCAAATGTGACTATTCCAACCACCTAAGTATTGAAAAATAAAAATTACAGAAAACAAGGAGATGAGCACAATAAAAATCAGAAAAAATATTAGTCTTCAGCAGCTGGATTCCCTCTGCAGTAAGCAGAATCAGTACCTGCATTAGGAAAAGAATAATCATATACTCTTGATTATCAGATGATGAAAAAAGATATGAGTCTATGTTCCCTCCCAATATCATGAAGATATTTCCACTTCAGTTCTGGCTGTACAACTGTCTAGTCCACTCAGATCAGGACTGCTTTTGCCTATGCTACAAATACTTGCAAAGAAATGTAGTAACAGCATGGCTGTACCTATTCTGCACCAGGTCACTGCTAATAAGAGGTATGCTTGCTAAGGACTTTGGAGAAGTAGAGACCTGGAGCTGTAAACAAGTCATATTTTTCATTCTGTGAACATGTACTTTAAAAAATATTGTGGCACCTCATGACCTTGCAGCCTTTCACCAAATTCTGCACTTTGAAATCTTCCTGAGGGCCAAATTTTCTACACTAATACAGCGATTTGCTACATTTGTATTGCAACTTGAAATGTCTCCATAACATTTTCACAGCAAAATGGATAACGATACATTTCAGACTTCTATCAATAAATCATACTTCAATTCTTGGAATCCATATGGACTTTTTTTTAAGCTCTAGGCTCCCTCTTTCTCCCCCCAGATAGAAAGCATGAAGACTTGCAATTCTCATGAGGGCATACTATCTCCTCGGGGTTCAATGCACCCTCTGAAACCTTCACTTGCAGATTGCTTCAGGCTGACGTGGTGCTGGTGTAACCATAGCCTTTGTATGGGAATTCCACAACGAATAACCGGTTTGAGCCTTAGCCATGGAATACACTTCACCAGCTTGCACCTTCAGAGATCACTGGTGGTTCTTTAGTAGAATGTAAACTGGGGTTGGCTTCTTTTTGGTAGCAATCCAGATCCTATATCCAGGGCTCTACTGATGGAGAGATCGATCCAGCTTGGAACAGTGGGCACTGTGGCTGAGTGGTGAAACCTTGAACGTTTTCCTCAAACTTTGAACTCTTCTTTTCACTTACTCCTCTCCAGAAATGTAAGGAGACCTTGAAGTGGATTGCTTTATAACCTGCAAAGTTATCATGCCTGTGGCCTAAGAGGTTAGGCAGTTCTTTCATTTAACATAAACCTTCAAAATATATATATTTTTTCAGATCTAAGACTTGATTCAAACTTTTCAAGTAATTTGAAATCTTCACATGCATTTACCTCCAAGAATTAGTAGTGGAGAAGACCCCTCTATTTTGTACAAAAATGAAATAATCAAACGCCATCTTTGTTCCCAGAAGGAACAAAGGTATTTCTTACTATTCCACAGGAGTAAATATTCTTTCGGAAAGTTGGATTAGGCTGAACTGAGTGTTTTGAGCATTTCCTGATTAACACCAGTATTGGCTACCCAAGGGAATGCCACATCTTTCAACTTGGAGAAAAAAAAAATATTTTCGAAAGGTAAGATTTCAAAGATTTTAAATTATCTGAGTGGTTTGAATCAATAGGAGGCTCTGAAAGCTCACCTGGCTATAAATCTGGGTTTTTTCAGGAGCAGGTCTTCAGCATATTGCAGGACATGCTCAGTACTTCGAAAGACTGAGCTCTTACAAATAAAAAATATTTTTTTCATATAAAATACAGCAGATGTCCTTACAAAAATCATACCTTAAGTGTTATTCCCTCTCATTATGTTTTATACATTCAGAAACAAGACATTTGAGATACACTGCAAACAGTGCAAAAGACTGTTTTATCCTTATAAAAACAGGCATTGCAGTACCTTTAAGCGGCAGCCGAAAGAAAAGTTGAGAAAGGTTTCATCCTCAGAGAACCTCTGCTCTGAGTCGAACTTTTGTTTTGCAAGTTGTAAACAAACGTCTTGGAATGCACAGAATCCTCTCATTTCTTTCCAGCCAAGGCAGTCTCAAACACATCAAGTCCAGCTTTGAAGTAAACCTGAGCTGAATTGATGCTGTTCAGCACCTCCGACAAGGCTGCTTGAATGGTCTCGTTTGACTGATGTAGCTTGCAGTGCTCCAGTGCCTCTAGCAGTACTGAGAACTGGCTTGTTCTTTCATCTAGTCTGTAAAGAATATTCCTAAAAGAGAACAATGGAAAATTGCAAAACTTTTATTCAAAACAATTCATCAGAATCATCAAGGACCCCTTCAAGCAAATGATATATATTATGTATAGTAAAGCCGGTCCGTGGCAAACATAGACCAACCACATCTATACTATGGCTTTGTAAACTGTATCTGTCTATTGATGTCAGTGTATTCACATGGAAATATTCACAAAGTTTGTCCAAGAAATCTCACATCCCTCCTTGGGCATTCAAGATTTTCTCAAAATCCTGAACCTAGGCATATCAAAACCCCAAGAAATATTTTATGTCTCAGCTAGTTCCATTAAATTCCTTATTAAAAAAGGGTTTTTTTTTGTTTTGTTTTATTTTATGTTTTTACTCTGGACCTAGGAATGGAAAACATACTCTTTTTTTTCTGCCTACTCCTGTTTCTTCGTTCACCTTTCAGAGGTGAAATCCTAGCTGCAGTGAAGTCAAAGGTAGAACACTCATTGTCTTCAGCAGAGCCTTTATCAATAATCCTTTGTGCCATTCGGACAAGAGCAACCCATCTTTAATGTCACAGACTGATGAAGGAAATAGGTCAAAAGCACAGCTACGTCTGTATGAGACCAAGGTCTGTGTTTTAGTATGATAACATCTGCCACACATTTTTAATGACTTTCATAGAAATACACGCATATGTAGGTTCCTTTTGAAATGTCTGCATGAGATGTTGAAGGCTCAGAATTCAAAGTCAGCCTGCGATTTCAATGAGACTTTGAAGCAGGATAGAAATGTTATCTAAAAGCAGGTGTAGTCATTATCCTAATTAGAAGAGCATGTAAATATCATAAATCTCCACCCAGGGGCTCCTTTGATTGTAAACAAGTGAGCGAAAATCAAAACAGGAAAGCTGCAAGGGATCTGGCATAGGACTTCATCCCTAAGGACAGGGAAGGTGTTGGGGGGCCAGTACTTTCACAGAATGAAAATGGCAAGAAATCAGGGCAACTCGTGCACCCCAGCAGTGACCTCACTGCATGACAGGACAGTGGCAACTCCAATTTAATAATAAAACTGCCAAGTATATCCACCTACAAGACAGATGACCACAAAAGTGCGTCTTCTGCAAATTACGCTAAGAGTCATCTAAATTGTAAGGCAACCAAGGAGAATGGTAATGAAGTAGCAGAATAAATGATATCACAGATCATCTACAATCCTTAGCCTTGTTCTTCAATTTATACAGATGCTTCTAACGAGGGCTATGTTTTTCAAAGATATGGAATGATTTCTATTCTCAAAACACAATTTTGATGCCTTTGTATTTTTTACTTTACAGATTTGGGAACATCAACAAAATATTAACTTTCTTTTACTTTGCAGTTACCTATCTACTTTGCAAGCTATGAACCTTTTTTTGTGGCGTTCTTCAATTTTTCAGTTTTAGCATTTTCTTATCTCTTTCCAAGCTTCAGCAAATGAAAAAAAAAAAAAACCCTAGCTACAACATGTATAGGATTATCTTTTGTTTATCCTGCAAAACTCAATTACTTAAATATTCCTTAATGCAAATTGTTTTTTTAGCCTACACCTTTAAAAGAACACTAATTTCAGCCTCTCTCCTAATTGCTTAAGTATCTACCTTCATCTTTAACTATTTTGATATTATACATGTAATTCATACAGTCAGCCTGACTCACGCAAAGGAGAAAGACATTTCTAAAAGGGAAGCATAATATGTTACTGGTGACACTAACAAAATTACAACACACATAACTCATCTTAATGGGCTTGTTTCAATGACACATAACAGTGACCTGAAAAGTGTAACACTGAGCTAGAAAACCTAATTAATAACTTCAGGCAGTACCAATAAAAGAGATAAAATATCTCCATACAAATGAGTCAGCCTTAGTAAACTAAGGAAAAGAAACTTATATAAAATGAATTCCAAAAGAACCTCATCTATAACTTTTATGAGCCTTTTGTAGGTCTATGATCATATGCATTATTGATGAATATAATGCCTTTATGGTTAAATGCTGTTTTTCATTATCACAAATAAAGGTGTAATACCACTCTCACCAAACTGAAATGAACATGAAAAATTCTAGAACGATAAATCACACTAGATAACATAATGGCTTTACACAATGATTTTGGAGATTATGTTAGAGCAACTGGAGAGTACAGAAAAAAAGTAGATTACTGCATTATTCTTGTCATGAAAAAGGATTATTTTGTGTACAAGTATGTATGCGAGTAATGTGCAACAAAAGCTGAATTATTCGGTTGCTTACAAATAACCTCCTATCTAAGAGCCAATGTGCACATTTTTGAAATGGAAAGTAATTACTAAACCATTAATTCATGGCAGCAAGTATACAGCCCAACAAGAAATGAGATCAGGTTGTCTCAGTGGAATATTTATAGATAAGTGCTATAGGTACCCTCTGTCTTTTCTAGTTATAACCCAGTGTGCAATGAATAGAGCTGCTTCAGCACCCGCACAAATTCAATTTTATAAATCTCTAAATTATTTTTCTTGTCCTCTCTGAGGACAAAAAAAAACAACAAAAACCACCACCACCAACAACAAATGCAGGGGGTTCTGCATTTCCCTTTCCTCTGATAATGTTCAGTTTTGAATGTACTTTCCTCAGCTCTAGGAATCCTGTTTTCATTCACACAAAATACTACTGTAACTGGGTATATAAATAAAGACATTCTAACAAAACTATTTACATGTCGTGACTCTAGTTCTACAGCATGTTGGCTTATTGCAGGAAATAAACATTACTAATTCTTCACCCCTGGAAAAGGCATCACCTGATTTATATTTGTTTGTTTACACTTGTGTATCAGAAAATTTTATGGTGATTTTACAGAAGGGTTCCCTTCTTCTTCCTCCAGGTCCCTAATCCCTTTGATCTCTATCAATATTTCTTCCTTCCTACTTTTTAAAGTCTTCTGACAGCCACATATGGTTTATTAACTTATGTTCTTATCTACAGAGTGTGCAACACCTCATCTTAATCTCACTTACTCTTTGAGTTAAAGGACATGCTGGGCCTTAACTGAGAATATATACGAAATAAACATAAATAAAGAGAGTCTGGAAGTAGTCCAGGTTCTAATCATAAAAGCACTAAGATTCTGTAACAGGCTCAAGTAAAAATTAAGAAGCCTAAATAGTTTAAAGACTGAGTTTGAGTAAAATTTGGCTTATACAGTATACCTTCTTGCAAGGGCTGAGCCTCAATGTTACTGTTTAAGTCACAATTTTTCAACAGGTGAAAATATGCTGAGTTCAGTTAAGTTTCTCCTGTCTTTCTTTGGATTAAATAAGATCAGTAAGCAAGAAGAATCAGTACTATGACTTCAACAGTACAGAATGATGTCAAAGAACAGGAAAGAAAAAGGAAGATTAGGGTGCAACCATTCTTCAAAAGTAAAAAAATGATTTTCTATAATGGCTGAAGAGCTTTAAAATCCTTTAATTTTTTCTTGTAATTTCTTAGAACAAAGACTATCTATACTTGAGTGATTTATGCATTTAACAGAATAAAAATAGTTGTATTTTAAGATGATATTTGTTGGTAATAAATAGTTTGAATGACATTTAGTTAAATTTAACATAAAGTAGTGATAGCTGTTGGTAACAAATGTGAGCATGCTGCTCTTAGATTGATTTATGCTACACTAATGCTTTTCAAATGGAGAAGCATATGCTTATGCTGAATAATTTGGAGGAAACTATTTTTGTTTTAAGGATGTCTCCGTCTGGAAAGCAAATTCAAAGCAGATGTGCTACTATTTTGAAGGACTTGAGAGAAGCAAATTAATAAAATTATTTTGAACTGGCTCACAGCTGATATTCTGAAGCCTTTATGGTGATTTTTATTTAGGAATTACATATGTAAAACACCTGACTCCTAGAGAGGAATGCTATTTCTAAAGAAAGCAGTAAAAGGCAGTGTCCAGTGCCTGTTGCAATAAATTGGCTTGATCTCCACTGTCAGCTCTTGCATGGACTATTTTTAAGTAACCCCATACCACAAGATGTTCAAGACCTGCATCAACATAGCTGGAATCAGAAGAGTCATGAAAGTAAGAGGTAATTATATATATATATATATATATATATATATATATATATATATACATACCTATATATACAAAAGGCAATATGTCAGTTGAAGAAATGTCTGCAGTTTTTTTTAATTAAATTTTACAGCATGCAGGCATAGAATACATAAACTTTTTTGTCACAGTGTAGATAAATTTCCTGTTAGTGATTTTAGCAACTAAATTTCGAAGCACTGACGTCTGAGTAACATCTTGCAAGAAGGAGCATGACATATTGACTACTCCCTCTTTTAGTACTAATGAATTCTTAATTTTGCATTTTGTTTCAGAAAAATGCCTAGCTAGTAATTCAAACATACATCCGTGATTCCTGACTTCTGTCTGTTATAATCAAAAATGTGGAACCATATATTTCTTGCATCTAAATAATGCTATAGGTTCCACCATTTAAAATAAAAATAGAAATAATGTAAGAAACAATTAAGTTTCAAATTTGGTAAATTTGAAATCTACTACTTTATAAAACCGCACAAAAATCATGGACACTTTCTCTGCAATCAAATATTCTTGAAGTGGATAAATGAGGAGGTGTTTTCTTCAGGGCCATAAATGCTATATTAAATTATAAAATACACAGAAATATTCACCACTTCAAAAACATAATGGATGTGATGCACTCTACAGACAAGACTGTAGATGTGTATAAATAAGTCGAGTCAAAAGGATGTAAGAAAATTCACTAGTACATAGAAGAAAAATAAATGCAGGTAAACTATGTTTACTATTCCATACCAAGGAAGTGAGAAAAAATGTTTCCAGTCATGACATAATCCCTAATTATAGTTGTTTTCTACTTTTGCAGGTGTAATGAAAAGATTTTCAATTTTTCTGTTTAAATAAGCTTTAAACTCAACCATATTTAGATCTCTGCAGATGCCTAATTCACTATTACCTTATGCATCAATTTCTCTTTAAAAAGTAAAAGAGTTACAAGACAACATCATGGTCATTTAAGTATTTGTGACTCCAAAGGAGAAGCCATTTAAGTTGTTGCTCAGACGGATTAAGTGTTTTGAGCATGGGCTACACTCATGCTACTGCCTCTTCCAAGTATTAAGGAACAGCATAATTCAGCATGACAAGCAGTCATGAGAAAAATCATAAGACACAGCAGGAATTTGTAAGCGCACTGTCAAGCTAGTAATTATTACAACACGTATGCAATGGCAAATATGTTGCTCCACATGCAAGTGAGTATTAAAGAAAGAGGCCACATCTCAACGGATGAAGCTATATGTATTTGGCCTAGTCGATGAATAATCACAGTGACTTCTTTATCCACAGTTTTTGTGGAGGCAAGGCCAGAAGTAGCTGCTTTTTTTATATATAACACTGTAAGCGTGACATAGGATATTAAATCTCATAAAGCAAGACAATGAGGAATAGGGAGAAGTGAGTCAAGAAGGTAATAATATTTCAGATGCTTCGAAACAGTATAGAAAGAAGAAAATGTTGTGTAAAGCCAGAATGAAGATGTGGACATTGACAGGAAGGATGGATAGGGAAGGACAAATAAACTTACACTGTGCAAAGCAAGGCAGAATATGACTAAGTTTGTAAATATAGTGAAAAGGAGACAACACTTTCCTGGAGAAGTGAATCTGAGAAAAAAGGAGAACCATCACATTACTGACAGAGCCGAACAACACTGGCAAAGGATTATAACGCAAATTATTAGCACTTACACAAGTGCTTATGAGAGGTGGAACAATTATAGAAGAAAAAGAGATGCAGATTTCAAAAGGTACAAAATATTAGGGTAAAAAGTCAGATGAACAACACTGCTGTGGCAACACAGCATTGCTGTGCAAGGGGAGGGAAATTCATATTTTCTGACTGAATGGCGAAATCTGAGGTAAAGTATTCTAAAACTACACATAGTTCCATCCCACACATAGTTCCATCCCTCTCTCCAGCAGCATTCTAGTATTGTATTCACAAATTTCATATGGCAGATAGTATTATAAAACTAAACATTCCGATTTATTCCTGCTAATGCTACACAGACTATTGCAGTATTTCCCACACATCACACCTTCTCACTATCTGCTCCATCCTGTAGGATGCAGAAAACAGAAAAATTATTTTGCATGTCATTGTTCAAGTGAGGTGTGAAGTCTTCATATATGAAAACTGTCTAAAACATTACAGAAAAGAAAATACATAGAAAAACTTCCTATTTGAAGCCATAAATGAAGAGCTCATAATGAAAAACAACAAATCTGCAAAGAGCCTATATAATGAGACAGAATTAAGCCTATGTAATGAAGCAGAATTACCGTGTTGTGGAAGTTTTCTTGGCTATTTTTTAAATGACATTGTTTTACATGTTTATCCATGTCACTATGTAAGATTAGCAGGTCTCCAGAAATATTTGCATGTTTAAGGCTTATCCTCTATAAAGTCAATGAGCTGCTTGTTTACACATGGAGGTTTAAATAAGGACTTTAATCTTTCTATTAAACTTATCTTTAGAAGCTAAAGTCTTAGGGTATGCGATTTTTGACACCTGAGAATCTGTTGCAGTTTATCAGCAAAACAGAAATAAATCCAATAGAGTCTGTATATGTATCGGGAATAAATATAACAAAATTCAATCTGAAAGAAAAATATTTGTTCTAGTGAACAACAAACCCTTGAGTGCCATGAGATTAGCAGCAAAGCAAATTACATTTTCGTGTGGTACTAAAAGCATCTTTCATCTCATTATGGGAAATTTAAGACCTGCAATCTTTTGTTGCTTCTGTTGAGTATTTCTTTCAGCACATTGTCATGCACTGATTTGTTTTTCCCTACTATTCATCCCACTGAAATGCCAATGCCATACCCAGGTACCCATGCAAAAAAGAGGCAAAGAAGAAGTTTTTAACATACACAAATGAACAATGAAAAACTGCCATGCTTATCTTGAAAATATATTATCTAACCTTATCTTTCCCATAATTAGGTATGTCAGTTATTACCTCTACTTTACATAGCACAACGACACTTCCAACATTCTATTAAAAATTCCATAAAAAACAGTGATAGATGCATTTAATCTTAATGGATAGGATAACGTTGGCAAGCTATGGAGGATGAACCTCTGCAGTAAGAGACTTTACACAAGTTGACTTTAATCTATAAAACTGTTAAAAGAACCGTCAGTCTCAAGATAAGTATTCCTTAAACTATCTTAATATAAAAGAATGTAAGAATTATATAATTCTTATATCGAGAATAAAAACTACATTTTAACTGAAGCAGAAGCTACTGCCTAAGCCCTCATATGCCTTTTTTGCTCTCTACTTTTAAAGATTGAAGACATAAACTCTGTTTTCAGTGACTCGTTTACATTTAGAAATCTTGTTGGGAGCATCATGGGGTATTGCCGGAAAGTCTGCATCCATCTAATATCAAAATAATGTTAAGTGGTAGACACAGACCTGAAGAAATCAAATGCATCCAGAAAGAGTAGACTTTTTTTTATTGCACGGCGTGTATTGATAGAGAAGCGTGTGCTTCTCTGTGAAGTTCTATCACCTCATTTGTTTGCAATACCAATACTCATTTTTATAATGCCACAGGAATGTTAGGCCTTGTAGCAAAAAAATATACGCTCTGTATGTGAATACCAAAAAATATACACATGGACTTGGCAGAGAAATGAGGCTGACAGGTACATAGAGGCTGTGGTGATCAGCAAAATGTAAGAAATAATGTAAAGTAAGGCAGGAAGAGGAGAAATCGTCTTACAGTAGGCATACGTAAGATTTGAATTTGATATTTAGAAAGACCACAAAGATGCTTGCTTGTTATGTTATCCGTGCTATGGCCAATAAGAGTGCTTTGGTAGGTATTTTTGTAAAGAGATGCAAAAACATAACATTAGTCTTTTAGAAAAAGCTCTAAAGATTAGCAGATGCAGAGAAGACAAAGATGTTCATAAAAGAGACCAAAAGGAGATGCATCACTCAGCATGGATGCATTTGCCCGATTGCCCAATGTATCCACATTCACTTACAGAAATTAATTTTGTTGTCCTCTCACAGAAGCCATCCAGAGATTTGGTTAATCAGTATCCTAACAGGGGCCAGATCGTACTTCCTTGACCTTATTAGACAAGCTGCTTTCATTGTAGGGAAATTGCTCCCCGTCTTTGTTTATTTTGTCTGAAGCACCCTTTGTTTAGACATCTCAGATATAAAACTTCTACACCTATCTTCTCCTGTCCTTGGCAGGAAAATGCATGTTCGTTTTGTGAATAAGTGATGAAGGTAAGGCATTTTAAAAAAAACATTTGTCAGCATTTAGAGAATTATTTTCTATAACTGCTGCGGCTGACCATCTCACTGAGAGGACAATATGCTTGTGATCATGCTTTCTTCCCCCCGGTGTTTCTACAGTGCCTAACGTAAAGGAACCTATGTTCTTAATCTTTACCATACCACTGCTGTGCGAAGTGGTTATGGTTATTGATAATGATCTCAAAATATGAGTATCACAAAAAACAGAGGACAGAAATTTTTAACATAAATAAGGTTATCAAAATAGAAAAAGAGAGAATGGATAGCTAAAAGAAACAAATATACACAACACCTTTACAGATTATGCAATCAAAAATGACAAAATATCAATCACTAAATTATCAAGCTCATGCAAACTGTAATGAGAAGCAAAGGAATATTAATGAAAAGTAACCAGTAACTATTCTATTTTACTCCTAACTGTGTATATTGAAAATAGAAAGTCTACCAAGGGCTATCCTTGGGAACCAGATAAATTCTGAGACATGATAAAATTCAGAATCATAACTTCAAATCAAGCTTGAAATTAACCTTTGCAAAGCAGGATAATAATCCTCAACCTATTATTTTTCATTCTGTCCAATTTCTGGGTAAGTCTGGTAAGACTGAAATACGCTGATGAAAGCTGTACTTGCCTATTTCCAGCTCAGCTGGAAATAGAAAATCATGGGCAAAGTATGTTATTGTGAAATATTCAGTTCAATGTCACCAAGTTCAGATAAGAAGGATAATTAGCTGAACTACAGTGTTTACTTACACTATACCAAACAATCTGTCAATGTCAATCACCATTACTTAAATTTAGTAAGGATATCCTAACATAATTATCAGAAGTCAAAGACATTTGAATTCTATTTAGTAACCCTGAATTATTTTATGGCTCATTCTAGAGGGATAATGCATCAGTTATGACAGAATAATGCCTTACAGCACTGGCTGTGATGAAGGATTTATTACATTAAGTACATATATGTAGTAAAAGACTACAGCTATGCCAATGAGCTTACAGACCATACAAATGAGATATAGAAGAGATGCATTATTCCCCCGTTAGCAAACAGGCACAAGTAGGTTGCAACCTACCTCTCCCAATAAAGAAAAACCAAACCAAACCTTTCTTTTTAATTCAACTCCTAGACAAGGAAACATAGAATAGATTGAAAGAGTTGTGAATTAGGACAAGCACAAGACTAAAAATGATGTCTAAACTTCAGCAAATTTTGTCAAGTACTTTGATTGAGGTTGAGAGTATGAGCCCAAATGGGTATACAGGAAGCAATCATTTTTTCATGAAGAATACGTGCTTTATTGCACACACAAATTCTTCCTTCAGAAGGCTGTAAATAACAGTATTTATGGAATCTTAATGATCTAAACACAGTTGGATCCTGAAGGTCAAGGCTGCAAACTGCATCCTAAATTTCTGTTTACAGATGAAGTATAGTATTTATTGCCGCACTGCCTGTGCTGCTATAGTTAAAGGGCTGCCAGCATTTCCATTATAAACCACTATTTCAGAGGTTTATAACTTGCCCATCAATTTTCCCACTGGGCTGAAACATGCCGTACAAGGTCCCAGCTGCGAGACTGATTTTATTTTCTTTACCAAATTACAAAAAGAAATGTTTTTTTCTAAGTTTAAAGTTATCCGAGCAAACAAGAGTACGTCAGGGTTTTTCAAATACTTCTATTTTTCCTGTGACACTAAACCATTACAGCTTCAGAAACAAAATATAGTTAAATAATTGCATCAACTAATCCCTCAAAGGACTTCCAGTTGCAAAATGGTGAACATAATCTAAATAAAGACATATTGTTAGGTCTGTTGCAGAGCGTTTATAACAAACTGGCTGAGGTGCCTTCACCGTTACAAGACAGACACATGTGCACACCAGCGTGAGCTACATCAACCACACAAGACTAAAATACATTCACACAGCATGTTAAGAAGACAAAAGCTAAGGGGGGAAGAACACACTCCTTTTAAATATCTAAGTATCTAAAAGATGATATGGAAGATGTACTTTAATTTTGGTATATACTACAGCTGATGTTACCTAGAATACTTCCAAGTAAAGTGAAATCCAACGTGTTGCCACAAACCGTGAAGAATCTTCATGGACTAGTGTTAAACATTGCAGCATATTAATGAACTCAAGAGGGGGAAAAAATAACAAAACTTTCACCTCCACACAATCTACTTTGTGTGAATAATGAACTCTGTGCTGAAGTGCTGCTAAATGGTGAAAAACTTAATTTACACTACAGCTGCATATCCAGCAATTTCACCTTGATGAGTAACAAACATGATACCTAATGCAAGAATTAACAAACATGATACCTAATGCAAGAATTTAAATATTTGAGAACTTTTGTATCTTTGCATTGGAATCCCAAGTTTTTGTAAAATTTATTTTTGCAAATAATGAACAAGTGCATATACTAGGCTATATTCAGCAATGTGCTGTTGTGACACTGCCATTCTATACTCAGCAGCTTCACGATCCTTTTGCAACACCATATTAATTCAAAGAAGCAGGACAGGCATTGCTAAATCTGCAGTATTAGACTTTATTTAATCCCACTTTGATGCATTATTTCATTTCTATCATGAAAGGAATGAAGTAAATTAGTCCCTCCCCAAATTTAATTATATTTTCTTTATTATCACAGAATGGTTAAGGTTGGAAGGGACCTCTAGAGATCATCTAGTCCAAGCCCCTGCTCAAGCAGGGACACCCAGAGCACGGGGCACAGGGTGACAGCCAGGTGGGTTTGGAAGAGAAGGAGACTCCACAAGCTCTCTGGGCAGCCTGTGCCAGGGCTCTGTCACCCTCACAGTAAAGACGTTCTTCCTCACATGGAGATGGAACTGCCTGTGTTTCAACCTGTAGCCATTAACTCTTGTCCTACCACTGGCCACCACCAAGAGGAGTTTGACCTCATCCTCCCTCTATTCACCCCTCAGGTACTTGTACATGTTGATCAGATCTCCTCTCAGTCTTCTCTTCTCCAGTCTAAACAGGCCCAGCTCACTTAGTCTCACTTAGCCATTTGATAGATGCTCCAGTCCCTTAATCATCTTGGTTGCTCTCCACTGGACCCTCTCTAGCAGTTCCACGTCCCTCTTGCACTGGGGAGCCCAGAACTGCCCCCAGTACTCCAGGTGCAGCCTCCCCAGAGCTGAGCAGAGGGGCAGGATCCCCTCTCTCGACCCACTGGCAGCTCCTCCTGATGCAGCCAGGAGCCCATTGGCCTCCCTGGCCACAAGGGCACATTGCTGCCTCATGGTTAATGTTGTTAGCCAGGACTCTCAAATCCCTCTCCGCAGAAAGGATTATAGCCCCAGCTATTTATTCACTGATATTGTAGAGTTCACCACAAGTACCTTTATTTGTCTTTTGCTTTTGTTAAAAGACCGTAGTTAATGATTGAAATAATCTCTGCCTCCCGATGTGATCAATTTCTAATTTTCTTCTAAAATCTACATCTCCCACATATCTATTTTGGACCCAAGTGAAACAACAACTTTCAGCAATTTATTTAAGACGTTTGACAGAGTTTCCCCACCAACTGCCACAGAGCATTACTTTGTGCCTTTAGTTAGCTCTGCCTGTAGATACATCCACACCGGTGAGGCCCCATTCACTCTAGGGCCGTGGTCTCCTGACTGGCTACTATATATTTGTGCTTGTTCACTTCCAAGTTCTTTTCCTCTGAGTTACCCCCCTGATTCCCCTAAAATAAAATCTGGGTATGGCTTTAGGGAAGGCTTTCCCTGTGGGCACCCTGTACTCAAGCATATACACGCTATTATTTATGTTGTAGAGTCAATATACACGTTGTTATTTCTGTTGTATAGTCACAGGGCCAGGTATTATGATGTGCAGAACTGCCCAATTCTTTCTTTTCACACTTTTGATAAACTACTGATGACCAAAAGTTCTCTGTAGAGGAAGCTATGGTGAGAGGTATAGACCTGCAGAATTCTTTCTTAGAAAGTAAAAGATTTAATGATCATGGCATTTTAAAATCAATTTGGGCTGAGCTGCTGAATACACATGACAGAATAATTTTAAGTTGAGAAAGGATGATATAATGGCCCTATATAGAGATAGGCCCTACTATTCTCTCCATTGTACTAGTTTTAATCGACTAAAAAGCTCCTAAAACACTGATATATAATTAAATATGTTAAATAATGCCAAACAGGACCCCAAGTCTTCAGTGATATGCAGATTTTTTTTTAATGAAATAAAGGTGGAGCTTGTCAAGAACTATTCAAAATCTGTCCTTCTTTGGAAAGCTTACCACACTGTCTAACACAAATATCTGCCATGCTTCATGAGGTGCCATCGCACAGTGCATCTTGTTAGCAATGATGTCATGACAGAAATGCTACACTGTGGCATTCTAATGATCTCTTGTGTTGTAACGAATTTTCATTTTCTGCTGAAAGGATGAAATGGGGAAAAAATTAGCTTTCATCTTGGATTCTCACAGACATATTTTCAAAAGAGCATGACAGTTTTGAAAACCAAGTAGTGCAAGATTACTGTTTTAGCTAAGGAGGAGAGTGAAGAACAAGTTGGGACACCACACCTGTAAAGTCCTGGGGGAGCTTGCCGAACAATGAAGCTTTTCTCTAAGCTTTGCAGCACATCATTGAGCATCCTGACTCTGATAGGAGCTCTCTCCTTCGGGTCATTTGCTGGGCGCATCTCATCGGACTGGAACAGTTCTGCAGTGTCCCTCAGACGTGATGCCACTGCAAGCAACTGCTGAGCATCTACATGATCACCTAGGAACAACAAAAGAAAGGCAACAAGCAAATCAGAGAATAACAATTATTACTCTTACAAAATAAAATAAATATGGCAATTAAATTCAATTTGCCTATTAGCGTGAATTCAAATATCCTTAAAGCTTTAAAATAATAACTTAATTAAAAGAAATCATCAAGAAATCATCCCGCTTTAGAAGCAGTTTTTTTTATCTTACTGAAAGAGATGATTAATCTCAACAGGCAGTTCAAGACACAAGTTAAATGGGTTTTAAAATTCCTGGACTTACGAATAAATGGAGAGATCAGAAATGGTAAACTGAGAGTATCAACTTATTTCTCAAATTTTACACAGATGGAGGCCATCAGGGTGTGTAGCAAGAATGGAAAAAGAAAGTTGCACAAGGAGGCCCCTGAACTTGACATATTCTCCCTCTTGTAAGGAAGCGGAGATTTGCTTTGGGATACAGTTCAGTAAAGGGAAAGGCATTCACCGATCAGTTCTGCACTCCTGTCACTCAGCTGACTAAACTTTCCAATGTAGCACAAAAAGAAATGATCTGAAATACATTATCAGGTACAGACAGATGCTGGAGTGAGAGAAATTGTCAGATTTCCTGAACCACGAAGACGTACTTAAACAAAGAACAGAAATTCCCACTGGGAAAAGGGGTGACATAAGATGTTTTTTACATCAGTCTTGGTTTGGGACAAGGTTGCTTATAACTGACTCTTCACCAGCCTGCCTTTCCCCAATTAAAATGAACAATAAGAAACACTGTATCTTGATGTTGCTTGGTATTTTTCCAGTTTGTTCTGAAGCAGTTCCAAAGTCTGATTGTTTGGTTGATGCTTCAGATAAATATTTGGATACTTTTGGAAAGGTATTTTGCAAAACAGCAATATGGTCATCTTTCAAATTTAAGCGTATTTAAATTTTACATCTCAAATTCTGCTTATTTGTTTAATCATCCTAAAGGATCAAATGGCAGCTTAACGGTTCCATTAAACTGTGAATCTCGTTGTAAGTGCAATAATTTAAGTGGCAAACCTACACAGTAACAGAAGTCTGATCTTTATAATGTAATTCCTTACTTAGAACCCCTCTCTTTCTGATAATAAGCTTTAGAATCCAATTACAACTTACTGATGCAAATGAAAAGAAAAAGAAAGACCATGATTTGGTCCAGCTTTACTCAACAATGTTGAGTTATTTTATTTATAAACCTAATTAAGATACTTGGATTAAATATATATTCTGAAGCCTTTTAGTGATTTTGAAAGTATGTTT
>VZSV01000106.1:1638290-1774064 GCA_013398735.1 Nothocercus julius
TATTTAAGAGATTTTATTCTAATACCACAGCATCTTGTATGTTACTGCTTTAAAACACATAGATACATTGATCTATCTGGGACGCCTACACAGAAACCTCATTTTTAATGTTGATAAAGTTATGCTTGAAGCAATGCAACAACATGACTAAGATACAACTGGATTGTACTTTTCTCCAACAAGCTCACCTAGCAGATCTGATATCAGATAGGAGCAAGAAATGAAAGACAGAACAAATTCAAGGTTGTTACTTTTTCCTTAGAGAGTTGTAAAAAATCACTTCTTCTGGAAGAAACCTGCTCTTAAGACAAGATAAGTAGTACTTAGAGCCATCTAGTAGTTAGACACATGCTAGGAAAATATCTGGCAAAAAATCTTCATGGTGATTCCTCAGTAAAAACCTCTCTAAAAGTAGATACCAAAAAGGAATTAAGAATTTTTGTTAAATGTAAGTCTTCTTTATCATTTTAAATTCTGCTACTACTTTTTTTTTTTTTTTTTTTCCCCCCAGAATCTTTTTCTTTTGCTTAACTAAAGCATTCTCATGGTGAGTTTGGCCATGAGACTATGGAATCAAGGTCTCTCTAAAAAGAGATGTGACCCTAGAACAGGTTTTGTTTTTCCATAAAAACTAATAAAGAAAGGCCTTATCTGCATCAAGTATATGCTAATAACACATCATAATGAAAACGCTGAGATGATCCAGGGCAAATAACCTGTGCAACCGATGACCTTCTAACAATTTCCATGCATAACCCAGCTACTGCGCAGAGCTTATCCTGGGACTTGTGCTAACATGGAAAGCTTAAAATTTACCCTATTAGACTGTTTTAGTTTCAACAGAGCACTTAATATTCCAAGTATCATACAATATTTATAATTTTTATTCTATGATATAAACAACTGTAAATGCCAGCTATGCCTTTTCAATAGGGAAGGTAAATACACCATTCAATAGGGAAGGAAAATACACCATTCTGAACTTGGAAATAAAGCCATTCAGACTCTTTCAAATGAAAAAAGGCACCAAATGCTCCCTCTACATCTCCATAGGATGCATTTTGCTCCTAAAACCCTACATTCTATTTTACAGTCATGAGGAAAAAGCACTGCTTACATCGCAGTTTAAAACAGCATTCATTATGAAACACCAACACACAGACTCTTTTTTTAATATTTCACTACAAAACTTGGAAATGTCTGAGACTACCATTATCACGGAGAACTAAGGACATAGCTGTAAGGGCGTCAGTACTTTTTATCACAACACACCAAACTTCACTGCCAAGTGTGATTTATGCTTTGCACAAATTAAGAAGGTGGGAGTGGAAGGGCAAACGGCTTTCAAAGAAAAGGATGCATTAACTAATAATGCCTTAAACATCTTGTGACATCTCTGGAGAGAAAAGAAAAAAACTGCAAGAGTTCCTTCACCCGAGAGAAAACAACTCCACTTTATTATATTTTCTATTCTTTGTCCTTTTCCTGGTATGAATCATGATGAATCATCTGAGCTAGTTGTTTAGTTGTTAAATAAATAAAATTGCAAGTACAAGGAAGTGACTCAAGAATCTGTTTGCTGTTGATCACTGAATTATACTGTTGAATTTCATTACACTTGCTAACTGTAACTGTTTTTTATTCAAAAATAGGTCACATCAAATGGGTACCTATTCTTTTTTTAACAGATGCATTGAATACAACAGCCTTTCCCTGTGTAAGCAATTGCTCTAATGAAAGGTTATATTAGAGACTTAAGGTTTTTAAATCATGGTTGTGCCTTCTGGTATCGATGTGCTTGCCCAGGTGCACATATAGATGAATGACTGGGTGCTGACAGATGAGCAGTTTAAGGCATGGCACTCATTTTCCGTAAACGTGGGTGAACATGTGGCTGTGTGGGAGTGAGAGCAGCTATTGCTCCAGATTTGGATTACCTTGGGCAGTCAGGATTGACTCAAATGTGTTGTCATACCCACTAGGAGGATTTTTCATGCTGTGCAAAACTGGGACGAAAGGAAAATCTGAATGTGAAAGCTTTGTAGAAATAACCCTAAAGGGGGCAGAAACACAAATCCACAGTGCAAAAATGATGTTGCCATCAGCTTGAATTTTGCTACCTTGATTACTACTGGCCAAAGCAAACCAATTTGTTGTTGCTACAACAAGCCTCTTTTCAGAGGCTGTCATGCTATTAAAAAGACATGTTGTGCATATTATAACGCATGTCAATACAAAGTTACTAAGGCCATTGCACAGAGCTGCTGAACCATCTATAGGCTACTGATACATAAGAGGTGCCTGTATTTTCCCTTCAGCACCAAATCCTTTATCCATGTAAAATGAGTTTTTCTCTGATGCTTCAAGGCCTGGTGGAAGGTTTGCCAGTACCACTACATAATGCCTGTGAAAGGACACTGAAGAAATGTCAGGCTCCTGACATCATTATGGTCTCGAATGATAAGTAACTACTAAAATTTTCACCTCTGGAGGAGCCAAGAATTATGGGTGGAGACAATGAGGGGGAAATTCTCTGAGCATTACAGACAGATGGAGAAGTAATTCTGAAAAGCACCATAAACCCTCCAGGAAATATGGTCAAGCAGTTAAAATGATCCCATGCTGAAGACTAGCAGATAGCTGCAGGCAATGAGATTGAGGCCATCAAGCAAATGACAAAGAATATGTCATATTTCTGCACTGATTTAAGAACTGAAAGTTCAGAGTGATGATTTGAAACGTACGGGTTGAGCTGCAGGCTGTAGAAAATCATGCAAACTTCCCCAGAAACAGCTTATCATGAGCCAGACTATTTCTAAACTCCCACATTGCCTGCTGTTAGCATCACAAGTACTTTAGCTACTGTAACATCTGTGGAACTTGTATTCGCTGTGGGGAGAAGAAACAGCCTAACTCATGGGGAAAAAAAATCCAAGCGGCCTTGCCTCCTTAAAAGGGGGAAAACAAAATCTGATACCCACTTGGCTTGTTTTTATAGGCCACTATCAGCCAGTATGTATCAGAGGCAGGCAGGAGCTTATCTAATTTGCTCAGCCGCTTCACTGACGGGCGATGAAATCCATGTCTTGGGAATCTTAACACTCGTGCCTGGTGCTACTCAACCACCAGGCAGGTGCAACAGAGCAATTTTTGAAAGGTCTGCCAGAGCCAAGGTGGGTCCAGTGAGTTTTAATGACAAAACCGTGCCAGCTTCTGCGGTTAGGAGCACCTGAAGTGAGAGACGGCCAGCAGCACAGCCGGCCGCCTCCCTCCTCGCAAACCGCATGTTGCACTCGCTATTGCTGAGTCAGTCTGGTGCACAGCTAGAGAGAAGCTTTTGATCCATAGCGAGGTGCTTTAACACCTCGTGTCATCAATCCCCCAAGCTTGCTGTAAAATACTACATTTTAATGAAGCTTGATTCCATGCTAGATAGGCTCCAAGGAGGAAGTCCAATCTGCACAGTGCTAAAAGCATTCAGCTGACAGTATGAATATGTTTTGAATAAAAATGCTTACAGGTAATCCAACCATTTGTATCATTCACATACTGGATTTGATGTCTTGTCTGCTCCAGACCTCAAAAGATAAATTGGGTTTTCATAGCATGCGAGGCTTAGCAAGATATTCTTGTATTCGATTCAAGCTGCAGTGTGTCTTGACTTTAAATGTACTAAAGGCAGAAACACTGCGCTACTGCAGCATGTAGTTAATGAGAGTAACCTTTTTAACCTATTTACAAATCTAATAAACAAAAATTCACATCTGTGATTGGACAGATCCTCGCAAACAGATACTGTAAGATACTCTTCTGTGCTATTACTACACTTCCCATTCTAAATTCTCAAACTATTGAAAACATTAAGCCATACAAAATCCCTGTGTGTAAGGAACCACAAATAACTGTGTCATGCCAGCATGGAGAAATTATGATTTGCAGCGGGCACATAACAGACACTTGGAAGAAATCTAAATCCTCTCGTTCTGGACATGTGTTATCGCTAGACAATCTGTCTGCTCTGTTCTCAACAGCCTCAATAGCCCAGGGACCCAGATTTCAATCTCAGAACCAACTCATGACATTTATGACCTCCCAAGCTGAGTATCAGCACCAGCAGATGCACAGAAGGAAAGGTGTCACCAGTCACAACCCTTCTTGTCAGGTAAACCCCAAAGCAGTAACTTGTTTTTAAAGGTCTGGGAGGTGCAAGGGAAGATGAGAGCACATCCCACTTAACAGTTATTCCCCTAGTTGTTCGGAGGAATATGTCTCAAGCCATATGTAAACATGTAGTGGACAATAGTTCCCTAAAACCTGCCGTTCAGCCCAACCTGAATTGTTTATAAAGTGCTGAATAACTTCAAGTCCTCTGGAATTTCACAGGTACTGAGGATATCCAGCACATTACAGAACTGAGTCCTGTGAAAGGACATATCAATACAGTACTAATAAATATTAAGACACACACATCCTTATGTGAGGATGTCTAGGAAAGCACAAGACTGCAACTCAGGTACCCAGGTATTTATACATAACTACAGGAATGCGAGAAAGTCAAACGGAAAACAAAATCATTAGGCAAATTCTTTTTGAAAGGCCTTAGTAAAGTAGGAACACTTTTTATTTAAGACATAATCAGAGAGGAAGAAATGACAACATTTACCTCTGTTAAAATAAATAAATACTTGCCCCTTGCCAGGTCCTAACAGCAGCATGCTTTGGAGCATGCTCTGAAAGTTCACAGAGCTGGAGGAATGACAATGACACAGCATCTCGTCAGGGATGTGCCTCGGGCCATTCCTTTTAGGTTTGCTTGGTTCTGACCAAACTTTCAGCTTCTGAAGTACCACAGTTTGCACTCATCCAAGAAATTAAGTGAGAGTTTGGCAGCTAAATTAGGAAAAGGTTTAATCTCCCAGTACCAAGTCACTCATATGCTCTCCACGTAGAGTCTACTTTCAGCTAATCATTGAGAGAAGGGGAGTTGGATCTCGCTTGAATACACTGGAATATTAGGAAGTTGCATGGGAGAAGGAAGACAGATGATACTGAACGAGGGGGCGACACAGATGAGCGAAAAGGGACAATGTGACAACCTAGATGTCCTCTCCCTGCCTAGTTCTCAGGATTGAAGTTAAAAAGACCATTCTTTTCATAAGCACTAGGAAAGTTTATTGTTCTGTAGGTTAGGTACTATCAGAGGACACCACAAAGATGTGAAAAGTAAGTTCCTCACAACATATCACATAGAAACAACTGTACTAAAGAAGAAAAACAAAAAGCAAAAACAAACAAACAAACAAACAAAAAAAAAACAAACAAAAAAACCCAGCAGCCACCAACTTCAAAAAGAATATAGCTTTGTATCCTCTGAACTGTGCTAAACTTAAGCTGCTCAAGTCCAGGCCATAGGCTTAATAAAGCTCTACTCAATACAGTACAAAAAGAGTGCACAATGCTGCTGCTTTGATTATCAACCTCCCCCCAAGTCCCCAAAGGCCACAAGACAATACAGAGCATCAGAAAGGAAACAGTTATTAGAAGTTATTAGAAAGGAATAAGCATTAGAAAGGAACATAGTATCAGCTCTACAATCCTAGTGAAGCTCATTCATATCACACCATTCATCCTACACCCAGCACATGGGGCCAAATGGAGAATATATTCCTCTAACAAAAATTACCTTTAAGCCTGTTCTGAACTTCTAATGCGATGTCGAGGGCATTAAATGGCAAAACCGGTTCACTGGCAATTCGTAAAGTCACTTGTCCTGTCAGCTGAAAAATATATATATAAAAGAATACAAAAGAGTCAAATCATGTCTAACAGATTTAATAGTCAGCACTTCTTTTGGAAGAGTACATACTTTTATTACATCAGATTTTCACAGAAAGCTGAACAAAGCCCCACAACCATCTATTTGAAAAGGGGTAGCACTTCATCTTTCTATTACAACACAAACAAGTGTAAAGATACAATGATTTATGACCACACACAAGAATCCTGTCCTGTACGTCTTTGGTCCGATGGGCTTCAGGTTTCCTTTGTCAAATAAAACATCTTGTCTTTCTAAAAACAGGAACAATGTTTATTGTTTTTCTTAGGTTTCTTTTTTTTTGGCAGCAAATTTTGAGACTGTGATTCAAAACACATGAAAAAACATAGACATACATAGAGTTACACCCCTCATATATATATATATATATATATATATACACATATATATATATGTGTATATATATACACGCCCACACAGAAATATACTTTTTTACACTNGGATAGGTGGTGAGAAACTAGAGCCAAGCATGCACTGCCGCCTCTGCAAGTACTTGCCAGTTGTGAGAGCCTGAGAGCTTAATCTCAAACCCTCTCACCCCTCATATATATATATATATATATATATATACATATATATATATGTGTATATATATATACACGCCCACACAGAAATATACTTTTTTACACTTTTGTAAATACACTCTTTACACTCTTTGTGATTGAACCCTTGGTTAGAAATCGCATAGTTAAAAGTGAATTGACCAGAAAATCTACCACCTTTTGAGGAGAGAGGTGACAACTTGACACAAAAGATATCCAGCTTCCAAACTGGGCAAAATAAATTCTCCCTAATTTTCAGCGAGAACTTCCCAAATGAGTAGAAGGGAACTCAGCTCATGCCAGGCTACACATTAGGACTTTGTGAAAATCAGTGGCATGAAGGCTCCTTTTCAGCAGTCACGGAGATGAGTCCAGGGACTGACTGGCCTGGGCACTTTTTCACCATATAGAAGGGCTCAAAATTCAGAAATGTTACAGGGGCCATGTACAGAAATGTATTATACCTTGCCTGAGATTAAACAGAGGATTTCAGTCTCCAGGCTGCTAAGCCCATCACTGTTCATGGAAGCCATAAAACCACACTGACAAAAACATGCAAGAAACTTTCATTCACCTCCTTCATATCTTGATATTGCAAAAAGAAAAAAACAGCTGTAGGGCTATGCTCAAAAATGGAGCAACAGCTGCAGGTAATGTTGATTGTGCTGATAAAAATGGGGACAGAATAGAATCATATTGTACAATACTTCCCAAGGTGTTAGAGGGGTTAGAATAATATCTATCCTTCAAAGCCATGAGAGACTCGCTCTGCTGAAAGCAGTATTTTAATTCTACCATACAAAGCAGTAGGGAAGGACAACAGTGCTAAGTGGTATTAAAAACAATAGTACTGCAATTGAGAAGGAAAATCCCCTATTGCGAAGGAAGATGAAGCCAGGGTAATACCAAAAATACAAGTTTCCTGGAGAAAGATTAACAGAACCCCAACAGCTCTTCCAGGAAAGCATTAAAGAAATATATTTCTTAACCTGGCCACTGCCTGATTTGAGTACAGCGACTAAAGGAGGAAGTTGCAAGATACTTTTAAATAGAGACCTATTGTTAAACTATTAATATGAACATTTAGAGAATAAAATATCAGCAAAGGCATGGAGGAAAAGAAAGACCATGTACAACGTGAGGAAAAAAAAGTAGAAAGGAATGAGGATATGTCAAAGATGTGCTCAGGAAAACTAAGGAACTAAAGATGCACTTGGAGGAAGATAAAAAATACTCCAGACATCCATGTTAAAATATTACATACTAACCTCTTATGACTGTCCTCCCAACATCCTAACAGTACAGGACATAATGCTTGAAGGCCATTGCATTTGCTGTCAGTGTTTATACACAGAAAAGTCTGTGAGCTGAAAAACTCCAGCAAACACTGTTCTTTGGAGAATCAGAGAGGTGTCATGGAAGTCGAGAGATGAAAATTGTTAGGGCTAGCAGAGATGAACAATAACGTGTTTCCAGGATGGGTTCTATATAATTCAGCCATAAGGAACTGACTAAATGACCAAACACCCTGCAAAATCTTTCTTTGCCCTTGCACTGAACTCCTTCAGGATGCAATTGCCCAAAATACTAATAATCTATAAGTTGCTGTGGAAGAACAACTGCAGCTATAAAATAATATGCTATTAAATAGAAGGGAGCCCAAACACAGTAGGTATCACTATGTCACATTAAATTTTTTAACAACTTCCTTGACTCCCAATTTTTGTAAAATCCTGTAGTCTATTTTAATGAAAGATGCTTTTTTATACCTGCCCTCAGTGCATTTTGGGACATGAACATCTATACACTGCTACTGATTCTTTTTAATCTGTTACTGCATGGTTTAAGAATAGAAAAAAATAGAATTGTTTTTTCTTTTTTCCCTGAAGCATCAAAGAAGTATTAAAGAAGAGGACACCAGTCCATATCTTTTTGTTTCATCATATACAGGATCAAACTTCTGTTGTTAGCTCTTCCTCTTATATCTATTTTCCTACAATTTCTACTTGGCTTTTTTTCCCCCCTTGTTTATTCAAATACAACTACACCCTCAAAATCCTGTGCCTTGAGCATTTTGGAATGCTTTTAGTGTCAGTATACCTAATATACAGACATTTGTATGCCAGTTAAC
This sequence comes from Nothocercus julius, assembly GCA_013398735.1. Classification (NCBI taxonomy): domain Eukaryota; kingdom Metazoa; phylum Chordata; class Aves; order Tinamiformes; family Tinamidae; genus Nothocercus; species Nothocercus julius. The sequence goes on from VZSV01000106.1 coordinate 1,646,800, forward strand.
AAGTAACAGGGGTGTTTATTAAATCACATACTTTGTAGTTTAACCTGGAAGAAATCAATCACATAAAGGAAACCTGCAAGCATTGATTTGAACAGAGCAAGCAACAAGGTTGCAGAAACATCTATCAGACCCATGTAATGTGGCAAGACAGAAAAGGCCACTGATTTCTTATTTATATTCCTTTTTTTTTTCTGTATACATAAACTCCTGAGCAAAACACGAATATACATGAAAATAAAGACAAGTTTCTACCCCCTTTTTATCTTTTAAAAATGGTCCAGACCGACTGTTGAATCATTAAAGATAAGAATAATTTAGGAGAGAATACAGACGACTATTCTCTCATAAACTGTAATGTTAAAGTAACATAGTTGAATTCGCTCTCATACTGAACTGGGTATAACACTAATGACAACTTCTCAAATAAGATTTAAGCACAACAGTAGACACACAATACGCACAATAATTGATCCAACATATGCACAATTACCCAGTCTAAAGAAAAATGTTATAGCTCAAATGCTAATTGATTCAGAAATGCTTTCTTTTACGATGTTAGATGAAAAAATGGAAAATATTTCCACTTGACTTTGGGAAAGGTATTCTTCAGTAAACTGGGCTTAATGAACCTCCAATTATTTCAGAGATAAATATTAATATAAAGCATAATGAAAATTGTAGAGTTGTACAATATTTGCAAAATAAATCTGCATATTCCAAACAGGTTTAAATCAATTAACTATACCAGGTGAATTTCAGTCCTTTACCTTACAGAGGAAACATTGTAATAGAAAGGAAATAACTATTATCATTAATTCTAATATATTATAATTATTATAACATATTAACTATTATATTAATTACTATATTACTACATCACTATATCTCTTAGATCAGATATTTTTTCAGATTTTTTTTTCGCAATCTCAAAAGCCAAAGAATTCCTTCTGAAAAATGCTGGGGTTAAAAGAGAATTCAGTATAACATGATGCTCTTTGTAAATGCAGCTAGGGATTGTTTCCTCCTTCAAAACGTCATAACCCACCGATTTAGGAACTATTTCTTCTTGGAAATTTACGCAACTGCAAAACTAAATTCACTTTAAATGCAGCTCTCAGGGAAATTGTGCGGATCTTCACCACTCACAGAAAAGTGTCTGATCATAAAATAACTGGATTAAGTACACACGATACCTCTATGTAAATTTGAATAATCTCTTACCTTGTTAACTCTTTCACATAATAAATGAGAAAATCTAACTAAAAGGGAGTGTGTGGGGAGTTTTCACAAAAAATGCTTTTTTTTTTTTTTGGCACATCTGCTTTATCAGTGGGAAATAGTCGAAGAAGAACTTGCTTCTTCTACAGTCCAAACCGTCTTCCTTAACAGCTCAAAACCCTTTGTTTGCTATGCAGAATTAACAGAACAAACAAACAAACAAACAACTGAATACTAAAAATCCAGGATATGGAAAACCTAAGAGGCTCCACGCAGCCAGGAGATTTTTGCACAGACTGGGTGGTGCTTTTGGGGCATGCTGCTATTGATTATGTCTTGCAGAGTCACCTCTCAAATGTTCCATGGTTTTGACAGACAACACAGGGATGACAACTTGTCTGCCACTCTGTCATATGAGCGTAAACTTGCGAGATGAATCAAAAGAAACATATTTATTGGATATGATGGTATGGAAATATTATGTATGACAGAGATCAGTCTGACAGAATAAACAGCCATACACACTGTGTTGGCAGGTTCTCTAACAAAGTTGTTCATTTTTTTTTTTTTTAATTATCTTTTTATTATTGTTTTTTCTCTAGTCAACTTGCACTTGGAGCTATGCACTAAATCATGCCTGTGGGTCATGCAACCCTCAGTGGGTCTGAATGCTGAGCCTGTCCTTGTCATACTTTAGGACATTTTTAGTAACATTAACAGGGCTAAATTCTAAATAGACCTCTCAGAACCATCAAACACAAAATTACAAACAGAATTAACTTAAAAATATCAATTAAAGGGCTTATCTCTGTGTGAACACTGCTCCTCGGCAATGCTGCACCCCAATTTTATCTGCTGAAGTGACTTAGATATTACAAGCCAGAACTGTGCCCCGGCAACACCTCTGTATTTCGATCCATACACTTCTACAACATCCCTTTTATTCTTTCCTGAAGTCTAACATTTTCCTATTTTTATTGTATTATTGTATTGGATGCATACTAAAGCCACTTTTAGCTTACCAATATCTGTGCCCTTTCAGCACTCCACAGCAGCTCATGCACCAAAGGTGCAACAACTGATACCAGAGAGCAGATAATGTAGAGTAGGTTGTGCAGACCTGGGTGTATTGGATTCCCAACCACAGCCCCAAATTGTATGGGTGTCACTGGACAACCTGAACTCTGGGCCTCCATTTCCCTCTTTGCAAGCAGGCAGTATTATATTTTTTAGTTGCATTCCTCCACACACCTTGCACTTTCCCCTTCACATGTGTTACCTATGAAGTTCATGGTTGACAAAAGAACATGAAAAAACACTGTGCTATTCAGGTTATTCAATAGCGACAAGCCGAAAATGACCTTGCTAGCACTTGACTTGTTCTTCCGCTGTTCTTCTTTTTTTTTTTTTTTTTTTTTTTTTAATAAAAAAGGTGAATGAAAAATTTTAGCTTTTCTAACTGGCTGTTGCACCATCTCCGGAGCAGGTTATCTCTTTGTCTCTTTGCATCGGGAAGTTTCTTTCCACATAGGGCCGTGACCTGCTGATATTTTTTTGTCAACAGTCTAAGCATAAGCAAAGGTTGTGTCCACATGCTGGCCAATAAGGGCTAAATCTTGCTCCCCTCTCAGAATCCAAACTGTAAACAAAAATTATAATTCCCCAACCTCTCCATCCTTCAAAATTGAAGATATACTTAAAAAAATAAAATATTTTTGATTTCTTTCTGTTTTTATTAGACTTTCTGTCTATTTCCTTCATATTACCTTTTTTATTTTCATATATATTTTTTTAAAGCAGGCACAAGAAAAGGAAGTTTTTTTAGTGAAAGACAGAGGCAGCAGCAGCATGATTTGAGCACCTAGTATTATGGGATGAACGACAGAAATTGTGAGACTAACAAAAAATAATGAACATCTTTCAAATTGGCATCTCAATAGATTTTAGAAAAAATTCCTGCTTAATCAGGTAATACAGTTTTTATTATTATACCAATCATAAAAAAAAACTAACGGACTTTCCTGAGGATTGACAAGAACAGCATGAGGTAGGAGCACGGGAAAACTACATTTCTTTGACCTTCTATTTCCCTGAATCCCGAGGAACATTTTCCTGACCAAAGAAACAGAATAGAAATGTGGCCATAAATCCACGAGCACGTTTGTTTTGAACTAAAGCTGCCAACTTCACAAAATTTAGAACTTTGAATTCAGAAAATGCAGAAAGCGGAATAATTCAATCCGTGGTTTTCTGTCCCTATTCAAATATATTTGGCTATCGGGCGGTTAGTTCAACACGTTGCGCTTTAGGTCAGTAGAGGGCTCTCTCAGAGAAGAGTACAACGAATCTGCGGCTACGCTAGGGGAACTAGAGCATAATAATTCCTAACAGAGAGCTGTTTCTGAACAAGGAAAGTATGGAAGTTATGAAGCCTTATAAATATTACAAGCACTATTTCCACACCTCCTCCCATGATTACCTACTTAGTTATTCCCAGAACAGGAAATATGGATTGGGAAGTAAAAGCATTAGTGAACAAAATATGGATTCTCCTCTTAGTAGGGACCCTATACATGGGAAACAACACAAGTATTTCTATTAAGGCTGCATGCATTTCCACTGCGTATATCACTATATACAGCTTTTTCTACATGGCTCATGATGAGACGCTGAGGCACTGAGAGATTAAGGTCAAAAGTATTCTCTAATGTTCAGTGTGCAAGACAGGTTACAAAATGAATATGAAGTGGTTTTTTTTTTTTTTTTCTGTTTTAAATTGTAATGTATACCTACCGCAAATGTCATTAGAAGTGTCATATTATAAAAGACAAGATATATCAGTATAGATTCCTATATACTGACATGAAAGCACAGGGTATTGAGATTAACAGCTTAGATATTTCATATTTAGTAGGTCTAGAAATCACCACACTCTTCAATACTATCAGAGGCCAAGACCAAGTGGCTACTGGCTACTAACTACCGGTTCTTTCCCTGATCTATGTTTGTGTATAAGACTGGAGTCAGAAGCTCAACCAACCCTTCTCATTCATGAGACATACAATAAACTAAGCACAATACGATGTGATTTAGTAAGATAATGGATAATTTTGTTAATAGCTGCCAGACAGTTGTCTGGGTCCTGCCTGTCTCAGGAATCAGACAGTAATGACAAGCAACAAATATTACAAAAAAAAAAAAAAAAAAAAGGCAGCAGTAGAAGGCTGCGTTTGGTCACTCAGATTTACAAGCGCTCTACAGTAATGTAAATCTCAGCGTAGCAAGTGGTTTGTTGCTTTACAGTCTTAATTAATCAAAGTATCTCCTCATATGCTTCAAGACACATGCATGACATAAAAAACTTACTGAATCAGGACCACTTCTTGGATTATACATTCGAGGACACAAAAGGACTTGCCAAATTTCCATTTGATGTGTAAAGCCAGTTCTCATATTGAATCTGTAGGACTCAGTCAAAAATTTACGGCATTGAAAAACCTAGATAATAGTCAGCAGAGGAGTGCAGTAATAAAATGGCAATAGGAAGCTTCAACCATAGTTTTCAGTTTAGACCTTGATATCATCTTTTTAATCACTCTGCATTTACAGAAATGGATTTGATTTAATTGAACTCATAAAAAGAAGTCTCTAATCACATCTCATCACCATGCAATTATTATTCAAAGGAAACCATATGTACTATTAGGCGCTCTTAATTAAAAGAATGCATGCAATCTGCTGCAGTACCTAACAGACATTCTCTTTGATGTCCACTTTCCTCTCTTTTTCTTCCATAATTGTGACAATATATTTTTGTTCTATTTTTGTTTGTCTATCCCAATTTAATTTGTACACAATTCATACACAGTTTTTTTGATATTAATCACTGTAGCATCTGGACAATGAGGTGCATTAATATACCACCAACCCCTATCATGGCATGACCTTCAAAACATGCAAGACGAGGTTCATTGTGGAGACTTGTGAGAAAAGGACGAGCAAATGCCAGGAGCCTTATCACTTCACCAAAGCACCCCACATTCTGCCTGACTTCAATTTGCAATTATGGTGCCTTCTGAGTCCCCCTGTTGAAAGATGAGCATAGGCCAGGCAGCAGCCAGACCTTACAGAAAGGGTGGCAAGATCTGGGGAGAACCAGGGACAGTGGAAAACAAAAACTGCATCTTGGAGTTAAAGAACCTGAAGAAAAGACCCTACTCAGTAGGTGTAAGGAAAAGAGTCATGAGCACATTAAATATTAAAGCCTCCACTTCTCCCTCAGCATCAGCTAAGCTACGATATTTAATGGCTTTCATGGGAAAAAAACATTGTTCTATTCCCTACTGCCATCTTTTTGATGCAGATATCTCATTTTTTTTCCACTTAGGTCACCCTAATCAGTAAGGACTGGAGAACTGGAAGTTCATTAAAGATGACAGACTAGCCCTGAGGGAGAGACACTAGCGAACCAGAGTGCTGAGTATCCAAGGGAAGCTGAGAATACACAGCTAACCGAAAAGACCCACCAACATGAACAAATGCATTCCTCTTCAGAGCAGAACTGGAGAAATAATATATATTGAGAATGCCCTCAGATGCCCAGATATGAAACACGTCACTGCAGTACCATAGAGAGAGGCTTAATTTCTCTATTAACCAATTATTTGAATTAAGGTTACATTCTGCGATGCACTCACATAATCGTTCTCCAGCTAGCAAGGTATTTAAGCTTCTTGCTGGTGACATAAATCAAAGATGTAATTTCTCTGAATTTTTCAAACCACTTTTCTTTTTCAAAAGCTTATTAATTCCATTCTGTATAACGGGGATATTCAATCTTTAATGAATACCATGTGAGATACATAGAATTAGAAGTATTCATTTGACTTGCATTAATAATTTGAAATTTACATCTGAAAAAGAGGAGTGAATGCTTACTAAATCATACGTCCTCCTATAATTAAATAATATAACTTAACAAGGAAAGGCAGGGGGAAGATTGGTTGTTTTTTTTAAAAAAGAAAACATTAATTAAAGAGTATGTTTGGGACTGAGCAAGCTTCCCTCAGGCTTGGGGAAAACGCAAAGTCTGACAAACTCTTTGAGCCTTAGGGAATCTCAGGTCAGTTTGATGAACCTGCTGAAGTACTTTATAATTAGCTGGCAAGCTCCTGAGGCTACCGATTTACCTGAAAAGGAAACTTCCTCACCTTTCAAAGCTGTCCCTGAACAACAATGAATAAAGACCTAACAAACAGTGGTTGTCATCACAGAATATTTATATAACTAGACAGGAAGAAAATTCAGAAGAATGTATTGTGCTATAGACTGAAAAATTGTATAGCCCTGAAAATTGTAGGGGACATTAACATTAAAAATCTAAAACTATCTGAGGACAGAATTGAGATTTATAGCCATGTTTGGGTCATAATAATATTCCTCTCACTAAGATAGTCAAATTATAATGGCTATTTCAATCCACTGCACCCTATCTTTATGGGGGCTCTGTATTAAAATAATGACTATATGATATAGTGGCAACAGCAAAGATTAAATAGAGAAGCAAATTTTAAGGACATATAATCTTAAAACACTGCAGAAAGCAGTAACTTGCTCAAATAACGGCATTTAGCACTAAAAAAAAATCAATATTTATCCAAAGTACTGCACCAAGATTGCTCTAGTTGTTTTCTGTTTTAAGTATCTTATTAATAAGATTAATATGATCGTAAGATCAATAATGTATGTCACAAAAAAAAAAGCCCCCAAAACAACAACAACATACACATGTCAGAGAATAACTTAGAAAGACATCATTGTCTAGAAGACCATACTAAACTTATATGACAGCATCAAAAGAGTACACCTATGGCATATAAAGAGCACAGGTGACTCAAGACTATATGACAAGCCTTCTTGTACCAACAAATGCACGGTCAGAATTCATCTCTCTGAGAAGCATCATGTTTTTGCCAGCTCCTGGTCCTCCTATTGATTCCATGCCTAGGGACTGCCTATTTGTTTCCAGCTTTGGATTAGCTTTCTAGAACAAACCACTTCACTGGAAGAAATCTCAACATAGGCAGAAAGAGCAGGAAATAAGTTCTGCACAAGTATACCCAACATAAAGGACAACAAGAAGGAAGATCTGATGACTGCACTGTAAGGAGAAAGGGATGTTGTTGTAGAGACTGGAGAGGGGAAGAGATGGAGTTTGAAACACAGGCAAAAGATACAGAAAGAAGAAAAATAAGCTGCAATATGCTGCACAACACAACTAGGAGCCTGGGGAATACTTGGAAGAGGAGACAGCAAGATTAGAAGGACAGTTGAGGAAGATCACCTTGGCAGCAACACTATGGATGGAAGGATGGAAGCAGAAAGAAAATAGACTTGCAAAAAAAATGTGTCAAGACATGAGAAGATTAAGATGCAGAAAAGTAGTTTGTCCATGATGTCAGGGGGAAAGGGATAGATTTTTAAAAATACTATAGAAGGAAAACATACCAAAGGAAAATGATGAAGAATGTCCTTCAGCATGCTGTAATCAGTGTGTAGTCAGTGTAATTACCTAATACTGTGAAAAACTCCCCAATAAATTGTCCCTCAAACTGAAATATTACATCAGAATATGATAATGACAGATAGCGAGCAAATTGGAAGGACAACTGACAGCATCCAGAATGACATACGCATTCAAAGATCAAAGAGGCATTCATAGATCAAAGAGAAAACTTCATCTCAAAATTCTTCTATAGGCTAAAAAAAGACAGATGTAGTTACATTCAGTAGCCAAAAGAAAGAGGTAATAAGCCAAAAAAACTAAAGTTCTTAAACATCTCTTAAACTTTTAAATGCTTTAAATGTATACTTCTGCATGGATTCTTGAGTTCCTAAATGCCATGCATCCAGAATCACAGTTTGACTCCACCATGAGTTGCTCCAAGAGCTGGGATGCCTGGATCTCCACAGCACAGATTTCCAAATGTGTGAGACTTCTGAACTGAGAGCAGCAGACACCAGTATCCATCTCAGGCATTATACTAGATTAGTCCACCATAAGATGCTGATTGCAGTAAAAAATGCTGCAGCATTCATCAGTATCCTATGAACCAAACTTGGGATATATTAGTGTTTTACACCCACTATGCACAAAAAAAAGATGCCCTGATATTGGCAGCTGATGAACCAGGTCCACATTGTCTTAGCTTTCATACATTGTTTTCACTGCTGCAGTACTATTTAAGCCAGGAGCTTATTTGCGCAGGATATGACATTAAAAAGAGCCCAGTAGCTATTAGTGATTATTAAACTTCAATTACAATAATAGCCATATTTAACAAAAAAAAAAAAAAAAAAAAAAAAGGCTATGCTGCAAGTCATGAAAAAAAAATCCTTTCTAATTGTCAGTCTGCTACTCTAAATGAGCCTTAGCCCTATTCATTCAGTTATCATTCTGCAGTTTATAATTAAAACGCTAATATATATCAGAATCCTTTGATCTCAAAATAAAAGATTCTTTTACCACAGAAATTAAGAACATGTAGTCATAGGAAACCCAAGTTTCCTAGTAAGAATTAAAATGAACAACCAAAAGTTAGCAATGGAATTAAGGAGGAAAAAAAAAGATTTTGGTGCAATACTAGAAAGAAAAAAAAAATACTGGTAGTAGTCCTACTGGATTGTGGAACACACTGAGAAAAGTGGCAAAAGCCATTTGTCTTGGACATTTAAATAAAACTCTCGAGGACAAAAAAAAAAAAAGAAAAAAAGGAAGTGCACTCTGTTGGTTGGGAATGAACTAGATGGCCTCAAAAGCTTCTATTTAAAGCTAGGTAATTCATATATCCTGAAATGTAACTTCAGGTAGCATCAGTGATTATAATCATTCACAGCACCTCCTCCGCAATATTTAATTTGCCTTCTGTTTTCATAACTGGGGGAAAAGATAGACACTTGTGTGTGATGTCACAAATTATGTCTGAATTAACACAAATAAAAAGAATCAAGTACACTCATCCAAACTATGTACATGCATTATACTGAACACTCAAGGTCAGCAGAGCTCTTAGAACAGAGTCTCCTCTCTTGTGGCTCACTGATAAATGACAGTGTGACTGAAATTTGACCTTAAAACACAAAGGTAACATTTTCCAGCAGTAATTTTGGCTTTTAGTCTGCAAAGAATCTACCTGAGTGGCTGGCAATGTTAACAGGGGTATTGTCATCCTCAAATAGTAGTTGAGCATATGCCACTGTGTAATGCACTCAGTAGACTTCCACAACTGTGTTAACCTAAGCAGCACCCAATTTATATTCTAGGTGCCCTTTTCAAAATTTATGGACAACTTGAAACATAAAAAAAGACATAATTCAGCAGTCTGCATTAATTTTATCTATGGAGTATAACAAATTCAATCAGAATGTCCCACTAACCCCATGGGTACTAAATTGCCAAACAGTACCTGCTTAATTTTTGTTTTGCTCAAAATTATGTTAACATTCGAGCTTGAATCATGACTGTGAGTCAAAAAACTTGTGCTCACACCAACAAGTGGAGAGGTCTTCGGGTGAATACACACAACCAACAGACTCTAGGACAAATGCAGCCATATATGACTATGAACAGGCGTGTCCCAAGACAAAACCCAATGCGAAGTAAGCATGTGGTATTGGATGCTGTTAACACAGAAAATAAATTAAAACAATTTCTCATATTAGATGTTGAAAACATACTTCTGGAGGAGGGTTCTCAGTATGCAAGAGCCTCTTTTAAATTGTTATTTAAAAATTAAGGTAAGCTTACCAAGTGAGTTGTGTTATGTACTTGAGTCCCTCGAACATGCAAGTAATGTGCATGCTAACAAAGACAAGCATGTGATTGTACAAGGTATTATATATTTCAATCCTCTGTTTTAGATTCATTTATGCAGCTCTAACAGATTACATTACAATGTGAAAGTAGGAAAAATTCTTAGGAATAAGGATATGGAAACAGCCCAATAGCAGCTTCTTGATTACAAAGCATCTTTTTAAGGATGCTTATAAAGTAACCTTAAGTGCAACCGAAGAGCCCTACCTAACTAGGGCTGTCAATGAAGAGATTCTGCAGTATCCTAAATTTAGATTTATGAACAGTGTGACACTCTGCAGTTAAGCAAATTAAGAGAACAGAGAGTACAATCATGTTGTAATACTGGAAGGGCCACACTGCTATATTCCTCAAACATGAATTTAATCTGGAGCTTCATCACAGAATCATGTACAAAGTGTACTGATCGCAGGCGAGTTTATGCATAATATTGAATCACTCTGTCTTTTGTGCAGGTTGTGTAACCAGTAACTGAACACTGCCTGGGATTACAGGATGCTGTTTTACAGCACAGGGAGGACTGTGACACCTCCCGTGTCACAGTTAACCGTGGTCAACTCTGTCCACGCTTTCTTCTAGAAGCTCTGAGAAGTTTCACTGAAAATCTTTTTTTCTTTTTTTATTTTCAAGGTCAATAGAATCATAGTGATTGAAGTGGCTTTAAATGAGATACTGGAAAGTCACGACAAATAAACAATGCATTTTAGGGCAGAGAGGTGTTTTTTTTTTTTTTTTTTTTTTTTTTTTTTTTTTTTTTTTTTTTTTTCTTTCTCCTTCCCCTTCCACAACATTCTCAAAAGACCAGCTGTACTTCTATGACTCACCTCAGTTAACCAATGCAAGCTGAAAGCAACAGAACATGGAAGGTTTTCAATGAAATGAGACATATTTCAGCAGCTTAAGTCATAGCTTTCATGAGTGATATCCTTACAAATAAAAGAAAAAGCCTCAAAACCTACTCACCAGCACACCTGCTAGTTCTATCAAACAATACCTTACTATGTAGCAAAATTATGCCTAAATGTCAGCTGAGCTAGTGGACAAAATACTCCCACAGAATTATTAGAAAAACTGAATTCTCAAATCACTGCAAGAACATGGTGAAATTCTCTTGTTACTATCTGTCCTCTCAAAAGGCTGTATCACAATAAAATCATACATCCTGAATCGTGACCAGAAAGAAATTATTAATTTGAATGCACTGAGCCACACTCCATGTATCCATTTTTGCATTCCTTACTAGGACTTGTTCTTTCTTGCTTTGGGTTCTGATCTAATTTTGAAGCATCTCAATGACTGTAAGACTCATTAAGTGTGAAGACAGAACTATTCATGTAAAAAATAGACAAGTGCTGATAATTATCACAAATATGCAGCAATAAGCAAAAGGAATCAAAACTCTCAGACTCAAGGCTAGGCTATTGCACTAAGCCCAGCATTCCATCAACATAAATCCAAAGAAAATAACCATGTCCAAGGCATTCCCTACTCTTTCAGCTTACTTTCTCCTAGAAATCTAGGGCAGGCAGAGCTACAGGCAAAAAAAAAAAAAAAAAACCCCAACTCATAAATAGCATCACTTCACTACCAGTGAATATATTCTGAAGCCTTCTATACACCCTCTATGGGCTTGTTCTTTTAAAAACTTTGTATGCATTTGTAAGCATTGATCTCTACTGCTCTTAAAAGTCCACCAGGAAAACTTATGAGCAATTTGTTGTGGAGATAAAGATGAGAAGTAGATTAACATTAAAGTATCTTCGGTTTCTGGAAATGCTGAATGAATACTATACAGCACAGAGATTTATAGCACTTGAATTAAGAGTCCAGGTTTTAAAAACATGCCGGTGCCTTCTGTTACCCCATTGCAACAGACCTGCTCAAGGCTGTTGGACCTGCACTGCTTGCCAATGTTGGAACCTCTTCTTTCCAGCAGATAGGAAAACAATTTCTGTTGTCAGGATACAACAGCTAAGTCCAAAATCAAGCCCTCCCAACTCCCTGGACATGTCTCTTAGTGGCATATTTACACTGGCTTACTCCTATCAGCCAGGTATCTCCTAAGAACCTTCTGGAACGGGGTATGGAAAAAAGCCTGGAGGAGACCCCAGAGGGAGGCACAAAAAGGAAAAAAAAAATACATTCCTGTTATTTGCAGAGCTTTTTGCTTTTCTTTTTTTCTTTCTTTCTTTCTTTTTTTTTTTTTCTCAAGTTGCTGAATCTTTTCTCTGACAACTAGTCAATGAGAGAATGATGATATAATAACTCTAACAGCATGATGAGATAAAAGCATCGCTTTAGATTCAGGCATTAAACTGTACTAAATATCTTAAGATTTATTTTCATTGACTTTTGTTTTGCTAAGTAAAGCAATAGCTCCAGAGTATTCTGGTCCTTCCCCACCAAACACAGCTTCATTTGAAATTGCCTCAAATAAAATAGAAACAAGACTTGCAAAAAAAAAAATTACCTAATCCTTGCATTGAAAGTTCATCTCATCTGCTAACTCCATATTGTTATTTGGGAGAAAAACAAAGTTTTTGAAGTATGCTGCAATCAAGCGCTTTGTTGAGAGCTTCCATGATATTTTGGCTTGGCGTTATCCATGAGGACGTGGGCACATCCTGCATATTACAAAAATGGGGGCTATGATGGTATCACTTTGTTTTCCATTCTGATGCTTTTCCACAGCTGTGGAAAGGTTCTTCCAATATGTAATTCTTGTATTGCAGGTCACAGACATCATCTTGTTCTGGATACGTCTTGCGGAGACATGTGCAGTTTTGTCAGGGTTGGTATCAATGTTGTTAAGCAGGTGGAAAGCTCACGATTAAGACAAACGCCATCACACTGCTGTTCTCCTCTTTCCTTTTGTGATCAGGTTTCTAGAGTCTCCATTTCTAATGCAGTGCAGAAGATTCCAGCAAGATTTCTGTATGGAGCAAATTCCTTCTGTATCTCTGGATTTTAACAGGAGTGACTCAATTTTCAAAAGAAAATCAGTGGAACAAGAATCTTTCAAAGAAATTCAGTGATGTTCTTAATGGAGTGACTAACAGAGATATACCAGGGTTGTGGTGTAAGTAAAATATGGTGAGACACAAAGGTAAATTTTGAGAAGAAATAAGTATCCATAATTATGTGAGTGTTCAAAGAAAAATTCAAACAATAAAAAAGGAGAAATTCTGAAGTTTCACAGAGAAGGATATTCTGAAGTTTCAAAATAAATACTTAAATTTGAATTTTTCAAAAAATGTCACCACTTCTGATGAAAATCTACTTAATTTTTAATTCACCTAAGAGTGATTTTTGAACTTTAGTTAATCTATGTAGCTTTAATTGATAGAGCAGAGCTGTCTGGAATAGCAAGAGCTTTCTAATTTAGAATAATGATGTAAAGGAAAGGTTTGGAACAGACAGTTCCTAAGACAATGTGAGATTATCCTCTGGATGGATATTATTTCTTGCAACAGAAAAAGGGAATAAAAGGGAAAGCTTCCTACCTTGGTGAGAAGAGAGGTTAAAAAAAAATAAATAAATAAAAGGAAGGAGACAAGTTTTGATATCAACTAATATTCTCAACAGTCAGCATTCAGTTATCCACATTATGCACAGTCTCTTTTGAGTTACAAGCAAAGTTTTATAGCTCATATTCATTTGGAAACCAGGATGCAATGTCATTATGGTTTTGGTACTTCAGCATAAAATGAAATTTTCATTCTCTTTGCCTCATTAGGATCTCATGTGAAACTCCCATCAGCAGCAAGTTTGTTCAGTTTATCTCAAGAAAAAAGGGTAGAGAAAAACACTTAAAATTTTTGTTAGATATGCCAATCAAAGTGATTGCAGTTGGTTGGAACATCAGGTTCAGAAGAATATCTATCATTCATGTCATTTAAAGGAGAACCTTTCTGTGTCTCCATTTTTCACATTGCTTTTAGATGAGCAGACATTTATGTGAAGGCCCAATCTGATCCTGAAATTAATTACCTTAAATCAAACCGCACCATGTACAGATTTTCAGTCAATGATTCCAACATGTATTTCACCTCAAAAACAGCTTTCTTAGCTGTAAAGTACTTTCTTTAGGATCACATTTTCACTGAAGATAAATGGCATTTAAATTTGAATTGGCCAGGGAAAGCAGGGCCATATATTTACTACTGAAGTATTTATTTAGGTGAATGAAAATTATTCAAATACCAAAATTCTATTAATTTATTTCAAGTTCTTTCGCAAGGCTATGTTTGTATTTAAGTTTCCTAACTTCTCCCCAGTCATGCAGTAGATACACTATCCTGATTCACTTCCTTTGATGCAGCTATGTTTTTATTGTATTTGTCATGGTAGCTTAGCTGAACAGCAAGCTCAATGCTCTTTGATTCTAAGAGACATACTTGTTTTAATGTGCTCATATAATTATACAGCCCCTTGCTCATTATCATGTTATCTAAGAATGGCAATTGCTGATATTTGAGATTGCGGGAGGGGGAGGTTGTGCTTTTTTGGTCTTTGGGGATCACAGCGCTGCTCTCACATCATGACTCCTTCGAGAAGAAAGCTCACATCAAAGAGCTAAAGAGGAACAGTCCTTTCAAGTTGATTTTAAGCAACGTATACTGTGGGTATAAGGAGTGCGGTATCACCTCATGCAATGTGACATTTTATCATATATTTCTTAGCTAAGCACACTACATTTTGCTGCCATTAAAAATAAAAGCTACTGATGCAGTGTTATCCAAATAATACTCCTCTAATATTACACAAATAACGGTCTTGTGAAGAGTTCAGTTCTCTTGCTTTGGAAAAACTAGTTAATGTTGACGTTTGGAGCAAACAAACAGAGAAAAGGGTATGATCACCCAGAACCATCCTCTGATTCACCCGCTTCTGCTAATGTTTCCCAAGTAAACTAGCAAGAAGACAGAAACTGCTATCTCATAAAAAGCCTCTGAGAAAAGATCAGAGGCAAACAAAACTTTCAGGGTTGGAATCCAGGTTACGGGAAGATAGTGGATATTTTGTTAGAAATAAGATGCTACATTTTCCTGTCTGCCTGCCTGACAAGCTTCACTCCAACAAACGGAAATGAATGCATCTCCTGATACAATGTCCTCATCTGATATCCTCACATCATTTATTAATGTATTTCTATAGTCTATAAAATAGTCCAAGAATAGTCCACAATTTCATTTTAATGAGTAACAATAAACATATTGCATGAAAAAAAATCAAATGTGTTTTGAAAAACACATTTCCTTTTCCAGATTCAGTAACAGGTGGTCAGGTCTAGCACTCTGTTTAAGATTACAAGTTCCCCTACATTTCTAGTAAGACAACATCTTAGGAAAGAACACTGGATACACAGGTATGTAATACAACTGAAGCAATTTTGAATGGATCTTGGTACACTCTCTGCACAGAACATGGCTGGGAAACCTGGGACCTAAAACTCGAGTTTGAAAGTCCAACAACAGTGCTCTAAATGCAAGAATAATACTCCCTTCACTTTGCCTTTCTATAGCCATTTCTCTTTATTATGTACTTACATTAGCTTATTTTATAAAGATGTGTTAATACACCAAGCACTTGCCAATGGGTCAAACCATTTCACACGGTTCCTGCATACTTCAAACAGCAACACTGTATAAAGAATGAGAACACTGCCTTCTATTGACAGCGTAGTTTGAAACCAGTACTTCAGTGATCGGATTGGTATTCTGGGAGTTGCATCTCAATGACAAAAGAGCGCCTAGTACAGAAAAGATCAACTCTGTTAAAGTATTATCAAAAGTACAGATTTTTGTGCCCGATTTTACCTAACAAATGGACTGTCCCATTTAAAATACTCAAAAGCTTCCAAGAGAGATGGAAACTGATGTCTGTGCATATTTTACTTACCAGACTTCCTAGGAATACTTCTCAAACCAACTTAAGTAGAAATAAAACCCCCTTGTGTTTGTTATGCTGGTATATCTTTCAATAGTGCCTGATAAAATTAGTTTTACTTGTATGCCATAAATCATCATTCTTAATCCTGAAAGTACAAAAATTCTTTCTTTTTTTAACCAAAACCCAAAACAGTATGAGGCATAATAGACCAGTAACAATTTTCTCAATCTAAAGAATCTGACTCTTCCAATCTAACTAATGAGCAAAATGCTCTGAGAAGGCTGAACACAAGCAGTGCAGACAACGCAAGTATGCAGTTTAGTACAATGGGTTGGTTCCACCAGGGACTGCTTTATTCAGGAATATATCCTTTAGCAATTCAGGATACCCCTTCAGTGCCTTTTCTTCTTCACATTTTTTCACAGCAGACTCCAGCCTTCCCAGTAAATACTAGAATTTTGCGCCGTGCAAGGAACTGGGCATGCAGATGGATGCCTGGGATCTGCAAGGCCTAATTTCATGCTGATAATTTCAAAAAGCTGTGCAAATATATTTGACAACAAGGATGTCCCTGGGGAAACCACTGTTAACAGAAGTACTGCTTTTTGTTGCAGTTAAGGGAACTGTAGTCCTCCACTGTCTTGTTAGTCGCTGTTACTTCAGCAGGCATCTCCAGAGTTCTCCAAACCACTCAGATGATGCTACTTTCAAATCAAATACATTCATCTGTCTCATATCTATATCTATATACATAAAGTCCTATATATCTGCAGTTTACACCACCAGGAGATATTCAATTTCATAAACTTTGAGAAGAACCAGTTCTATTCACCCTAAATAACAATGCTAACTGAATGGAGCTTCTTTAAATAAAGAGCACGTGAACTGATTTTTCCTTAGGTACCAAGACCCAACGCTGCATTATGAAACAAACTTATTAAAGTTAAATAAACTAAATAATTATGTAACAATGATGGGAGATACAAATCTGCCTGCTCAGAGAGTGCCTTTCATTAATTTACCACAAATACTGTCAACAGTTTAGAAAAGGAAAACATTTTCACAGATTTTACCAAAATGTGTACTTTTAAAGAGTCAAGAAATGCACATCCCTTCGATTTTTCAGCAAATATTGTCCAAGTGGATTTACTGACCCTAACATAAATTTGCAAACCTTTCAACCTTTCAGTCCATGCCCAGATTTATAAAGCCTCTAACAGATTTACAAATCCCACCAATAAATCATAAATAAAAAGTTTTTATTTTTTTTCCATCATTGTAAGGATACGAGCAATAAATCCATAGATCAGGATTTTGGGGCTCAGCCATCAGCATCAAGATTAAAAATAGAGCCCTTACACATTAGCTCTTAATTAGGTTTTATAAATTTCTATCAGAATTTCCACAGTTAATTTCTGAAGTTTGGATTTAATAACAAGTTTCATAAAAGGCTATGTAATTTGTTTCTCTTGTCTTCCTTCAAAGTTCAGAATGAATCACACTCCACCCACAAGCATCCTAGCTATGCTGAAAAGTAGCAATTTGTTATTATGTGTCAAGTTCAGGCAAGATATCTCTACAATTCCACTGAAGCAACAACAAAAAACTCCTGAAATGACTGTTTTTTTGTTTTGTTGTTGTGGTTGTTTTTAATTTAAGACAGGCATTTTAAGTAGACACAAAAATCAACATGCAACAGTGTTGACAAAGAACTAATCTTTCTTAGACTAGTTCCAGCATCCTTAGAGTCCTACTTCAAAGCCTATTAAAAACTAAGCTGTTGTTGAAATCACTGCTTCTGTATTCTCCTGTAACCCTTTCATGAGCTCCAGGGCTTATGGTAAATCAGATCCCAAAGTCAGAAGAAAAAAANTATATATATTTCAAAGTTAGTTTGATAGAGCTCACTGAACTGACGGGTGATCTTAGGTGTTACAGTCTTTGGAAAGTCCAGTTGCAAGAAAAGGTGCTAAGAACTTGAAATTCAACTCAGCATTTGATGGACTATAGGTGACAAAGAGGAATGGTGCAATAAATCAGAAATGATGTATCAATGATGGGGAAGGCAAACAGAAAAAGGTAAAATTATGGACAGAAGATATGGCATGGCAGGGGGGAGAGTGGAAAGAAAACAGGCAAGAAATAAATTACTGGAGCAAGTATAAAAGAGATAGACGTTCACCACAATTTATGATAATAAAGAAGAAAAGCTTATTGAAGCCAGGTTTGAAAACATGACACAATTCCAAGAGAAATATCATAAGATATTAAATAGACCACAGATGGACACTGCTATGCAATTAAATTTATAATGAAACAAACAGTATAGAACTGTAAGAGGTATCTCCTTCAGAAACTGGATATAAGAGGCATTTTTCATCTGAAAATTAGGCTTAGACTTATAGCTAAATAGGTGCCAAAGGAATTTCTCTAGACTTGATCAGAGCAAACCCCAGCAGGGCAGCACATATGCAGTAAGGTGCTCTACTCCGAAACATTCCCCACACTCTGAGTATCTCAGGCTCCTGACCAAAATCACAGGAGGTTTTATCAAAGTCTGTGCGTTACAGTCACGTATCCACAACCCTATTTGAATATTTTCTGTGCAACTTATGAGTTCTACTAATAAAAACTCTAGAAAGGACATTAGCAACGGCAGCATGCTACATATAGAAGCCCACAAATGTTAGTGGCTGGCATGTCCACGACCAGTATTTTGCATTATCGACTAGAAAAAGGCTTTATTGACTATGGTCCAAAAAGAAATGCTTCAATAAAATTTCAGAAGAACAATAAAAACAAAAACAAAACACCCTCCCAAAAAAATCCACAAAAAAATTGATGTCTTCATAACATTGAAGGTGTATTTTAAAACCGGATTTTAAATCGGCAAAAAATGAAATATACTGAGTTGTTGAATTAGTGACTGATTTGTTTTATAACTTTATAAGACCACTCACCAGTCATTGTGGCACGCCAATAAAGGTGTCCAGCATTGTACAGAAGAATGGAAAGTACTCCTTGATTTAAGGAGTTAACAATCCAAGATGCTGTTTAAAGGCTTTTTCATTAAGATCTCCACAGAAAACCAAGGGTCTTTGCATATTTAAGGCAGTCACTTGAAACAGCTGAGAAATCAAGACCTATATAAGTACATATATGAGCCAATGATACTGCACAGACAAGTCCTTTTATACCAGGATTAATCTTTTTTTTCAGCCCCTCGGGATGAAATGGAGAAATTATATAATTTCAAGAGTATCAACCTGAGTAATTATTCATTGGTATCTCTTGCTAGGGAGATCACTCATTAAGTGCGTAACTCGACTTCTGTGATTTCATCCTAATATAGACCCTGGCACCATGTTCTGTCATCTGCAAATTCGTAACGCACTAGAGCTATCTCCACATTAGCAAGTAGGGCAACTCTAAAGGAAGGGATCCCAAAAGGATCTCCCGAGTGAGCGAGTTAGCTGGAGTGGTGAAGGGCCTGGCACACACACTGCATTCCAGGCATTTGGGGAGGTTCCAGCTTCCATCTTGTCCCGTGCACGGAAGCTCAAACTGTGCTGCAGTGCACGAGGTACGTTCCTGCTGTGCGTCCCTCTGCCGAGTTTCAGCTGAAAACTCACACGATCCCAGACTGGTCAACGATACAAAGTGCAGTAAGTGAGGAGGACTGGAAGAGTTTCTTCAAAATCACATACCAGATTCAAACAAAATGCTTAAATGTACATATGTCATGTCTTGTATGAAAATACAAACTTTGACTTTATAAGATTATTGTATTCTACTCATCATATTTAGCTTCAGAGACTTCTTTTCCTTACTTCTCTCTAAAATGCATGCAATTATTCCCATTATATCCTGTTTATACTTAGACAAGTAAGTAACATTTAAGCTTATATTAGAATGCTTAGATTAAACATAATTCAGTACATTATTTGAAGTGCCGTACATTAGATATTATATAAAACAGAAGCTAACGATCCCAAAGAGAGTTTTGCTCTTCCTTGTAACCAGACACCTGCTTTCTGCTCATGAATTCTGTAACAGAATTGTTGTATGAGACATAAGTCTGTAAACAAAGCGTAAAAACTGATCCTTATCGACAAAACTGTAAAAGAAATTCCATTAAGCTCAATGGCAAAACTTTGGTAAGTCTCCACATAAAGAAGATTCTTCCTGCTTTTGTT
This sequence comes from Nothocercus julius, assembly GCA_013398735.1. Taxonomy (NCBI): domain Eukaryota; kingdom Metazoa; phylum Chordata; class Aves; order Tinamiformes; family Tinamidae; genus Nothocercus; species Nothocercus julius. Next base: position 1,666,978 of record VZSV01000106.1, read on the forward strand.
ACAGCTATTGCTAGACATCATTGACAGACTCTTGTTATTGTTATTGCTGGCTAGCATCTATTTTTGATACTAAACAACATCTAGATGATAAAAGTTGGTGAAGAGTGGTTACAAAAAGGCAATAAAGATGAAAAAGCACTGTTTTTGAAAAAGAATAAAGCAGCAAACTAAATAATCCCTCTTTCTAAAGTGAAATAATCACTCTTTCTTAAGTTCTGCTAGTGAAAGACCCATCTTTTTTCCTGGTTCTGGACAGCACGTAAAGATGACTCGTTGTTTGACATTACAAATTTACGGACTATATGAAGAAAAATGGGATTTCTAACAGAGTATGGCACATACACATTGTCAGGTAAACAGGAGTTATGAAGATGAGGTGTGATGAAGATAAGTCCGGATGACCCCAGAGTCTACTGAGCTGAGATATAAAAGCAGCAGCTGATCATGGGAGCACATGTTAAAATTTATGGTGTTTTAGCAATCCTGCTCTTGCCACAGTAGATCGTAATCAAGTGCTGCCAACCACAGGAATGCTGCTGGTGATATACCGGTGCTAAAAGAAACAAGACACAGCCTAGACTGGTTTGTTGTTTCTAGGCAGCTTGTTGAAAAAAACAGCAGATGTCATACCAGAAAACACAGAACTGCTAAAATTGTGTATATTCATGCATCTTGGTGATAATCCAGGGCCTCCCAGTTCTTTGGGAGCTTGGTTTATTTTTAAAAACTTTTATTTTTTCTGAGATACTGGGAAAAAAAGTTGACCTCAAAACTTAAATTACAATGGCTTTATTCCACAGTGAAGTAAATAAATTGTTTTAGAGACAAGATGTATAACAGTAATACTTCTATTGGGATTACTACATCTTTCTTTAAGTAATCAAATAAAATATGTTTTAAATCAATTATGTTACATACAGACTTCCTATTCAAAAACTCATTTGCCAAATCCTCTCCTTGTCATAGAACAACCTCCAAAAATCAAAGGTCCATAGTATGCACAGCCATAAGCTCAACAGACACAAAGGAAGAGTGTTAGCTACTTTTTAAGTGAAAATAAAGAAGTAAAAGAGGAACGTTAGCCTTTTTATACCAATTCAATCAATTTACTTCTTTATAATACCAAGAACTACTGCCTGTAGCAGGCATTTATTCCACTGAGCCTAATCAAGTTTTTCAGATGCGCACATAAAATAAGCATTTACTCTTTTAAGTGTTCCTCCATTTCATTTTTAAGCTGTGGGGTTAAATTCCCCTCTCAAGTGCAGCAGTAGAGTCAGCGTGGCATAGCACTGGCTGATTGGCGAAGGGAAGAAGAATACAGCTTGTAATTTAATTCCCCAATAGGTGTTATAGTCAAAAAACAGAATTGCAGATTTCAATTTGAAACATAACGAATCATATCCGCAGCTGCTGCTTCTCATTTTGCACCTGAAAATCTGGGAGAGGATCTGCAATTAAGGGCTCAAACACTTTGTGAGCAGCTGAAAATCTGACCAGTATTTTTCATTATAGGGGCACTTTATTATAAGTCTGGGTCTTGCACTGGCCTAAGCCAGATGAACTCCACTAGTGCTAAGTGCAGCTGGAACTGGGCTCATCTGTTAACATCGTATTCATTTATCTGACCAGGAGCACTAGTCATGAGTTTTCAAAAAGGAAAAGCTGAGAGACTAACACATGCTGGCACCTGGGCAGATGTGACCAAACAGATGCAAACAACATGCAATTTAAAATTAGAGCCCACTAAAGATGCACCAGGAAAACAACTCATGGAGAACAATTGTCTTTGGTTTGGCTCAAGCTGCACATTTGCTTTTCTAAAAAAAAAACTCGAAACAAATAAAAATCCTAGAATCGTCAAATATTGGGGCAAAATAGTTATCTAAGCTGAAGTCTGTGGATTTTTGTTTCTTTCCTTGGATATTTTGGAAAGCTATGATAAGAACAGTCCAAAAATTGTAAAAACAAAGCATACTGGAAGAGAAAGTTGAACTTTTCCAGATTTACTGTTTTTAAATAAAAAATATTTCTATTACACTTATATTTCCTTACAAAGATAAAAAGATATAGAAAATATCACTGAGCAGACAATCTTCAGTAATATTTCTAACATTGTTTATCTGTAAAATGATTTGGATTTTATGAAGCCTGTTTGGCTCTATATAACGTACACATTCATAAACATAATTAAATTAGTAGAAGCATGATTTTGCCAACTAAGAGCTTTACAAAAAAAAGGAAAAGCTCCTTAATTCAGATTAAAAAAAATATCAATAATATTTTTAAAGTCAGTGATATATAGAAAAAAAGTAACCATGGGTAATAACAGTCCTTTTTGCTTTTTTGGTAGTATTTTTTACAACAAGGAATGGGGCTAGTATTCAATTTTTTTCGAGCATTGCTGATCATTTTTTTCTCCATAGTTGAGCCATTTGAATATCAATGCTTCAAAATAGTTATCCAATATTAAGTGAAAACTGTAAATCTGCCTCACTCCAGATTAAGAAATGGTGTGCTGATACAATCTCCTGGATCAGAAAAGGAGCTTGGTTTACTGTAACTGCTGCACTCACTTAAAATGATTGAAGTCAGTTTGTATCCTACTATTTTTATTCCTACTTTATTCAAAGATTGAAATAAGCATTTGTTTTTAAAAATGCTCACTTATATCAGACATAATATATGCCAACATTCATCCTACCCTGATCACACTTCCCTCATTTTCCTATAAACTGTATTTTCCAAATGCCATTGAGCTTTCATGAATTTTGATGGATGAGCCATGCTATTCTGTCTGTCCAGGTAAAGCAAGATAAGTGGCTGGACAGGCTATGATCTCTGGGCAAATTACTCTTCTTATCTGCAACAGATACCCATGAGTTGTGTCAGTATTCATTTACATGCTGCCAGTTTCATTACCCAAGTAATGAAAGATGCAAGAACCTGACCCACCAAAGTGGAAGGAGGGAATTCTGCAGTGATGCAAAGTATTGACAGCAGGTAGACCTCAGAAAGCGTGCACCAAATCTGATCAGAAAGAAACTTATAGTTAATCATAAAATTTAAAGCAAATACTCTTAACATTATCCATATCAGTTTGGTACAGAAGTACTGCTATTTCATGACTCAAGATTAATTAGAACCATTTAGTCACAAGAAATGTGATTCCCCATCAAAGCTTCATTCTTCCCAAAGATTTAAGCATGCAGATGCTGATGTAACATGTCTGATAAGCAATCAAATAAATCTCTTTTGCACCTACCTGTAATAACTAGAAACTGATCAAGTAGAACTTGATCTCTAGAAATGGCACCATCTACTGTTTTCTATCTCTAGACAAGTTTTTCCAAAAAAAAAAAAAACTTTTGGAAAATGCATAAACCCTATGTACATACCACTGATACATCTAAGCAGCAAAATTCTTTCATCTGCTATAAACTCTCTGAAGGTTAAGAAGTATCATGTAGTTAACCTACGCATTACTTTTTCATGGATGATGTTTCAAAGAAAGTATAGTTCAGGACATGCATTAAGGTTAACAATAAAACTTTACTTCTACATAAACATATTTACAACCATATTCATTTTAAACCAGTAGAGATCTAAAACAGCCTTGAAAATACTGCTCCTGTTACTCCAGAGCAAGTTTTATCTGTCTTTCTTATTTTGAAATGGTTATTTTGGAAGACATATCTCTTCAGTCTTAATAGTTAAAACTTTGCCTTTCTATTTTTGGGGAGAAATAGGGATTTTAATTTACAACTTGCAGACAATGATTAACAAATTCCTATTATAGATAAAAACTAGAAGATGTCATAATTTAAATGCAGGCATTAACTCCACGTGTGACAAAGCACACCAGTTCTTACTGCTGGTGTATCCCTCTGTGCGCTAAACACTGAACTATGAGTGGAAAGTTTTCTGACAAAGGGAAAAAAAAGAGTATCTGGAGACAGATATCTATGCTGAAATCAAGACAGCAGCTGTACTTCGCTTCAACAAACGTTAAAATGAAGTTCTTCAGCCATGTTTCTATCAATAGATGTCACTGCTGCCTTTGAAAAATTCTAAATTTGATTTTGGGGTAAATAGGCTTAGGTAGATTCTAAGAAGAAAACAGAATTCCTAGTTTCTGATCCAAGCTCTTTCAGTTCACAGTGACTCTGTAAGACACTATATTCTTTTTATAGTTGTATTTTTAAGGTTAATTGCTATTGTTTGTTTAGTGTTAACTGGTTTAATCTTAGCTGCTTTAATACTAGAGTGTGTTACAACATGGCAGTAATTTTTATTGTTACTGACCATGCTGCTAATAAAAACAGATCAATAAACAAGATGCTGTCCTGATATTGAACAAGATGTTCTTCCTGGGATTTTGTTAATACCTTTACCTTTGTTAATATCTATTATCGCTAGACTAATCAATTTAACATTTTGTTGCTTATTTATTTAATAGGTCTCATAACTTCTATACCTCCACAAAGTTCTACCGCATTTTCCAACTGCATTTGGAAAATTTTCATTTGAACTAACGTTATTATTCCTTTAGAAAAACTATTAGAAAAGACATAATTGCACTTTCATTTTCAGTTACACTCTATTTAAAGAGCTGCATATCAATGCATTAGGAGACAGAACAAAAGAAAATAAAGGTTGAGAGTAAAAGGGCAGAGTCACACACTAAGATATGTTTCAAAAACATCTTTAAATTCTTCATTGTTGAGAGCACATCAAGGTTCTTTCTCTTATAAAACAATTCAGAGCAAGAGTTTCAAATGCGGATTATCTACAACTGAAATCTGATTTTACACTACTCGATTATCTTTTGGTACCTTATCTGGATTCCAAGACACCAGCCCTTCTTGCAATACCACTAATTTTGACAAAAAGTTATGTCCCTCAATTAACTGAGAACTAACCAAAGCTGAGTGGCTAGTCACTCTTAATTCAGTAGGCTATGACAGTGTCCTGAACTTCAACACTTTAATCATTGGTTCTGATTTGTCATTTACTTCCTATTTATAAGTAATAAAAAGATAATGTCCTATATTATTAAAAATGCTGCCTATGTGATTAATAGTGCAAGTAATCTAAGATAGTAAATCAGTACGGTCATCTTTATATTCATAAGTTTGCTCAAATTTAATTGGGAACCATATCAGCTCCTAGTAGTCAGGAGAAAAATATGCACAAATGCTATTTTCAATACTGTTATGCCACTTTAAGGAAGCAGATTATATTTGAGGACAAAACCAAAAGAAGCCCTTGACACCATTTTCATGGGGCCTTAGTCTCTCCTGATTCACACTACAAAGAATCAGGATGACTTTAACAGAAATTAGCAGAGAAGGGACATGCAGGGACAAGAGAAAATATCTCCAGGTATTGAACTTTCATTGCACAGTAAGAAAACCTTATTTGTGAAGAGAAACCATCTCCAGTGATGGAACATCTGATTAATTTTCAAAACTAGCCAACATATGTTCTTGCAAGAAGAAGACATCAGATAAGTGCACATTTACTTCACTGTTAGGTGAAATAACAGTGACATTACTGGACATGTATTTTACTCTACAGATAACAAAGTAGCTTAGGCAATGCAGAAAAAAATCACAAAACCAAAAAAAAAAAAGTACAGTAAGAAGGTATTACAAATTTCTATAAAAAGTATCTTTGCGGTGAAGAACCTGAGGTCCTGAAATAGGAAACAGAAAGCAAAAATTTTAATTGGAATTTTTGTCCGTTCCTTAATGGTACTGACAGGGAGTTACACACATGGCTGCATTGCACTGTGATCTCCAACCACTACTATGAAAACTTACAATTCAGCTTCACAGTTAAAACCATGAAGAGCCATTATTATTCACATGGTTTTAAATTACGACATGTATTCCCAACATGAAAAATAACATTTATATTCAATGTTTAAGTTGAAAGATATGCATCCCTACAAGTTTTTAACAAAACATAAAAGTCATCTTTCTTAATATTAATAGAGAAATGACAGAAAGAAGGACCATACTGATATGTGAGTTTCCTAACAACTAATATTTTTCTATGACTTGAAAATGCACTTAGGACAAGATCTCACTCCTGACAGACATACAAACCAGTCCAAAGTAAGGTCAACATTTGGCACCTAAATACAACAGGCCAGAACTCCTCTATAATTTGGAAAACACATACATTTACAAGATGTCTTCCATATTAAAGTCAGTTTCCAGAAACATTTCGTTTTCTGTCGTGTGGATATCCTGAATTACCCAGGTCTGGGCTGTCTTCTGGCCAAAAGCTACTTGGAGCTGCTCTGAAAGGAAAATTTGCCTAAGAAAACCTGTTTGCAATTGTATGCCCATTAAAACACAACCACTCAAAGAGAGTGATGATTTTACTTAACACCCCATGCATCAGTGCGTTTTCCCAGAGGTTGTCAGACCCCAGTGTATTTCTTTCTGCGGCTTGAAGGACATGAATCTGCCATTTCCACTACCCAAAAATATTTTATAAGGCTCAGCCTACAATATCTAGGTAGAAAATGTTGCAAGAATCCAAGGTTCACTAGGCCTGGAAGTGCTCAGCACCAAGAGAGGGATTGCAGAAGAGGTTTGCTATCATTTAGGTGCTAAAATTGGTGTTGACATTTTGAAGACAACATTTAGAGCATGGATTGGACTAAGCCTCTTGGGGAAAAATGTGACATTTTAAAATTCCTGAAGGGAAACTAAACTCTTTTCAAAGCTTCGTTTTAAACAAAGGGCTGAGTACATGCAGGAAACTTCAGCATCTGTAAGGCTCTGATGTGTTGCTAGTTCTGTCATGGAATTAAAAAAAACAAACAAACAAAGTAATAACACAAATAACTGTATATCAAATGAAGTTGTAAATATTGTTTAAAAAATACAATGAACAAATATATATATTCTTAACAACTCATGCATCTTATTAGAAAATACATTTTCTGCAGGTTGTTCACACCATTTTGCACAGCAAAGTAATTAATCTATAGCAATTAAGTAGATAATTTCTTTATCTCATTAATAAGGCACTTAAGCAGACACTTAAGTTCCACAAATTTTATCTCATTTTCCTTCATATGCAAATTGGATTATGTAAACATAAAAAAACCCCTACATCATTCTTAGAAGCAACTTAGGTTTTTTAGAGGCATGCTCTGGGGAAGGGATAGTCTGATTTGACTTCTTTGTCTAATATGAATTCCCTTGGAAGAGGGAGTTCTATGCAAAATCGTAATATAAACTCTAATTAAGCAAAATCTAATTAAGTGGTGTATGATCCATAGGCACTGACAGTCATGTTTTGTGGGAGAAGAGAGAAAACAAGATGAACAGCAAGCTAATACAACAGAAATGGTACTTTTGATGTACTCAGACAATTTTACTCAGTCAGATTTCAGTGGTTGGTTATAAAAATATTTGTATTGACATTCATTTTAAAAAGAATGCATGTATATATCCAATCATTTAATATCTCACATAATATAGTTATGTTTCTGAAGTACCTAAAATTTGGGTGTTCAACAAAATGTCACACTCATATCCAGAAGTTTTAATAATAAAAGCAATGAACAGAAAATAAATTTATTTATGCATAAGGCCATCACTGGACAAAACGGAAAACCATCACTGGACTGGTATGTCTGCATTTATAGTTACAGGGTTAACTTGAATTTTGCTCGCATTAAATAGAGTTGGCATCTATTTCCTTACTTTGCTTAAACTGCACCTGTAGCTTGAAAAAATGACACAATGATTTTTTTCTCCTGTTGCTGATGGCTGCCAAATGAATCTTGAGAGCAAGTAAAATTTCAAAGATTTATCAGCTTCAAAGATTTATCAGGAACTGCCTGGTTGTAACAGAAACCTAGTTAAGAAACAGTCTTGATAGTAGTCGATAAAAACAGTCTTTTAAAGAACAAAGTTTTCCTGTAATATCAGAAAGCAAATGGAAATAACCTGTAATGTATTCATCTCACTTTAGGGAATTTATTCTATTCTTTGACTGCTTCCTGGCAGTTAAAGAATAGAATAGTTGCAACTGCACACAGACAATAGGAAGGGTATTGACAGAAATCCTGCCACTAATGATGGCTGCGTTCTCTGGGATTTTCAGCTTATTTATTGGAGCCACCACTTCCTAACTATTTTCATGTTCACAGAGTTGTAAGGGTTCTCTGAGCTGAAAGTGTACTAAGTACCAGGAGCTCACGAAGAGCCCCAGAAAGAGATTTGGAAGATTCTAATGACGACATTTTTTTTTCACAATTTCATGTAAAAATGTCAATTTATAAATAGTTCTCTCCCAATAATACTTGTCTGCTCCGGGGGAGTCAGAAGTGGACTTTTAAATTTTTTATTTTTAATACCTGATGAAACTAAGTGAAATTGTGCTGGTCACTGAAATTGGTTCATTTCATCTTTATCTGGGGTCCTGCATTTTCAGCTCATCTTTGCTTTTTAGTCTTTACCCATCAGAGTTCAGGGATCACGTGCCATAGTCCTGGCAGATATTTGTTTCTAGGAACACAGAACTACTGAAAAATTCTAAGCATATCTACTCTAACGAGGTTCCTCTAACCAGGTTAGAGTAGATAGAGGATATGTTGTCTGATCAAATGCAGAATGACTGTCTGTCAAAACACTTCAGGCACTTCCCAGCCAAGTTGCCTCTTTACACCTAATGCTGAGAAAATCCCCAGACAGGTTCTTTGAATGGTGCCACTTTCCTGTTCACCACAACTCAGAGAGCATCCTCAAAGTTACAGTCCTAGTTTATATCACCAGATCTGCTCTTGTTTTTATTGCTGCTGACAATAGCTACAGAATAAAATACACACTGTCAGAGGGGAGTTCCCTGCAGGTTTGTATTTACCCACTGCTTGAACTTGATTATATGCTCTTTCATGCAAGAAGGCTAAAGGTAAAACAAAAGCTCTCACTTGGGTGCTTAAGAGAATATGTGCTAAATCAAACCGTACCAGTGAAACATTGCTCTGCCTCTTTGCGGAAAAATTCAGACAAGTTTCTCTGTGTGTGAACTCAAACTGCCATCACAGAGAATAGTCTGGCTCTGCACATCTCGGATCCTATTAGACCATAAAATACCAGTAAGATGTTTGGAACAAGCCAAGGAGAAGCTGATGAGTAAAGAAAAGCTAGTAATTTACCTTTCTGAGAGACTATCTGGCAATTAGAGGATTTTGCTGAGCCTACATTATCAAATTTTAGTAACAAAAGTGGCCTGTAACAGCATCTTACTGTAGATGAACACCATAAATTGCTCCTGGGTTTGGGAGGGCAAACAGAATAATCAAGAGGTTGCCATGCACTTGCCTGGGATTCCAAAGACATGGGTTTTATTGCACATGCACTTGGTTTGGGTGCACCAGCCTTCTGCTCTCTGAGGACACCGGATGCACTCTGTGTGCACCCTACAAGCACCTCTGCACAGGCGCAGTGACTCTGCAGCAATATTGTGTCCGCTGCTGAGAAATCTTGAACTCTGCCAAATCCTCCAGTTCCGCCCAGAGGACATTTTGTTTCTAATGAAAAAGGAAGATACATCAATGGAAATCCAGCTGCCTTGATGCCAGAGCTACTGGGCTACCCAGGCACGCTGCCACCCAGCCTTTCCCAGAACATTCCGATACCGAGAGGGGTGGCTGCAGCACAAACACATGAATGTGAATGGACTTGGCGGAAACAGCTACGCCAATGCTAAAGGGTTGGCTGAAAAGTTTCCGGTAAAACTCTGCTACGCAAATGTGCTGTGCACGGTTTGTGAAAGGGCTTCCACTTGGTATTAGGAAAAATTGCATCCCTGACAAAAGCACAACAGAAGATTGAATGAAACGCACAGAAATTTCCAGCTGGTTGCCTACAATGAGATTTTGTTTTGATTTTAAACTCTGGCAGAAAACAGTATTGTTATTGTTCTTCTCACCAGTACTCTACTTTTCCAAAATATGCCCACTTAGTCTTTGTAAGGGTTTTGCCACTTTCCTATTAATTTAGATATGCATTATAATCTTAAATTAAACTATCTTAAAATTTAAAAAATCTTAAAAACCTTAAAAAAAGAATTTACTTATAGACATCATGTAGGAAGAGGATATGGAACATGATACCCAAATATTTAGTGCAGGTATCATGTACTAAACCACAGAGACTAACTTGAGGGAAAATATGCAAAAAAGAACAACCAACCACAGAGACCACTGCATTCCCAACACAAATGGGCATAACACAATAGGGAATGGGGATTCCCTATCCTCGGATTAGAGAAAAAGTGAAAATAGAGAATGGATAAGTGGCAGTATTTATCCTGCCAATGCTTCAAAAGAAAAGAACAGTTTGATCCTGTTAGTAGTGAATTCTTTAAATCAAAATTCCTGTGCTGTACTGGCCTCTGCTTAAAAGGCGAATTTCATTTACCAGCAGTCTTGCAGTCCAGTGCTTTTCATTCTATTTACTTCAAGAAAAGAATTTACCTGTCATCATCTTGAAAGTGCTTATACTTAAAAAGTAATGGAACTACTACAGTATGTCATACAAAAGGCCCAAAGGTATTTCCCCTACAAATGAAAATATCCCTCTCTGTTGCTTTTTTATTTAATTTTAAAAGTTCATTGCATTACAGTAGTTAGTTCTAGTGTGCAGTTTATGCAGCACATAATCAGAGTATAGAATAATCAGCATCACTATTAATTTTCTCAAGAGTTTGCTGTTAGCAGCCATAGCTCATCAGAAAGCCTGTTGGGTCACTTTTGGCATGCCTTTCAACACTTTGATTTGCACTTTGGCAGGGACCAATAAAAGACTATTATTATTCCAAGCCTGATAAGCTGGTAAGTGGCTCCAGTGGCACAACTGATGGGGGGAAAGCCATTAAAGCTTTCAGAACCAAGCAATTCTTAAGTCTTATTAGGTTACCCTATTAAGCGTAACTCAAAAGTATTTCCAAACATACTCTTAATTCCTTCAATTGCCTAGTTACAATGAAACACCGTGAAGCAAATTGCTAAATAACGGTGATGACAATTACTGAAGAGCATATACTTTTTCTGAGTGTGTGTTCAACGACAACGGGGTTTCACCTGACTTGATAGGAAAAACCATCACCTTAATACACACACACTTCTCACTTATTTTACCTGCCACGTTCAGGAATCTCTTCCCTTCTGAAATGTTTATGAAGGCAAAAGTAACTACCCTGTTCAGACTGTATCAGCCATAATTAGCTCATGATTTTATCTTACACAAAATCTTACATAAAAAACTATGTTGAAATCTTTTGTTATTCAGTATCAAAACCATCCACATATTCAATTCATTAAAGCCCTATTTATTTCAGAGACATAAAGGGAATCCAATCATTCCATGCCAAAAACAGCAAAAAACTTTCCACCCACTTCAAAGCGCAGAGCAAGCGGCATGTAGAGACCAGGAGGCTTTACCAAACCAAACAGAGGGCAGAACTAAAGGTTTCCATTCTCTGTGCCTTCAATTTGCATCTCACAATATTTGACTACTGGTCTGAAAATGGCAGGTTCAGTGTTGAAAAACACAAGGAAATGCACATGGAAAAAAATAACCTATGAGTATGCATAAACAATCATAACATAGAGATTAGATAATATCGTTCAAGAAATAAACAGTCAAGTTATCACAAACAGTTAATGCTTAGTATGAGCCCCCAAAAAACAAACTGCATGTCATAAGCTATTGGGAAAGGTTTAGAGAAGAAAATATCACTGTCCTCTACGCATCCACGGCACTCCAAAACTTTAAATGTAGTATAAACTCCTAATTACTTTGAAGGAAAAGAGATGCTACAGAAATGATAAAAAAGGAAAGAGGTAACATGAATATTAGGCAGCTGATCTACAGCAAGAGCTCCAACTAGTTACTCTGGGCACAATTCAGCTTAGGCAAAAGCAATTGATATCAAAAGTAAACAACAGGACGTTTGTTTATTATTTCTCACACCAAGAGAACTAGGGAGGAAACAACAAACTTAACAAGCAGGTAGTTTAAAATAAAAGAAAAAAGTATATATACTGTGGGCCTTCATACTATGTGATGGTATGAAGGCCAGAGTACAAATGAATTCAAAAGGGCACCCATAGGCTTCTACAGGGTGGACTGGGAAACTGCTGCAAAAGAATAATTAAGAGCTTAAGAAATTTTACACCGACAAGTGAGCGAAACCAGGGTAGTACACCGGAGAAAGTATACAGGAGAAAGCAGCTTGCTATGCTGCCCTGGGTTTTGCGTATTTATTCCCCAAGAATGTGCTGTCTGTCACTACCCATGCCAGGCTCCTATATGAAATGGGCTTGTGCTCTAATCTGGTGAGGCTGTTCCTGCTCCAGAGGAAGCAGGAACTAGGTAACACAATCTTTTTTCTGAAATCAAACCTCTTTGATGAACTGCTTTACCCAGATATAACATACATTAAAAAAAAAAAAAAAAATCAAAACAGGTCAAATTTTTCTTCACTCATCAGTTTACACGTAGCTTGGTAATGATAATACTCACCTAACATTTACTTTTTTCAACTATTTCAATTCTGTCTTCAGACAGTTCTACAATATCTTCACAGCTATGTATGAATGAATAAATCCCAATTTAATAAAGTAAACACAGCTTTTATGATAATCAACATCCAGCACAAATATGCCCTGGTGCCACAAATTAAACTTTTTTTCAGTTCCCAAACTTCAATTTCAAATGTAAAGGAGCTTTGGCTTCAAGTAATATATGCTGTTTCTTACAAATATCAATTACTGTGAATGTTCCAAGAGATGCAGAAATCACTCAAGTCAGGTCTCAACTGGTCACTAAAAGAACAGAGTCTGTATTTTTAAATGTAAGGTTTCTCAAATAAGCAGCTGTGAAATACGTTCTCTTGCAACACGTACTGTTAGGCAACAAATATATTCTTTCAGTGGTGTGCTACTTAGGAGCTTTTTTCCTTTTCAAACAAATTTTTATTTGTCCATTAATGTTTGCCAAAGGAAAAAAAAACACAAAGATTACTAATGGAGGCATAATTTACTATAAAGTACAAATTATTTATTGATTTTTGGATACTATAATCAAATTTGTAAACACTGGAATAGAGAGAATTACATTAATGTATGAACATGTTATATTATCTCCTGGCTGCCAGCCTTAGCTCGTACCAGCCTCTAAACATACCAAAAGCTGAAGTTCAGATCTGGCAGAACGCTGCTTACCGTCAGAGAATGGTACGCTATCAGTCATGGACACACAAACGAGAATTATTTTCCAAAACTTGTATCTCCAGAACCTCCCATGTCTTTCCTCAGTTTGAGCTTTCTACAGTATGAGTTTCTTTCATCTAGCATCCCAGAAAAAAATGACAAATAACAAGGATTTTCATACTTTCCGAAGCCATTATAGCTCGGTAACAATGTACTACTGTAGCTCTGTAAACAAGGGTTTCACTGTTTTGTATTTGGGCAAACAGAGGCAAATATAAGCAGATATGTATCTGGATAAAGCAGATCATAGTACGGCATTTTTAACCTGAGAAAGAACTCAAGATTAATAAAGATATGCCTGTTCTCAAACAAGAACAATTCCATTTGCAAATATCCTCATAAGCCATTTCTGAGGATTTTTTTTTATTATATTTACGCCTTTTAATAAAAAAAAATAAAAAAAAAAAATGGTGTGTGAAATATCTTTTTGGAAAGAATAATTAAAGTTTCTGAGGCAATTAAGATAATCTGTTTTCCTTGCAGCTGCAGTGGAGCACACACATGGTCAGCTGGCATGTACCTGCTGAGCACCATTAACTTCCAGCTGAGAAGTGTAACTCCCAGGGACAAGTCAGCTCTGACACTTGCAGCTATGAAGCCCGACTGCCAGGCAGTTGTTTCGAGTGTCATGCCAAGGACCTGACCTGATTGATTAACTGAATGGAGAGATCTGTCAAGTTCTGCTATAAAATTACTGCCAAAATGTGGGCAGGAGAGATGGAGGAAGCTGGAACAAACTTGACATTAAAATCCATGTTATTTACATTGTTGTTTGTTTGTTTTCCTGTATATACTAAGACATTGCAACTCTGCCAAGTTTAATTTTACTATTTTAGTAAGTAACAGTGAGTAATTTTAAGGAAGGAAAGATGATTTGGAACAGTGCGTGTTACAAGAATTATAATATTTGTATTTGTCTAATGTGACAAACCAGCAGATCATCCCAGCACCCAGATCTGGATGAAGCTTTTAGCAGACCTGTAACTCCAGAAGGCAGCAATTTTTGATGCATTTTCTAAGTATCTCTTGGGCAATACTCAAATAACAGATGGTATCTTGTATTTTTTTTTAAAAAAGAAGTGTGGCTGAGGAAGGCTATTCTCGCCCATTACGAACTGGCACAGCTCTCTCTCATCAGTGCATAAATAAGTTCAAATTTGCTGCAGCAGTGAGTTAAATTCGATCCACCAGTTTGAAAACGCTATTCATGCTCAGGTTCACGTACATCTTCAGATATCAGTGTGCAAAATTGCTTCTTATCACCACTTCAAGAATAACCAAAAAATATAATCACACTGTGCCAAGAATCATCATCTTTGACCCTAAATGCCATATTGCTTTAATTCTTGACATGATTTTTAATAATCTCCATGAAATTTTACTGCTATTTTCCAGGATTTCAAGGTCAAAATAAAGCAGCATATTCCCACGACGCTGTATTGTATATCCACCCGTAAAGCAACGTTAGGCTGCCTCTTAGCACCGTATAATTGCCACAAACCCGGCTATTTATTCGTTTCATTTTTAGCAATAAAGTACTTTTAACATGCTCGATTTGGTGAAGGTCAATTTTGATGGCTAACTTCAGCTTTAAATAATGAACCAAGTGCTTGACAGGCTTATTTCCAGAAATCATGTGCTTATAAACTGCAAAGGAAAGTAAGTAGGCAAGATATCTTTAGAAAAGTGTAACTCCTTGAAACTAATGTACTGGAAAAAAACAGTAAAGCAATTCGCTCACAGAAAATATATAGTTGTCAAAACTTTTATTTTGGCAGATGAATTATTTGAATTTAATTATGGATTTGTGAATGAAAAGGAGTTTGTCCATATTGCATCTCCCATGGGGAAAAAAGAAGAGCTCCAGAAACATATCAGATCAAGAATAAATCCAGCTGAAAGCAGCTTCATTCTGTACTAGTAACAATTGCTTTATCCACATTTTAAAGGTATATTCACTGGATCTGTTTTTTGCTTATTATATGAAGAAATTGTAAAATTCTTCTCACAATAGAAATTCTTTGCAAAGAGTATAAGTAATTGAATATAAATATATACTCTCTTTCTATAGATATATATATATATTTAAAAAGATAATTTGCCCTCACCTATTCATAGTAGTACCACAATGAAAACACAAAGATTTTAGAGTAAGGATAACATTTATAATGCTTAGTTATGTAAATAACAACTCTCTTTTTTAACATCTAACTACAAGTTGTATTTTCACCTTAAGGACTACAGAAGGAAATTGTGTCTGTAAACTACACTAAGGTTTCCCAGGTGTTCACAGAATGGAATCAGGATTTCTATACCCTCATGAACACAACTTGCCTTTGCCACTTTCAAGTCCACATGAAAAGTTATTCGTTTGAAAGTTCATAGAAGTCAAAAAACTCTATTTTCAAAGATACAAGATAGAGCGGTATGTCAGGAGATACAAATCTGTATTTTCATCCTCTTCTCCCTCTTTAACTCAAATAAAAATACACATCTCATTTATTTTAACTATATCAACTCAAGGAAGACCACCAGGCATGTATAACCCACACAAAAAATAATAATTCACTTTACAATATAATCAAAAAATGTCAATGCACCAGGCCTCATGAATCATTTATGTGCACAATATCATACTTCAAATACTACTAGTACTCATAACATGACCACGGATAATCGATCAAAAACGGAATGTAGAAAACAGATGTTGTTTAAAAGATTCGTATCTCCAAGTGACTCAAATTTCTCTTGTTTTAGTAGACAGCATATCACAATTGGAAGTTACGTTTTCAAGCATTTTATTTAGTCTTCCCTTGTTCTTTCACCGTAATTAATATCTAGTTAAATAAGTTCTTTTAATAACTGAGATGATTATAAATCACAAAAACGTCCAACCATGAAAAGCCATCCTGTCCATTCAAAGCTGTTGTCTTGAGCTATTTCAGTGCATGCACAGTAATTCTAGACCATTCTAGTTGACTATTATTCAATTATTGACTATAAATCCTGTTCAACGAAGTTTAGGAAAAAACATAGCAAACATTGTTTTGAATGCCAATATATTTCCTTTTCAGATTCAGACAGAACTTTCTATCTTTCTTTCCATTCCTCATGCCTTAATAAAAAATAAAAATAAATAAATAAAAAAAACACTCAATTTTTTATCTTTCTTCCAATGTATGTTTTGTTTTGGCAAATTTAGCATTTTCTCAGTCAACTGCTGCTTCTTCTGTGCACTAGCCTCTCTGTTGTTTCTTTATTCTTTATATTCTCTATTCTTTACTCTGTATCTTTATAACCTCCCTTTCTTTTTTCTTCTTCCTATGTAACCCTCTTGGGAAGAACAGCAAAGGACACTCTGAACAACAACCGAGGAGCGACTAGTTAAGCACAGATTCTTTCTCAGAGAAAACTGAGCTTAGAGAACTAATGATAAATATAATGACACATAATTTGTGTCATTTGTGAAAGAAAGTCTAGGATGCCCATCCACTTAAAATCTCAGTTTTCTACTCTGTGAACTGTAACATGCAAGTAGACATTTGGTATGATGGAAGTGGTCAGCACGATGGAGATGAAGACTAAAACAGGACAGAGATTATAAGCATTATTTTTTAATCTGAGAATCCTTTGATCCTATCATTAATAGTTCTCTGCTAAATGTGACTTCATCCTTGGGCCTATGAAATACCATACACAAAAACATGGCAGAGCCAAGGTACATAGTATTTAATGGTCTTTTGGGCTGATGCTTGTGCTTGTTTCTGAAAGAAGCCTTGTCAATCCATATTTAAAAAGAGAAAATTCAGAAGATCTTTTCACATCTTCCATTCATTTGCATTCATCACCTACCTACCATCACTGCCATGGCAAATTGCCAATATTCTACTAGTAACCACTTTACTGCTGTATGATCTTCACACAGCTCCATATTTTCCCTTAGAGGAATTTTCTACAATGTAATATATGCATAGAAATGCATTTCTGGTAGGAAACATTAAGCAAACATCTGATTAGAAATACTTCACCCTAAATCAATTTTTCCGATATTTAACTTCTTATATTAAAGTTTCCAGCAACTAACTTACCTTTTCCCTACTATTCTTTACATGTCCCAAGCACACAGTTAAATCTAAATGTCATGCAATATATTAGTGCTCTGAAAGACTATAGAAATGATTTACTATTTCCTTTCAAAATGTTATATTTCTATTTAAACCTCAAAATATTTTGCCTTTTACTATGGAAACCAGACAGAATTAAAGATTAAAAAAGAAAGTCCCACCTTTTAAATTGCTTTAATGTGCCCATAGAATGATGCAGTCAGAAGCTATTAAAAACTCAAATTTCCGAAATAGCTCCCAGATATAACTAAGATTTAACTCTTTGGAAATCTGAGTGCAAAGGGAGTAGCTTGTTTGCACATTCAGGAACTAAAATCAAATGTAGTTCTGAAAGAAGAGAATCTGCTCAAGGAGAAAGTGATCACTACAGGCATAAACCTGGCATTCTGTGAAAAGCTCGGATTTGTGATTAGGGGGATTTGGGAGATTCCATCACCCCCAAAGGGCTCTGCTGCCATCCAAGCATTTTTGCCTATCCTTTATAAAATTGCAAAGAAAAGCATTATACAACATTCTTATTGGTTAAAGAAAAATACTTTAAAAATAAACACCTTACAATCCTATTTTCATTTTTTTTTTTAAATAAACAGTTTAGCTGGTTATAATGTAACCTCAGGGAGTTTTTATAACACTGTAATGTACAAAGCAGTGGGATCAATCCAAGCCTACTAGGCAGAACCTTAATGTTTTAGTTTAGTCCTCTGGCATGAATTCCCTTGGATTAGCTTGGGAAATTCAAGACAGGAGGTCTCCGAGATGGTATTTGATTAGGCACAATAATGCTCATCTAGTTTTAGTTGCCTTCTATAGTATCTATTTTACACTTTTTTTTTATTATTATTACTTTCAGATCTCAGCTGAACACATACATTTTCTTCAGCTAATATTTCGCTTTTAATCATTTTCTTTTTTAAAACTATGTTTGATTTCCTCTGCTAGGTTCCTCCTGTGAGGACTGAATGATCCTCAGTACTGGGGCAACAGAAATAGGATAAAACAGGAATGCAGACTGCAAGCTCACCCTCTTAGGGACTTAAAGCTACCTCTTTTCAAACAAGGGCTCATCCAGTGGAAGTTCCAGAAGACGCCAAAGGCTCAGATGAATTATTCAATCCAAGAGTGACTCACTCACCAACGGGATTTAGTTTTCAGTACTATCACATAAAATGTATTTGACACGGCATTCCCAACAGGAATATGAAAGAATAAATGTTGCCAAAGGAACCTGTGTTAAGGTCTCATATGGAATACTGCACACATTCATCCAATAAATAAATAAATAAATAAATAGAAAAGGGAGAGATTTCAAATTGAAATAGAATACAAAATCTAACACCAGTGTTTGGCTTAGTTATTTTGAAAAAGAGAGGGAGAGGGAATCAAGCAGTAAGAACGCTTTCATCTAAATAGAAAGAATAAGCAACAAATGAAATTCAGAATACTTTTGCTATTCTAGTTATTTACAAACTACCTGAAGATCAACTAAGATAAAGACTACAATATCATCTGCTGCGGATCTCTCCTGATTGCTCTATTCTTATTTTTATCATCATTATTAGTCTTTATAAAAACATTCTTTTTGAAAGCATTCAGGTGTATAGTCTGAAAAGCAAAATGAAAATATAGCCATACCACAATGTGATCTTCACCATGTTTGATAAAAGAAATTGTAGCGTTCAACAGATCTGCTTTAAATCACTTGTAATTTAAATGGTATCAAAATAGTTCAAATCTCTGAAAAGTTTTTCTGTATTAGTCAGCACTATGGAGCAAATACTGACATGCAGATTATTCAGAATAGACACAATCCATCACACACTAATCAGTAAGTTACACAATATGCAGTAATTAATCATATACATACTTTCTTCAGTCTTAGAAAAGAAATTCGGATATCTCCTTTTCAGTCCCCTTGGCATCAAGGATGGCTTAACAACCACCTATTCTATTAAAGAAATGTCAGAGAAGTCTCTTCTCTTGTAACTGCTCCTTTAACCGTCAAATTCTGCCAGGATCAGGGGAAAAAAAAGAAAGTGTCTAGGAACATACACTACTATTGGTTTGTTTGGTTGCTTTTTTAAACCAAGATCAGTTTACTGTCTATCTTGTTAAATTTGCACACTGCTGAGCTTTGTCAATTCATTATTGGTACCAAAATAAGTGTTTCAACAGCAGCTGCTGTTACCTCCAAATACACCAAGAAATCAGCTCATGAGGTCTGATACTTCTGGATGATAATAAACTCTGACTATATGAAGTGTACAAAGTTTAAAGTTTAAGTCGTCTGTAGTTTTTCATCTTCTTAGAGTCAGGGCTTCCTGAGTTGCTACGGCAAAGAAGCAGCACCTCATAGACAAACTATTCGGGCTGCATTAATAAATAACAAGAAGGGAATATTACACTGGAGCAATGAGAGGGGAGCCAGAACACTGTTAACAGTGATGATGACAAAACTGCTACACCCTGCTACCAAGGGGCTCGATGCCCCATGCTCATTCCAATATCTCAAGCTTAATGTCAGCTATACAAAATATAATTTAATACAAAACAGAATCATATATATACACAGATTTTTTTTTTTTTTTTTTTGACTATGCAAGTTGACCAAAGTAACCCAAAAGAATATTCATGATCTAAATGGAAAAGCCCATACAACTTTTAACTACAAAACAAATGGTCACGGAAAAGAAGTAATGTCAAAATCATTTGTATAGTTACAATTATATAATTACAATTACAAGCCAAATTCAGATGTGTCCATGTGAAAGGCAGTACATATAAATGAGATATCTCCATTCTTTTTACCTTAGCAATGGTCTCATGCAGTCTGAAAGATGGATCCAATTCTTCAGTTTTTGTTGGATGTACAGGAAAAAGAGCCTCATGGAGAAAGCTGGAATTCTGTCAAAAAGAAATGAGTGCACTATTAGGATTCCACATGCATTTATTTCTTCAAATGCTTACTGGATTTTGTTCCAAGATTCAAAAGTCTTCAAATTATTTTAAGTTTTGCTGATTATTAGACTTTCATTCCCTGATATAATTAATTCATTCCAAGTCTGCAAAAGAAGAACCAAGAACTTTTATGACTTTGTTTCTGCAATGACCGTTGTCTTTGTACTGCCCTGAGACAGAATGATTTTGCCTAGAGGAAGGGGAAAAAATAATCACAATATATGCTTTTATCATCTTTAATAATCCTACTTTTGTATACAGTAATTCCATCTACATAATTAAGCAAATCCTTCACACCGCTTTTTAACACCAGGTAACAAATGTATTATTTCTTGCCTTTTCTTTAACCACAAGAAAGCAAACAGCCAGGCTGCATACTTGCTGTCATAGCAAAACACAATACCCAAATGTGTCCAAAAAACAAATAAACAAACAAACAAAAAAACTAAGCAAAACAAAGCCAATCCCTCCACCTCACAGATGCGTAAGCTACCAAATACGGAAATAATTTTGAACCTACGTTCCTAAATCTGCTATAATAGTCCAAAACCTAAACTTAGAAGAAAGATTTACTCTACACTGACATAAGCCACAGTTATTCCAGAGACCAGTATGAGGTTATGCAAGTACACGACTACCATGCCATTTAGTCATGTAAATTATTAGTTTTGAGCAGTTCTTCTACACAATTATATTCTTCAAAGCAAATTCTGTGCTCTAATGCACGTCTAAACAGAGATGCATCCAATTCCTTACGTCAGGCCTTGTGCTGAGCTCTGGTTAGCATTTAAGTTCAGCATCATATTTTTATCCCTTTTTAAAAAACCTAAAAAAAGACCTTTCCTTGCCCTGTATCTTATTCTGCATTTTGATGTTAATTTTGGTACTAAGTCCAAAAGCATCTAATATTATTGTGTTTAGCTAAAATATTCCAAAGTCCTTTACTGGATGCTGTATTTAGTGTGCAGTGCATTGTGTTTCATGTTGAACCACACTAAATACAGAGAATGTAAAGGGATGTAAAGCCTCTCTGACAAACTTCCACAGAGCAGGTCTTCCCATCTGAGTCCTGGGGAAGTAGCCTTGCCCTTTATCTAACAAAGCTGATAAAATCTCTAAGGATGCAGATTCAGGTTCAGATTAAGTTAGCTTAGTCCTAGAGCTCACATGCTGCCTCTTACTGTCACTAAGGGTTTTTATTTTTTAATTTTTTTTTCCCCTGTACAGGCACAACAGTAAGAATATAAGAAATGTAACCATCAAGAAAGGTTAAGTAGAGAATTGTGAGTCGTGAAATGAATATATTCTGCCAGATTCATAATCATAACATTTTACATATGCTAGTTCAGGAGTTTTATGTAAGACCCAATAAGAGAGTGCCCCAATTCTGAGTACAATTTTTATGCTCTATCAAAATACATATAAAATTGTAATAGCAGCAATAAGAAGCTCTCAACATCCCTGGCCCAGAAATGCCTAAATCATCATGGGATAATAATATGATTCCATCTCTATAAAAATCATTTTGGAAAACATTTAGAGTCTCTTCAGATTGAATTCCAAATAAAATGCACAGAAGTCCAGAGTGCAGCTAAAACAGTCCTGTTATTTAAGACAAATAATTTCTCTGGGCTAGATTTTTTTTTCCAGACCATTGGACAATATTGATGATATCCTGGAAACACATCCTTCTCAAATACCAGCTTCCCATACCTGCGAGACTAACAGTCCTCCTATCATTTACTGATCTTCAATACTTCTGTCCTCGTGCTCCAAAAATGACTCATAACCTGTACAAATAAGCAGTGAAGCCCTTTCTTTTAGCACATTAAACCTAGCAATGATATTCAGCTCATTCTTCAACAGCCATGAAGTTATTTGCATTCAGAGAGGGCATGCTGTGCAGGAGCAGAATGTTCTGGTCAAAAATAATATTAATACCGATCTTAGCTTTAACAGGATTGATTTGTAAGGTTTGCTCTCCACTCTCTTTTCACCTACTAAAAACAAGCCGTAGGGCTGACTGTTTTAAACCTCAGGAAATGTTTCTCTCTCTGGTTCCCTCAATTTAGCGGCTTTGTTCTGGTGTGTACAACCTCTTTTCATGTGCCTGAGATTTGCTCTTTCACAGGCTGGGTTCCAAACCATACAAAGGCTGAAGAAAAATAGTATTTCACCAAAAAAATAACCACCATGCTGTTAGCTTCAATTCAAACAAGAGAAGTCAAACAGAAGTACAGAGACAAACTACCTTATCCTCAGAATGAGGCATACAACTTATTTGACCCACAAAGTGCTGGATAAAGTGGCAGTACCTGAAATATCACCATAATAAACTACCACAGCAGAAAGCATATTCTAGTTCTCTTGTCTTTTACTGCTATTCACGCATTATGCTCACCAGAGAAAATTGCACGAATTTTCCAAATAAGAGAAGACCTCACTTTATCCTAAAATACGTCTGGTAGAGCTATGGGTCTAGATGATGTTTCAGGATTGCTCTCAGCATTTAACAGCAAGAACAACTGAACTTCCAACAGTGAGCAGCTGAATTAGCCTCCTCACTTATTCTTTCAGCAAGCTCACATTAGAACATTTTTTTTTTTTTTAACGGCAATTTGCTAAGCAAATTTCTAGTAAATACACACTAAGAAAAAGACTTGTTAATCCAAAGTGCACTAAAAAGAAGTATATTATACCTTAATGTTTTTCACCCACAGCAGGAATTACAGCTATACTTGCTCCCCTCATGTTCTCCCATACTCATTTGCTAAACAAAATACATTTGACTTCACTTCTACTCAGGCACTAGCACCATGGAAAATTCAGATGACTGCTCTTATCTTCTACACTCATGCATTGTGGGTGTCAGCCTGGGACCCTGCTGGCGCAGCAGCAGTGACTGGGGCGCATCTCGGGGCTTGGATGCAGGTCACAACAGGCAAGGAGAGACCTCGCAGTTAGGAGGACTCTTAATGGACCCTTCATTTTGTCTTTCCACCCAGCAGTTCGGTAGCAACTTGCACTCACTTTGCAGTGTGCTGCAGATTCTCAGGACGACATTCATTTATGGAGAGACTTTAACAAGGTTAGACCACTACAAGGTTAAACAGATCCTAAGATCTAGATGCCCAAGTCCCATTCATGCCTTTGAAAATTCCCTCTTTGCAGGTTATTGCCTTTTGTAAATTGCTCTGTGGGCACCTAGCGATCTAAATGGATTAGGAATGTTTGCTCTTCTCAAGCAAGCTACCTTTTTATAATACAGTTCATACAAGCTGTAGAAAAGACAATGCCAACAATCCTTGAATCCCCAGCTAAATGTTTTTTGTTTCTCTGTGAAGCTCTCTAGAAGAGAAAGAGACGGAAACAGCACATGTATTTGCAAGCTGGCTTCCCAAACCTCCTTCAACTCATCTGCCTTTCAGAATGATCAGTTAACCTGATCTTTTCAATATTAATTTAATGAAGCATTCTGTGAAATTAGAAAGACATTGATGTTCCACTTTTCAAATAATGGGTCACTTCTGATTAAACTTTGACTGAACAGTCAACTTTCAATCTTCAAACAAATTGCCTCCTTTTCTTTTTAATTTGAACCCAATTTCCTGCTGCCCTCAGGTTTCCTGACAGTAATTAATTGATTTATGAAATGATTAAATGAGGATCGAAAATGCAAAAAGAAAAACCTAAGAACCCCAAACCTGGTTTCTTCTCATTTATTTATGATGAACACTAAATTTCATTTCTGATTTACTAGACTCATTTTCCTAACTTATCTTATCCTTCCCTCTACTAATAAACTGAACAGAATGGTTCACCTTATAAAGGTACTAAATTTGCCATCCCTAGGGTACCTAGTTATGGCATCCCTTCAATTTATGTTCCAACTTTCACCCAATGCATTTTAAAGCACAAATAAAATCCCACAGCACTTTTGGTGATTTAATGTAAAAGAGCAAATACCAAGCCATATTTTAGAAATCAGTTTTGCTGCCACTACAAAAATCAACTTCTACTACACAGTGGGTTTCCCTTAGTCTTAGAACTGGAAATAACTAAGTTGTACAAAAACCAGACAATTTGTTTTTTGTTTACTAGGTAATGCTCTGTCTATAATACCAAGATTCTTGCTTGCTTGACTACTACCTTGGAAGCTATTAAACTATTTGTTAGGAAACTCAAAGAAGGTATATCTAATAATTCCTTAACATGCATACACCTGCATACATTTTTCTTGCCCCCTGGAATCTCCTCAGCATTTCTAGAAGCAATCGCCTCTCCCCTTCAACCTGCAGGACAATACTCGGCAGGTCATGTCAAGGAACATGACTGGTTCCCTCCAAAAGGATGAAAACCCAGTCTCGAGAGCTCTCCAAGTCCACGTACCACAGTGCTCACAGTCAAAATCAACCTGGAAAACAAGTCCAGGTGGAAAGTCGAATTCACCTGCACAGCACACATCACAGAGCTGTACTAGTACCCAAAAGTAGTAACCAGCCACCCAGGGGTCTACAATTGCATGAGGAATTGTCTGCATTTGTATCCAAGAGCTCCAAAAACCTGCCATAGCACAAAGGAGAAAGACACATCAGAAGAAAAGGAGAGAGGAGTGAGCAGAACAAATAAACCTCTGAAATCTGCACTGCAGGCTCCTACTAATTCCTTCTTCCATCTGACCCTAATTCAAGTAATAGGCACATGGTGTGCTGGCAGCAAACATACAGTTGTATTCTTTTGTGAAACAGGTGTTTCATCTCAAATCTGCTAAAAGGCCATCTCTTCTCCATCCTCCTCTTTCTTGTGGCAGGAGAGAAGAGATTCAGAGGTTTTGCTAGAAGAAGCGTCAGATAAACAGCAACAGAAAAAGCATCTCACAGATTAGTATATAGTTTATTATCAGCCATCTAGCAAACTTCTGTTTTCAGAAGGTGCTACAGTTTGAAATGGATTTTTAAACAGATTTACTGAGAAGTGGATCAGAACACACGAAAGTCAAATCTGTGGATTAAATTAAATCAATGGAGTGATACTAGGGATTTATGCATGACATGTAGCATTTCACACAAATACAGGCCCTTGATGCTGCAAATACTACAGCCAGAGTAAAATGCATTTATCTGCATCTCACTAGCAGACTGGCTTTTCCCTATGCAACAACTGCTCTTGATACCTAATTAAACATTCCAAAACAAATCTAGAAACTGGCATAAAAGCTGTTTTCCACTGATTAATATTTAAAGACATAAGCTGTGTGTGTTTTTAAATTATTTTTCAAAAGTAGAGCTTTTCAGTTGCCACAGCCTAATGCAATATGAAAGCGAAAAGCTTCAGCCCAAGTGAGAATGTCCCTACTGTGTGAAAATGGCCATGGCAGAAAGGAGAAGTTTCTGCCAAAAGTCTTTTCCCTGGTAATTTTGCTATTTATTTTACTAAAGAACTATTACTACTGCTACTAAAGAAGTAGTTTTTACTCATATCCTTTAATTCGGTGTTTTCTTACTTGTATTAGGAAGTAAATTGAAAATAATCGCTATAAGGCCATAAATTCATAGATCGCAGCACAAAGAAAGTGACTTTTAGGATCTGAGATGTTTGCTTATTCCTCTCTAGAGTCTTACCTTGCCGTTTCTCAAATTGAAGGCAACATCAGCAATGTGAGTAGGAGTAACGGGCACGAGCGAGAAATCTGGAACCTCAGAAAGGATCTTTCCAAAGCTTCAGGTTACAGACAGGTGCCTCAGCTCAGATTCATTACTGATAAAACACACCAATGAACTGGGTGCTTTTATTACATCTTAACTACGCATTATTTTTTGAAAAACATACTGTACTATTTTAAACCGATCTGGAACGTCAGTGAAGGATGTTCCAAGACCCAAGGATCTCATTTGTATGAAAAGCAAATATGCAACTGTTTTGTGGGTGTGACGGAAAGAACCAGGCACCAGTGGGAAGAACAGTCTTATTTTACTATTAATAGTAAGGCAATACAGACTGATATATTTAACAAAACAATAACCTTACTATGCGCTTGGTTTTAGCAACAGACAAAACAAGCAAGGTAATGCATCTAACCATTCCTATAGGAGAAAGAGAATAGATGGTAATAAATACACTACCGTCTCCCAGATCCGCAATCGCTGGGGAGCCCCAGGATTTGGAGAACCTTCCCAGCAATTGGGAGGTCTTAGGTGGTGCGTCTACCCGTAAGTGATGTCTCCAAAGTCATGGCAAGAGGGTCGAGCTTTTATAGAATCAAATCAGCAAATCGTGATAACTTGCATTTTCTCTGTGCGTGGTAACATCTGCTGGGGCAAACTTTCCCTATCATCTGGGATCAGGATTTGGCCTGAGCCCAGCCTCAGATGGGAGGGTTCCCTTCAAGGACAAACCCACTTGCACGAGAGCCTACAAAAGTTACAGCTTAACAAGCCTCGTGCAGGTTAGCATAAACTGTCTGGCAGACCTATGTGCAAGTTAGCACGAGCAGTTCTTCAGGTGAGTTCTGTGTACGTCTACAAAGGCAGGGCCGGACTCAACTGCAAGTCAACCCCAACTTGGGCCTGTTGTTCAGGCCCTAGCATTTCACCAGCCTACTGTAATTAGGCCAAAGAACAAGTTCAATTCTAGTTTGATCTGGAATTAGTGACAGGAGGGTGAGATCCTACATGTTCCTAGTGTGGATTCTGGACTCTCCATATAGCCCAATCTTCCCAAACAGTATTTCTGCTGCTTTTGGTTATGTAGTTCCTCTGAGAAATTATTTCTTACTATAACTCATCTGATAGGAAGAAAATGAAGGAAACATGTGCTCCTGTCTACAGCCTTACAATTATGTGCAGTGCTTTTCTGCTCGAATATGTCATTATATCAGAATAGCCCATTCTACACCAGTTCTCTCCAGAACATCACTGAAAGCTGGAGTTTGAGGTAAGCAGCAGTATGAGCATAAATATCAACTGCAAAAGGGAGAAAAAAACCCATCACATATTAACAATCTGGAAACTTCTGAGAAATTACAGTGTAAGAAACTGAGAGCTGCAGTGAGCAGTCTGGGAAAAATGGGAAGGTTTCCCCTGCAGCCTCCGATGCAATAGACTCTCCTACACTGTATTGTAGATGAGCTTTTCATTAGATGAGTTTGCCAGGAAAACATGCATCCAGAAAAGAGCAATGCCCACGAAAGCCATAAAATTTATACCAGTCTATATTTTTATTATATTCTTCTAATAACTTCTGTTTTTTTTAATGTATGATTACAATACTGAAGGAGTATTGCAGTGAAAAAAAAAAAAAAAAAAAAAAAAAAAAAAACACCCTCAAGTCCACTCAGTACTGTAAGAATTATATTCGTATAGAGGCAGTATAAAAGACAGCAATTTGCTGAAAAGGCTAGAGGAGTTTAGTGCCTACCACCCAATTATGTCCATTAAGATGGGACCTGTCTAGTTAAGTGCTTTATTGGTTTAGAGACATATTCTGTAAAAGAAGTTCCAGTGGTGAGTATTTAAAAGCCTTCTGGGAAGTTTTGTTTCAGCAATTTATGAGCTATTGAAAAAATAAGATTAAAAAAAATCAGTATAACCCTCTGTATGTCTGTGATTTAAAGGCCAGTTGATTTGACAGCATAGACCAGAGGATATAAATAAAATTATTTACATTTTAATTGATTTTCATTAACTATGTATCACTGCCTTTTTAACGGGGAAAAGATAAAAGCAAGCCCAGATTTTTCTTAAGGAGCTCATACTGAAACTTTTTAATGTTGCAAAATGGCTGACTCTAAGATTAATGGTGTTAAGTATCTATTGCAATTATTCTCACTTAGATCCTGTACAGCCTATGCATTCCCAAAGCAGTAACAAAAGTGGCAGCACAGTCACTGACAAATCCTTCTGTCCTAGCTATGTCCTCATACCCCCTCACAGGGCTGCCACTCCTTCCTAACAGCAGAATAATTCACTGTTCTCTTATCAAAATGTAAGGACAGTTCAGGTATATTACTTGCAAGATCATTCCTAATTCAGCTTTTGAAAACTAAATTTAAAATTGTTCAAAATTGTTTCCCTCCAATAGTTTGAGTTATCTTCAAGGCCTACAGAACCTGCACATTTTGAAACCCAGTGTTGCAAGGATGAAAAACCTAAAGTCACCTAAAAACATGGCCTGTTCTTATAATACAGCTCTCACAATATTCTACATCACCTTCTCAGTTTTGATTCAATTAATGGTAGAACAGGAAGAACCATTCATCCCCTAAAATCTGAAGCGAGCCTTTCACACAGTGATTAAAAGAACCTGAGTTTTCAAAAGTCAGAATATTTTTAGGAAGTTTGTAGGCTTATCTTGGTGTTAAAAATAATGAAAAGAACTTGCAGAATTCTTTCCACTGACTTTACTGGGATCAGGTCCCACTAGGTAATCTAGCAATGGGATTCCTTTACTGGTTAAATAAAGGACACCTTTCCTGATCTAGGCGTCCAGCCTGGGCACTTGTTTGCTACATGAGTACTGATAATGGTCTACCTGGCTGCACGCAAGAAACTCCTGCAGCAAAGAATTCCTCGCCTTCCACCAACTGCTGTGGAGCAGTAAGGCAATGCAGGACCCAGCTGAAAAGGCAGAATTCAGCCTGTCTCCATCCTAAACCAGTTATCTTTGAGGAATCTCCACTCTGAAAGATTGCTCTGCTCTGCAGCTGTGCAGCAAGGGCTCCAGCGCATGCTGCAAGCCTTACAGAGAATGCCAATTCTACTGTGCCCATCAAGCTACATAACCTTTATGTCAGAGTCACCTTGCCTCCACCACTAACCATACAAACCAACCTTCCCCCCATGAAGAGACCATCAATAACATCTTCAAGGGAAATATTTATCAAAAGCCTTACCAAAAGTTTTTTAAATAGCCATGTGAAGTGGGATGTACTAAGCAGTACAAAACTTGCTTGCAACAAACTTGTGCATTTTATCTGGACTTACAACTAACAACTCATTACATTATTCTCATTTCCTGAAAGTTCCTCAGAAAAAGTGCAACTCACTCAAATCCCAACTGTTTGATAGCCCAGTGATCTTGAGATTTTTTAAAATGTTAAGAGACAAAATTGAGAGCCACACTACTGCTGAAATAAAATAATTTCTGATACTCTTTTTCTGATATTCAAGCAGAAGATTTCAGGTTCTGTTGAGTTTAGCCACTCAAAACAGCAATGGTGAAGAGTTATCTTGAACACAATACGCCATTCACTCCTCCAGGGAGGATAGATGCCTTCTATCCTGAGGCCATACTTGTTTTCAGTAATTGGATGCTATCAAACAGAAGCAATAATTTACGTTGAAGCAAATTTCTCACGTATTTCCCCATCTCCCACTGATCCTCCTCACTTCCAGGTTACCTTTTTTCCCACCATCTTTCAACAGCTCTCAGTCAGTTCCAAGAGGATGAAGAACCTCTGTGACACTCTGCAACAAAAGGGTTTATGGCAGCAATCTGCACTCATGCACTGTGAAGGCTAAAGAAACTGCATTTTTTCACACTGTGTGGCAGATTTATATAAGGGATTTTCCCCTCCTGGATTCACTGTGGAACATCTGGAACATCAAAGTACTAAGATTTGTCAGACCAAAATGATTCTTGTCTATTGGAGCAAGGAAATGGATCTGTGAAATGTTTATTTCTTATCACTCCATTCCACAGGCAGCCTTTGGCATAACAGCATTTGCCAATGGATTGCCAGGTTGCTGCTTCTCATGCATCTGCTGGGACTAAACACAGCTCGGAGGTTATAGTATGATTTCCACGATAGGAATTATCCACAGCATTCTCTTCTCTGCCCAGGACATGTCTCCATTTTTTGATCAGCAGAACATCATGAAGAACTTCAAGCTCTCCATGTAGTGAGACATTCTTTATATCCTTAGTCCAAATCATGTTGGAGAACTTTCAAACCCTGCCACTATTTCACAGTAGCAAGATAGTGATCAGTGATGAAATACTCTATAAATCAGTGACCTTCACTATTATATTAAAAAGAAAGTACCACTGAATTACATGATAAGGCTTATGCATTAGTACATATACTTATTAGTATATGTATATAGCTATTAGCTATATGAGCTTGGGTAAAATCTACAAAGAACATAATTTATTTAGCTTTGTGATAGGAGACAATCACCAACTGGCAAAAAATGAAAGAAAAAAAAAAAAAAAACAAAAAACTAAACCCAGAACGTTTTCCTTTCAGTGTTTATTGCACGATTTGTCAACTTGCAGCTCTATACCACTGTTCTATTCTGCGCGGGTTTCTCTAAGAAACATCACATGAGTTTGCCAGAAAAAAAGTCATTCCTTCAAGACGATGTGACTTGGGAGACAATTCTCTTTTCAAAAGGTGGCACTCACGCAATAAACGCCATGTGAAAAGAGGACATCAATAATTTCACCAACATCAGCGAAATAACGATGACTCTCTACCAGGAGATTAAGTAACTACATAATCACATTGTTCAATAAAACAATTCATACAGTTGAAACTTAAATGTGTTTTGGCTTGTAAAACACTGAGCCATTAACCTTAACAACGTCAGCATGCACTCACTACCAAATTCAACTAAATTAGCATCCAAGGGAATATGTAAGAGCACACTTTAGACAGACTAATGTATTAATGTATTACCAGTGACTACTACAGTGAGTAACCCATGAAGGATTTAAAAAGCAATAGTACATTCTAAGGACAGACAGAAAAAAAAAAGGAAACCATCATGGTCAGAAGAAATGTAGCATGAATAAAAAAAAACCCATGACTATTAGAAAAACATCATAACCTGTAAGTAGAAAAGGCAAGACATTTGAATATCTGTCATTTGTATCTATCTTCATGACTAGTTCCAAAATCATCTGGATAATCTGCTGGAGACAGTTTGGACTTTTCTTTCTTTCTTTCTTTTTTTTTTTTTTTAAATACACATACTGGTAATTTATCTCTTGTCCACAGACAAAAATGCAACCTCTCTCTTCAGCATGATGTATCTAACACTATTGTTACACCTTGCTGACCCCTTTACATAGGCATGCACAAATATTAATATATTTAAGTACATTTAAGGTGAGATATATGAGAATATATATGAGAATCCATAGTGCTGCCCTCCTCAGGCAATATAGCAAGAAACACAGAAAAAGAGGAAAGGTTTTTCTAGTAACAGATAAACTTTGGTGCAGAATTAGTCCAGACTAGTTACGGGGACCAGTTGATGTTACCTCAAGACAGGAGCTCATCCGTCTGCTAAACTACTTGATAAGGTCAGCACACTCCAGCATAAAAGGTTGATTCTAAAGCACTAGTCAATGGAAAATAGAATAACCAGCTTTAACAGGTGCTGATGTGACCCCAGAGAGACACATCCTCTTCTCCTTTCCAAGACTGCAACTCTCTATCAGAGGTCTAATACCTTCATCACATGAGTCAACGTAGACTGAATGAGGATGGCGATCTTGGCGTTAAGACAGTTTGGAAAGTCCCCAGTCTTTTTGTCAATTCTTAAACAGTATTTGCCATTAGATACAAATATTGAACACATTGCAAACCAGAGGATATGGGTCTTCTGAAGGCAGAGAGAGCTCTTGGTCACTTAGGACATAAAACACAACTCGTGGCCTTGTTGTGGCCTTGTGCTTAAAACACAACCTTGTTGCCCCATGCAGGCAAAAACACAGATAAGCCCCAGTTTCTCAGTCAGTCTTTTAAGACACAAGGCAGATGCAGCGAGGAGCACCCCGTGCTGCCTAAGCCTCCCCTGTACGCTAGCACGAGCACTTGAAAGAGATGAAAGCTGCATGCAACCCGGGAGTTATTTCTCAGTATACTAGACTCCATCAAGGACAGCTCCTCCGCTTCTTTTGTGATAACAAATCACCGGAGAGCTTTTGATTTCTTCTGAAAGAAGTGCAGGGTATGTCAAGCCTAAGCATGTAAACAGTGAAATCAAGAAGCCTCAGTAAACTTCCCAAAAGAATGACGGAAAGAAAGAAAAGAGGGGAGAAAGGAGGGAGCAAGGGGAAGAGAAAGAGGATGGCATAATAGAGGCCACATCCATTGAAGAGAAGGCCTTTTTTACACCAGTGCGGGGGAAAAATCATTTTTAAGCACTCTAATGAAATTTGAAAGTTACCTTCAAAAAGTTAAGCATATTTCAACAGAAATAAAAATCATTATGCATTCCCTCTAAAGAGGATACAATCTCAAACTGTCAAAATTCTAAACTCTTCTACATATATTAGATACAAATGCCTTCTATAAAGAAACCTCTTTTCATTTTTCTTCTAAATTAGCTTAGTGGTCCATGGTATTACAGTATCTTGGTCTAGCTTGTGAATAATGTGACAGGTAATTTTTATACCTCTTCTTGCCTGTGCTTAAGTTTGACTGAAGATACGGAAAACAATTTTTATGGCCTAGGTGTAAAAATAAATGTTCTGTAAGCTTTGCATAGCCAAACTTGGACAGCTACCATTAAATATTTCATACTAAACATGTATCCATCAATAAATAATAAAAAACAGACAGTACTTTTCTAAAAAAAATATTACGTATTATACTGTTTTCTCAATACAAAATGCTAATGCCAACATTGATGTAACCTGCCATGTTACTGCAAAAGGAATTTAAGATTCTGTTTTACCAGACTAGTCTCATTATGTAATGGACCACACAGAGAAGACTGGATACTATGCAGATAAATATAAAACTATCTAGCTATAATTTAAAAAAAGTGTTCCTCATGAAGCTGTAGACTGCTATACCACAAAAATGTGGCAGTAACAGTCTACTTCAATATTGAAAACAGCTCAAAACACTCCCGCACTGGTGTATGTTTACAAATGACCAGATGGTCTTCAAAATGCAGAACAGTCTAATGTAAAGCCCAAGAACCAATCAAATCTGTATCTCAAACCATGGCAGGATCATGTTTATATCAATTATTTATTTGATAAGGGCAGTATAAAAATGAAAGTAAGTATCTATACCAAACAAGTTGCTGCGAAAGGCCAGAGGCGCTACTGCATAGGCTGTGATGCATCTTTTCTGCAGGTCCATTTTAAGATACTAAATTAGTATTAATCTATTTCAAGGAAACTAGCAGAAAGTTTTCTGAATGAGTGTGCTGACTCAGTAATTACAACAGTATGGAACATCCCACGTCCTGTGTCCATATGCCTCAAATATGGACATACATACCATACATACTCTCAGCATAGCACCGTCTTTCTCCTAACTACATTTGATGAGGTCATTAAACAGCAGGATTAGAAATTTCAGGTAGCAAATAGTATTTATTTTTATCTCAGAGTCTGAATTAACTTCTGGGATATCTCTCTCTCTCCCTTCACAAACAACATGTGTATTTGAGCATATCAGTCTTAAACAACTGATCCCCTAAGCAGCTGGAAACAGTCCTTAGCAAAATATATCCCAGCGCATTTAGCCCCCTTCTCAATAGGTACCTGCTGAAATCACTATCTCTATAGCAAGCAGCTGTGTAAACTGCTTACATTTTAAATGGCCTTTTTTTTTTTTTTTTTTTTTCCAGTAAGAGACAACCCTTCTATTAGAGTTAAAGAGATTAATTTTACTCTCTTTCTCAAGTAGAGTTAATCTACTTGGTTGAATAAAGTCACAACTGCGGTATTGGCTCTGTGACGACATTTATCTTTCAAAGAATTTTTTGAACAGCCTGTAGATAACAGCATAAAATTGTACCAAAAGTTGAAATTTTCACTCATTTCAATAAGGAACGTCATTATCTCTTCAATACCTTGCTCATTTAGAATTATTCTCATGTTTAGTTTTGAAGCCTTTTACCAAAGAGGTAATACTGTTCCATTATACAAATGTAAATACAATATGATGGAGAATATTTATGTATTATACTTAATATACCATTTATCGGTTTGAAAACAGCATCGTCCTCCAAACAATACCTTCTCCTAGTACATTGCAAACCAGAATGTGATCCTCACATAAAAATGCTTTACTCTCACTGGGAAAGCCTGTGCACCAAGGTCAGGGAGGAAGGCTTCCTGCAGCAGCTACGTAAGAATCCACGGAAGTTGAGTTAATGCTATTTTTTTTTTTTTTCAATTAAAAAAAGTCTTCCAAGTTTACTTGTTACTGGCAGACTAAAACGCTGTATGTTTTCTGCTAGCAAATAAACAAACTGCATCTTAGTGCATTTTTATAATCATGGCTGAGTACTCAGAATGCACTTTGCCAGTGCACAGATCTGACTGCGGGTGTTGCCATGCAGATGTCCCTTCCCCGAGGCTCTGCTTCAGTGCATTGGGTAATTTCAAGCAAGACACTTTTACTTACTCTTCTAGTCTGAATGTTTCCTCTTACAACTTTATTACCTCTTATTTACTCCTCAGGTTCCTGCCAACGAACAGTTTTTACAACCTTCTCTCTAAGGACAGGCATTATGCTCACTGTGTAAGAAATGTGTTTCTAGAGCTGACCTGTAACTGCTGCTCTGTAGACAGAATACAAGGCGCAGATCCTGGATTATTTTGCTGTAAAAACATGATTTTTGAAGGTGGAATATTTCCTACATGAAAAAACATTAGTTTTATGGGACATTGCATGCTGTTTAACAGATGGATAAAACAAACAACTTGCGTATATTCCAAAATAAAAGACCTTCCTAAGCAGGTCAAAGAAATGAAAGGGACAGTAAAGGAAAGCAACCGTGTAAAAGGAAGGTCTACAATAAGACTTCAAAACATTCAGTTTCTGAAATCTGTCTCCTCAAATCCAAATCTAGCTTTGCAATAAAGGTAACTAGAAGTAAAACTTAAAAGTAACTGATAGGAAAGAACTTCCAGTTACTCTATGGGAAAATTTCTCTTCACTCGGTTTGCAGATCCACATCGATGAATTACTAACCACAAGTAGCATTGAAAAGACAGTTATCATAGAGATGAGGCAAGTTTAAAAACCTACATAGCTTGGAAACAAAGAAACACAAAACAAAACAAAAACCCTCCTCACACATTTTAAGTCATTAACTCACAGAACAGAACCTTCTACAATGTTTAATAATACCAACCCTGAATAAAAATAATACAATGTTTAATGATGGAAACCTTGAAGAATTTCTTGAGAGGAGAAACAAAATCCTCAAATTGTCCCCTGCCTGTCTGGCATAACATTGTACACTATACGTGACATAAGCATATAGCATAAGCATTGCTTTAAGAAAATGTTAATAAGCACTACAATAAGTAATGAATAAAATAAACACCAAAGAATCCAAATGTAGTCATTTTTATATAAAAATCTCATCCTCCTACCAATATAAATTTATACATTTTGCTAACAGATCTATTTCATACATAAAACAGGTGCCATGAGGTCAGCACATCCTATAGTAGACAGTAGGATGTAGTACACAACCTACAAGACTGGTGGCTAGAGCTATAGTAAATTTATTTCTAGGAAATGAATTTGCAAGAAGGATAAAAGTTTTTTTTTTTTTTTTTTTTTTTTTTTTTNCAGAGAACTTTGTCTCAACTTGCCCAATTCTGTGGATCTGGAAAGAAGTAATGCCAGGCTTCCTGATCCTCAGTGAAACAGCAGAGGTTAAGTTAGAGCTGCTCAGGTACAAGTATACAAGTATAACCTACAGTAATAAAGGAGTAAGAAGGACCAAGTTTCCTAACAGTTTATCCTTGTTTAATTCCAATCTGATCTCCTTCCACTTACCTTGTGGACAGCAGATGGCAAGGGCCTGAAAAAACAATACAGTGTTTTGAATATTCCCACCAAGAACAGACCTTGTGCACATAGTCAAGAGTCAGATTTGGCTAATGCTATGAAGATAGAAAATGTATTTTGAAGGTTGTCTTGCCTTGTCTTACCAAACAGGAGTGGAAAAAAGAAATCAAAAATAATTTCTCCTATGTGGGAAGTAGCTTGAAAAGTTTAAAGTTTGCTTAGATAATATATACTATATAGCACTCTCAAGTAATATAACATTCTAAAGATACTGTCCTGCATTTTTTTGTTTTAAATATTTAAGTTTGTTTGAATTAAGTATCCTTATAAAATCTGGTAACATCAAGTTGTGGAAATCCTCTGAAGATCTGAAAAAATGTACTAATGTAACTTCCCATGGTACCATAGTTGGTATGGAAGGACATAACCTGAGAAAACCTAATTCTATTTCCGCTATCTTGAGTTTGTTTTCACTTGTAACTACCTCTGATGTTTTGACGTCCTCATAAGAAAACTGCATGGCTGGTACTCCAAGATGGTTGATGAAATAATCTGAATCCCCCTGTATCTGCACAGAACTCACATTAGATCCTGGACATTTTGTCTTTTCCATACAGTTGAAGCTCTGGCTCTGAAAAAGAAACACAAATCAAAACACTACTTACTTACTTGTAAGCAGGCTCTACTAAACCTTATATTACCAACCCTATTAGATCTGAAACAGTTTAAAAACAGGCCAGAAGATACACCGGTGCCCCCAGGCATCAGCTGATTCATTCTCACTTGGAAGGAAGTAAGCCTACAAATCCTTCATCCTCCGCTAGTGGGTCTTACAGTCTTTGGGTTAGGACACAGCAGAGAATAAAGAGTTGCAGCACGTCTGAGTCTTTCAAAGGACAAAAAATGTCATATTTAATTAAAATGGTACAAAGGGCAAGGGAAGGGGAGAAGTCGCCATACTGTCCTTTCAGAGTGTGCTATAACATCTGTAACATCGACAAAGGAATCAATACTTTACCCAGCTGAGAGTGTGCTCTCCAAAAGCTAACGGTTGAATCAGATCATCATATACAAAACATCACATTTGACAAAAAGCTGGCAATGTAAAGAATTTGCTGCAATTGCAAGCTAGAGCTTAAGAAAAAAAAATGGAATGAAAAGACTAAAGATACATAAATACAGATTTCCTAGGTAATGGCTTAAAACAATTCTACCCAGCAACATATTTATATTTCTTTCACATAAGTAGTTAACGCTGAAATCTTAGCACCACAACTACAATAAATGCTAAGATGAAAACTGGAAAATAACTCGAAGACTAGGTACAAGTGCCACACAGTCATGTAGCTTTCAAATGCTTTAGGATATTAAACACTTGAACAGTAGGCACAGAAGTTTTCCATACTTACTATAGGAGACTTAAGTTGCTCTTGAACTCTTAAAAAGTTTTAAGCACCAGAGACTACATTAGGGTAGTAGTACTACATTAGATTGCCAGTGGGCTGACTTTTCTATCACATAGCTTGGAAAATTTGCTGTCCTTTCAGATTTTACCATTGCATTTACATTAGACAAATATTTGTCTAGTACTTCCAAATACAAGATTTACTTTCACTGGATCCTCTCCACTGCGTCCCCATTAATTCATGATAAACTGCAGGAAGATAAGGTCATTTTTTCATCATTCGTTAATTTGCTAATGCATTCAAGTTACTTTACAAATCACTCATTTTTTTTCCTGATTTTCATAACATTGCTAGATTTTACGATACACACCTTTGTTATATTGGACAAATGATTTCTGAAATGATGCTCTTGGAAGAAATATTTTTTGGAAGAAATATTTTTTTTTTCCTCAAGTTTCTGGACATTTTATCCCATGGAAGAAATATTTTTTTTTTCCTCAAGTTTCTGGACATTTTATCCCACATCAGATTTTTTTTTTTTTTTTTTTTTTAAATATGTACAGATACCTGTTCAATTTAGGACCAATCCATCACAGAGAGGATACTGCCTCAAACAGAAATACTATTCTTTTTTTTCCACAGCTGTCTTGAATATATGATGTTTTCAGACATTTTAATTATAACATCACACACATCCTGTCAGTATTTAATTTCAGATAAAACTCAAATATAGTCCAAAGACATACAGCAGCTAAAAGGAAAGCTTCCATTTAATTCAACAGCTTCTGGAATAATTTTAACGTGGACTCTGTCTCTGGGAGAGCAATTAGAAACTTAGGAGATTGCATACTGTCAGTAAGGGGATTCGCATGTTTGATAAGAAACAAAATGTCACTGCAAAGCAGAAAGCAAGGTTTCACACAATGAGTAACATTTCACACAGAGAAGAACGTTTGAAACTTTTAATCTACTGCGTGACAAGTCAACTGGTGTACCTGTAGAGATCAAGTTCCTGGTATTTTCCATTACTGCCATCTCACCTCTACCCTGAAATTTGTTGGCTTAGTGTTAAGAACATAAAAAAAAATGGACCATTTTGTTACCCTACTATGCAGGTTAGTTTTACAATAAACTACCCAGGTTACAGAACCAAAAAAGTTAATGAGCTTCCATGTGAGAAGAAATAAAGATGTTATTTCTTCTACTGCAGAGATGCTGCTAATTAACAGAGCATTGTGATATTGCTCTCTCTTAGCACTTTTTCTAAGAGGTGAAAAAGATGACAGACTTGATCATTTTTGAATATATACCGATTCCCATTTCCTTTAGCACACTAGGAACCCAATACAGACATGTCCCTTTGTTAGAAACTGAAGTCTGCCTTTTAGCCAGCACTCTCTCCATCAGAAAATACTCTACTACACCCTATTTTAATTATTCATAAATAATCTTTTACTTTCTTTCCCTCAGTGCAACAACACTGAATAGTTTTTATTTATGAAATGTTCCACATAAAATGTTTAAAACTTAGATTAAGAATACAATAACATATGAGTATGTTTATGTGTTTTAGATCACCATATTCTGTGGTAAAATATTTCTATTTTTATGGCAGCGATCAATGTTCCTCGTACTTGAAGAGTTTAACTGTCTGTTTAACTTCCATATGTCCTGACACATGAGTGCCTGAGGATGATTAACACTGTATAGTTCAACAACAAATATTTAACACTATGCTCATATGGGAGATATTTTCACAAGCAAAATACTGTCCTTTTCTAATTCATTTTCATCATTAAGCGGACTTGAAAACGTCAGCATTCCTCAAGCATTTTGCAGTGACTATAAATTTCATGCAGGGTGTTTTGCATTCATTAAACAATGAAATGTCTCCCAAAATTAATGGACTATATTAAGATAAAGAATAATAATGTCCTACAATTAATAAAGCTTTCCCTCCAATGAAATGTTGTTAAACTAAGGCAAGCTATTAACTTGATCAATGCAAGAAAGTGGAATAACAGCCCCATCATACAGCATGCCATACACTCCACAAATAATAACAAATCAAAGCAAGTAAGAGCTGCTGTGATTTGTGTGCATGAAGGAGATAGGGACGGCAGTGGAGAGTATTTTTGTTCATTGCAAAAAGTGGGAGAACCACAAAGGGAAACGTAAATTGGATTTGAAAATTAAACAAAAACAATGCACAAGGGAAACAGAAAGATTGCAGGGAAGTTGATGTGCCAAGAAGGTAAGTTCAAGGATCAGCAAAGGAAGCTTCTTTCTCCTTTCTGCCTTCTTTTTTTAGAGTACCAGAAAAGAAATCCAGGAAGCATTCCCTAGAATAAGAGGAAAAATGAGATGCTCTTAGCATGTGGGATGAAGGCAGCTATGGGAAGGACAGCAGAATTAATGTCAGTAACTAGATGTGGGGAACACTTCAAGCTCATTCCGTATCCAGTGCCACATGAAATGTCCTGGGGCATTCACACAGGCTTGAGGCAAGACATGCAAGGACCTCATATCCTACTAAAACAGCATCTGCAGGTCACATCTCAACAGGGATTAAACTTCTGCATTTACGCAACTGAATGGAGATAATTGATTTATACAGATTGGATTGAAAATTTCCAGGCAGGTTAACAGAGTGAAGAAAGGGACACTTAAAATAACACTTTTGTAGCAAATAGTAAAGATCCTTTGATTTAATTTGCGGATATATGTTTATGTGTCTTTGAACTGGCAAGCTGCAAATGTCTTGATACGGTATAAAAACTTAAGGTGCAATGCAGCATGTTAAATACTGTTATGGAGTGGCAACTCCAAGTCTACTGACTGCTCTTATTGACCAGTGAATAACTATTCCAAACCTGAGTTGGTAAGATTTCTCTGGCAGTATTTAAAATGTGATCCTCCTCCCAATTCTTGATGTATTCTTGCATTATTATTCCCAATTATTGCATTATTATTGATTTGCACGTAAAAGTAATACTAAATAAAGTCTAATACAAGCTCTATGGAATTAAACCCAGCTGCTAGAAACATGACTGAAACCGCAAATACTTGTTCATTAGACTATTACTCACAAATAGCGCCAATGTTAGGAGGGACAACAAGGGACACTAGTTTGAGGTTCAGACGGTGTGCAGCCTTCCTTTCCTTTCTTTCTTATCCTTCCCTAGAAGAGTCATCCTATATTTTTGCTGGAGCTGTCTGCACCGAAGGCACTTGCGTTTCTGACAGAGATTACCTTCAAAGTCCATGATCACCACTGATTTAATCAACAGCTCTAGTAAAAAAACAAAAAGTGAAAGATGTGGCCTCAATGGTACTAGCAGAACATGTAGGGCAGAAGCAACCACAAAAATATGAGAATTTTCACATAGAGAGTATAGGCATAACCAGCTCTGGACTTCTTCATATAGATATGAGGAGGGTATTAAATCAATTTAGACAAAAACTGCCTTATTTTTAGCATGTTCTGGAATCAGATGTTAATTCCTCTGCAAGGTAGTTTAGTGAACAGAGTTGCAGGTCCTG
Organism: Nothocercus julius; assembly: GCA_013398735.1. Classification (NCBI taxonomy): domain Eukaryota; kingdom Metazoa; phylum Chordata; class Aves; order Tinamiformes; family Tinamidae; genus Nothocercus; species Nothocercus julius. The sequence goes on from VZSV01000106.1 coordinate 1,708,093, forward strand.
GATATGAGATTCCAGCTCCAGCAGTCTGCCATTTGAAATCCATAAGAACAGATACAGTTTAAATTAACTTCATTTCAGAGAAAGAACTGTAAAATGTAGTGATATGCAGTTATCAAAAATAATTAGAGGCCAGAGGCTTAACTGTTCCATGTTCTGATTGCCTCAACAATAACACCATGCTGTTTCACACACTACTCATCGCCACTGGGTCTTATGTTATCTTCCTACACCAATGCGAATCTACAGAAATGCAATTAAACACGAGATTTAAAAATATTTTAAAATATATTAAATTATAATTTAATTTATATATATAATACATAATATAATATTATATATAATAATATAATAACATATAACATAATATATTATATATAATATATAATTTAATTTATATTTTTTTTTTTATAAAGTAAGCATGTTATAGCAACATCATATCACTTGGGCCTACTGCTCTCCCTCTAGTTATATTTTTAATTACACATTCACTACTATTTCCTTAAAATGATGTCACAAAATAAATACCCTTCATAATTTGATAAGCTGTTTAATTTCAATTTTGATAATCCACAAGAGTCTTTCCACCTACATACGCAAAACAGTTTCTTAAGTTCCCAGTTTGGAGAGGGAAAAAAAAAAAAGTTTAATTGCTCTGCATTATTTTACCAGGTACAGTGAGGTCCTACTTAATGATCCTTTAAATGGTAGCTTTTATGCAGACAAGAAAAAAAACATATATCAGCAGCATGCCCTGTAACAAGCAATCCTCTGCTATAGGGCAAGGCAAACTATCCTCCTCAGCTGGTTAGTCTTAAAAGTAAAATACACATAATAGCACTATTTACAGCACTGATTGATGCTCCACTGTGTCAATTAATGTTTGCAGATGGATTGGAAGGAAGCTATATTGTTTGACAGATATCAAGGACTGATCCATGTCAGTGCAAGGATACATTTGCTATTCATAATCGAGTAACTTTATTTCTCTGGAGATTATTTTGTTTTTCAACATCGTGTTATAGACTCATAGTACAGGTATGAGAAAAAGGAGAGTACCATGTGGATCATAAAATACATTGAATTTGTAATAACATTCTAAAATAGACCTCTGTAAAACAAACCCATGAACTCTCAAAAGTGTAACCAAGTGGTACTTTACCGTGGACTTTATTCTACCACTGATGGTCTATCAGAGCTAAGAATTCATAAGTACCTTACGTTGCAATATTAAGAAAGATGTTAGATTAAGGAAAAAAAACTTGCATTAAAAAATAATGACTTGTTGGACTCTTCTATAGTTGAATTACCGGGAGACATTTACCGTTAAGTCACTAAGTTCAGTCCAGCAACCTTCTTCAAAATGGCTCCAACTGAAGATTCAAAACCTCAGATACGTCAGAGTAACCTCAGTTACTTCTGAAGACTAACATATCTAAGCAGTTTTCAGCAGGACAATAATACCTTATAAATTATCACTTATATCAGCTTCTGAAGCATTTTCTTTATGAGTAATCATAATCTGCTCTACTTCTTGAGCTGAACAGCCATCTGTAACTGGTAACAAGAAACTGGTGCAAGACAAACACATTTGAGAAACAGAAACATAAGACCATCCAGACAAAGTGAAATTATCTAAACAAAGAATTGAAGAATCTATTATTAAATCAATCACAGGCTGTGGAAAAAATGTAGTAAAAGGCCCCAGGAAGACTGGGATTAGGCAACAGAAGTGGTCCTGTATCTCCCAAATATTCTTCTCAAAAGGGAATTTGTATGAAAATCCATAGGTGTATATTTAGTAGAGGGAAGTCTCCTCCTCACCAAAAAACTACTTGAAAACAATGGTTTTAACTGTCCTGCTATTTTTTATACTCTTCATTTAAGAAATAAACCAGGTCCAGAAATCAAATTTGGAACCAAATGATTCTTGCAGGGCTCATTTTGGGTGAAGTGCATCTGTGCAGGAAGGCAAAATAAGGGATGCAGTTCCAAGTCCTAGTCCAGCACAGCACAATTCTTACCAAAAAGATACTGAGGAATTCACTGAGGATTTCTCACAAACTGATCAGGTATCAGGACCGTTACTGTTAATGCAAATTATTAGCTTATAAAATTATTACGGGGACTTTGTAGAGCACTCTCCTCTCCAGACCTCAAAGCACTTTCCATATCACGCAGACAAGCAATGCACCTCGTATTTCAGTCTTGCCCAACATCACACAGGCAAGCAACCAACCAGAAATTAAGGGTGCCGCATTTCCCAGTCCTAAACCTGGTCAAACTGTCACGTTTCAGGCACACACAATCACTGCAAATGATACCTGCTCATTCCTTCTCCACATCAGAAGAAAAGAAAAGAAAAACTAAATGTTCCAACAGCAGTAAACTAGATGCAGGGAATAGTTGTGATTTAAGTAGCCTAAACGTTACACATCACTACTGCAATATTGTTTACACAATGATTCATATGACCATGTCCACCATTTTAGAGCCATAATAAAAATATTTTTTAAAGGGGTGGGCAAGGTATAACGATCTACCTTATAGGGTAATAGTTTAAAAAGCAGTCATTTCTATGCTTGTGCATGCCCTTTGCATCTATTTCAGAAGTGACTGCAGAGTTCAGAGAGCATTTAAAATCTGTTTCCACAGCCAACTTTGATTTGCTGATGCTGTGCAAGATACTGAACTACAACCAAACTCCATCTGAAAATACTTATTCTACTTTTCAGCACACTTAAGTCAACAATCCTCTAACAAAAGTCTGAGCACAGAAAAAAGAGCACTTAGACCTAGTGCGTAAGTGTTCAGAATAAGATAAATATGATTAAAACCACACAAACCAATTTGCTGTGGTAGAATGATTAAAGACTGCTCTTTTTAATTAAGTTTATGTTTAGAATAAAAATTTTAATAAAAAAGGGAATAAAATGTTGGATCCTAAGTGTCTTCACAATTGTCTAATTCTAATGAATAAATAATTTAAACATGCATGAAGTGTCATTACAAATACTCTAAAATCTGAATACTGTTAATTTACTTTAAAGGCTAACATGAACCCTCCTAGTGAAACTGTTCCGTAGAGCTACAAAATCAGTCACAGGAAAGATGCATTTCATTCTCAGAGAATTCCCTAGATTTGATTCTTTATTATTTTCACAGTAAAAAGACACACGTGCCTGTTTTACATTCGTGTGTGTGCACAATCCCCCAGTATACTCTGGATTTTCTTATGCAAAAGCACTGCATCTTGAAATTCCAAGGAAACTCTCTTCTTTTTAGATTGTGTGGGAAGAACATTATATTTTTGCAAGCTTTAACTGCCACTCAGATAACTGAATTCAGCTTTGAAAGAATCATTCTTTGGAAATGTATATAGGCACCCTGCATCAAGGAAAAGACCTTTCTCACACAGCGGGGCAAAGTAAATTGAAAACTGCGAAAACTGCAATGCTTAGAAAAGGTCAGATCAAACTGAGATTAATCAAGACCTTGTTCTGATACTTTTACCAGAATTTCATTGAACCAAGGAACATTAAGCTTAACTAAGCAACATGAAATGCTACCAGATAAAACTTCAGTTTTACATTTCAAAATATTTTCAGATAATGTTGGTCTTTTAATGGTGATTTCCTTACAAAATTGGAAAACTATAATAGCAGAGATTATAAAATAATGCAGAGGAAAGATGTATGTTTGGTATACTACTTTAAAAAATAGTATGATTTTTGATTTAATTTATAATCATGAAACAAAAGACAAGCATGAGCTTGCATTGGTTGTTCAAGGCTTTCTTTTCTCTTAAGAAGCATTTGTTTATTTTAAGAAAAAAAAAATCAACTGACAGCACAAGGTCTTTATAATTAAGGAACCACAGAGGACCGAACCATGCTTGAGAGGCAAAGTTTTCTTCAAATTTGTAATAAACACAGAAGTAAAGCACTAAGAAGAATTACATAGTGTACACTTAATTTTCCTTACTAGACTTTCTGTTCATTTTTTTTTCCTACTGAGTCTCTCTCTGAACCCTGATGCTTTCTGCATGATACCCAATTATATTAATTCCTACTTCCTAACGATTAATTCCTATTAATTCCTAATTTCCTATACCTAAACTGAAGCCACATGCTACCCTAACTCAGATATACTTGCTGCTAACTCCTAGAATAAACTGCTGGGAATTTTCATGGTTTTCACAAGGGAGGTAAAAATCAAGTAATATGCTGTGATTTGATAAGAGAATTCCAGTGCAATGAAATATTTCAGGCTAAAATTATATAGCATATATTATGCAAGTGTCAAGATAGCACTTTGAATGCCATCAACAGTTATGAACATCTCAGTGTCTGAAAAACAGAGAATTACAAGGTTTAGCAAAAGTAATTAAAGAATTTCAGAAAGGAGCTGTCTGCTGTGTTTTTCCAAAGCATCATTTTACCCCAGACTCCTGGAACGCATCAGGTAGAAAAGCTACCAAGTCCTGCATTAAAACTTTCCCACATTCTGCTAGATGTGGGAAACAACATAGATGAAAACCAAGCTCTCTCAGCAGCTAAAGTGTCTTTAAAGACTTATTTTCCATGGTGACAGGCCTGAATGTTTAATATACTACCTCTAGTTATGATAAAATTCAAAAAGCAGCTTATGATCACAGTGCATTATGGCAAACACCCGGCAAGAAATTTACCATAAGAGAGGAAAACTGTTTCCAGTGCAGCTCTGAATATACTGAACACCTGGTGGTTGTGGGGTGTGTGTGTGTGTTTTCTCCCTTGATAGCTTGTATTTTGCAATCTACTTTTTAATCTTTTTTTCTTTTTTCAGTAGGGCATGTTTTTATTTATAATTAGAGGATGCACTCAAACTGGTTTTTGATTACACATAGTGTTTAATAGTAGCATTTTCCTGGATCTAATGCTGCGCAATTTAACACCTGTCAAATGGGTATTTTTAAATAATTCACACCAGTGGGATTCTAGCCTCTCTTCCTCATTCCCCCTGCCAACACTAGAGTCCTCTATAACCATTCTCATTATCTTCCCCCAAACTATCAGCATCCTCATATTACTCCTCTTTCTGAACTAATTTCATGGTCATGAAGTGTTTCCCGAAGGTCAAGAGTGCTATTCACAAAATGAAGTAGAGGCAAAAGCATTTTAAAAATACAGAAAACAGACCAAGTGTCATGACATGATTAAGATTGTACCGGTTGGTGGTATGAATGATGCTTAAACGAGAATAATCACAGTCCTACTACACATGGATATGGCCATATTTATTTGTATCCCTTTTGCAATGATTTGAGATTCAAGGCTCTGAATCAAAACTCTAAAATTGTAAGGTGTACTTCAACATTTTTCCTTTCAAAAAATGAATATTCTTTTACTGAGATCAGTTTTAGTTTCCAGATTTTGATTCTTATGTTATTTTTTATGCAATACCATCCATGTATTTTAAGAGTAGTCATTTTCTATCAGATAAGTAATGAAAGTGCTGATTAGCACTGAATCTAGTGCTGCTGCCTGGAAAACGCTGGTAGAAAAATCCCCATTCAGTGATGATCTCCATTAGCCGGTAATATCTATTGAAGATCTATCAGTTAACTTGTGTAAATTTGGAATCCACGTGATTAGCTAGCATATCGAAGACCTATTTTTATTCTGCATTTCATATAGTGCCATAAAAAGTGCTCCATAAAAGTCTGTGCAGTTATCTTTGTAGAGTAAATACATAATTCCTTTGGAAGATGAAAAAGTTTCATGAAAAAAAAAAAAGATGGGTTTTCTGTGAAAAAAAAAATGGCAGCCATTAACTGCCTGCCTTCTCTCACATTATAATCAAATCAATTATCACTTTATTTTTGTCTTGGATTATTATCAAAATTAATCAATCTACAGTTACAAAGGTCTTTAGACTTCTTTTTAACGCTGATGCAGCATTAACACTCCTCTAGCTCTGAAGCATCCCCAGTTCCCATATTTCAGGTCATGCAGCTCATTTAGCCAACAGTTCGTTTCCTGTATTTTGGGCTTGCAGGATCATGAGACTCTGGAGAGCAACAACTTTATCTGCCCTCTTCTTCATTTCCCCCACAGGATGCCATAGATGTTTAATAATGTCTGTAATTCCATTACACTATCCATTTGGTTTCTAATATGAAAGTGAAGCTTTACTGTATCACTTCAGAATGCTTTACAATCCTGTGGTTACATCCTGTGCCTTTGCTGTAGACAACACAGTTATGCTTTGCCTCAGGACATGAAAAAATCCCTCTGTCCTTGCTTTACACTGCAAGTATGTCCTTCAAACACCTTCTCTAAGCCACTAAGTTTGAACTGACACTGTATTTTAAGCAGAAAATAACAAGTCTATAATAAGAAGTATTACAGAAAATTTGCTTTTCGAATCACAGATTTTGTGCAAACATAAAAATACAATGTTCACATAGGAAGACTGAGGTTCAAAAAATGTTCTGTATTGTCTTTTATGATGCCCTATTAGTTTATCCGAGAATGCGATTGTTGGAGTAAAAAGTTAATCCAAAATTCAGCCAGTCCTTCAGAGATGACTTTCTTTTTTTTTTTTTTTTTTTTAGGATTATGTTAATTTGAGATTGCCATTTTAGAAGCCAAAAAAAAGGCAAAAAATCCTTACCACAGCTCACACTGAACAAAATCAAAAGTTTCTATGGCCCCTTTCCCCCTTTCTTCTCGAATGCCTATGGAAAAGGTCCAGTTAAAAAAACAACAATCAGTGGTTAATTTAGGTTATTTCCTGATTCTAGTCAAGGACAATCATCTTATTATTATACTTAGTTATGAACAATTTTATCAAGTTAATCACAGTTCACTAAAACCTAACTTGTTTTGAATTGCCCTGCCACTGCACACACAGACACTTCTGAAGAAGTATTAGACAAACAGGAGAAGGGATGAGCTTCCAAACACAATTCTCCTTTCACTTACTGCATCCGAAAGCACTGAGGTCAGTGGATAGTCTAGGCTGAGACAAAGTTAATCAAAGTTAATCTCAGTAACAGACGATTCATTGCTCTGTTACAGGTAACCGAATCTTGCCAGTGAGTTTGCTTTGCTTTATTTTTACCCAGTTTAAGGACAACTTTAAGATTAGTAGCAATCTCTGAGACACTGTTTCTCAGCTTGGATTCCTGAAATAGGGATCCTGAAACACTGAACTGAGATTCAGTTATCTAAAGGACAGATCTCTTCCAAGTCTTCCAGAGTGAAATTACTATGGTGGCTTGAATAGCTAAACAAAATCATGGCTCTATGAAAAAAAAAAATATATATATATAATTTATTAAGAGCCATGCAGACTCCTGTTACACTAATATACTTCACCTTCTATGAACAGAGACACAATAAAAACATTACACATATATCTCCATGGCTACCTTTACCCTAGGAAGCTCTGTTATCTGTATCTCTGATGGTGGAATAAAATACATATACATATATATAAATATATATATATATATGTATTAGAATGCACTTGGGGTCACAGGAGATCTATAATTTTGCATGAGCAAATATATTCTAGAGCTTTTTATTATCAACTCAATCCCCTACAATGCGCAGTTTACATTCACCTACTGTTGATTTAATGAGTAAGAAATCATTGATGAAAAAACACCTCCCACCCACAGCTGTGCCTACTCTAAGCTCCTTATCACTATTCAGTGCACATCTCTGATTTACTCTGAAAATGAAATGCTAAGTTCTTCAGAGGTGCTGAGTGACCATCAGCTCTGCTGAATCTCTGGAGAAACAGATTTTCTTGAGAAACAGTAGTTTCAAAAGTTATGAAACCAAAGCAATTTCAACAAATCTGGATATTTGCTGAGGAAAACATGATATGGTAGTGATTATTTGATAAGTCTATTAAAAATACATACTTAAAGTCACAGGGAAAGACAGATTAGAAAGCCTCGATATTGCTATGAGCAGTATTTCGAAAAGCAGCAATCCAGGACCTTTAAAAAAAAAGGAAAAAAGACATAGAGCTGGAAAAAAATACCAGACCTTTATTTAAGAGAACAAAAAGAGACTATACCATAAAGCAATGGAAATAAAAAGAATGCTTAAAATACCCACATATCCTTTCCCTAAGCTGTGTTTTTCTCCTAATCTTCATGCTACTAAAACATAACTTGCAAAGGAACATTTATTGGGACACTCATTATAACCAAATACTGTTTCTCCTCACATCTCCATGTTGCCACAACACGGAAACATTGATAATTATCATCTGTAATACTAACATTTGCCGACTTGTTGAATGACACTGGATGACATACCTAGTTTGAATTTTTAGTATTTTATTTCTCACAGAATATTCTTTATAAGGCTTTTTAAAGACTGTGATCAAAACATGAAATGCAGATGAATTTTAGTCTATCTCCTAGAGCTATAAATTTCACTTCAAGGGCTTCATTTTAAAACATTTGAGTGCAGGCTGATTGACTTCTCAAAATGCTAAAGAAGAGGTTACAATTGGAGGCAATCATGCTGAACTAAAAGGAGTTACAGAGAAAAAATAAAAACCTTCTGATGTAGAGTTCAATTTGAAGAGATAAACAGTCTTATTCCACATTAAGGGAGTTGAGGATTTCCATCTAAAAGCATTAAAGGAATTTTTATATGAGGAATTATTTTCAACCTAGTTGCCACAGAGTACATATTAACATAAGTTCTAAAAAATCTGACTTGTTTTCACTCTCATTCATCTGTAACTTGAAATCATTAATACCCCACCATTTCGTAGCCAAAGTCTGTCCACCGGTATTAGGCTGAAGCTTAATGTTAAAGCTACCAAAGAGAGGGCTCAACATTCACTCATAGCAAGGCTCAAGCCTTTATGACATGGTCATTACCTATTATCAATAGTAAATTTCATTTTTGCTAAATTCACAGATTTTGCTAAAACAAGTACAACAAAGCAATTTAAATTAGAGTTTCCAGACAACACGGCTTGTCAGTAAGGTACCAGAGCAAGGACTGAAAAGTATTTGAAAAAAGCTATCTGTCCAAAAAAAAAAAAAAAAAAAAAAAGCTAAAGCATTAGAAAACTTATCCAAACAGAGATGAAAAGAAAAAAAAAAAAATCCATTCCAAATTAACCAACTTGAATATTAGATGCTTATGTACTACTTTCAGACCACCTACAAATAACGGATCCAATGCAGGAAACATTTTGCAAACTACTTCAAACAACAAGTAAGCCTGAGAAAATAAAACAGTCAGAAATAATGCATGAACAGAAAAGATATTTATGAAGTTGCATTCAGCATAAATTTGTCATTTTTTGAATGCAGCACTTTACAACATTTTGAACAACTTACCTGAATCCTGCACTTATACTACGCAACTCCCACAGCTACTTTAATCTGCTGTCAGGACTAATGAGTTTTTGCCAAATGTTTTTAAGTGCCCAAATATGGAAAAGGAGACCGAGAATTCAAATCCCCATAATCGATTACCCGTTCTGGATTCAACACCTTTCCAACTCCCTCCCCGCCTTTTTTTTTCATTTTTTTTTTTTTTTTCTTTTTGTGACTAGAGTAATTCCTATTCACCTTTCTGCTTTTTCAGGTTACCTACGATAAAAGGGAGATCATTTTTGTTTTCCCATACTTACGGTCTATTGGTCCCTTGGCATCTGATGTTCAAAGTTACAAAGGCTACTCAGGCAACTAACTCCAACTGAATGTCAATGGATTTTAACATTCACCTATACCTATATTTTGGAAAATATCCTTCACATTTGAAGTGCTGTATAATTAAAGCCAGAATTTCAGTTCTATTGAAACTATTACAGTATCACAGGGAATATATTTATGCAAGCTATCCATTTGTTTTAAAATTAAATACTCTGATGGAGGAGACCCCAGATAGCATTAAAATGCTAATGCATGATGCAAAGGCAACTGTCCGGAGGGAGCTCTGGCTAATTAACAGTCTTGGACCTAGAATGATAATATTGATGAAATCACCTGTGAGGATTTCATCAAATTCCACAAGATCCTTGTTGAGCTTGTGCTTCATAGGCCGAAGGGAGAAAATACACCTAGTGAGAAAAATCTTACAAATCTGAATTCACACAAGCAGAAGTTGATATAGGTCATCTTTTAATGGTCAAGCCAAACATCACCCTATGGACTACAAAACTACTTAAGAAAAAAATGACACTATGTTAGAGGCTATTGGTGGGAAAAATCCAACTTCCCTAAAAATCCATCAGAAAAAAGAACCTCAACTCTCTCTCAGATCAGTGTAGCTGCACCAGTCTTCACACAGTTCTTCCCAATGCACACCAGTGTACAGAAAATCAGAGTAAGGATCGAAATATGCATGTTTAGAGCCCAAGGCAGAGTGTATTCTTTGTGGAGCATAAGCACATTGTCCCAATTAAAGGTCACATATGAGCTCTCCTCCTTTCAGCTAGCGTTACAGCTTGCTTTTTAAAAGGTCATTGGGAGGCTATAAGTCAAGTTACAAGAATATTTTGCCTTCAGCTACAGCATTACTTACTAAATCAGTGCTGCACAAGGATCTGTATGTTAAATCTGCCTAAACGGGACGAACACTCGTGTTTGTTTTGACATGGAAATGTGGAAAAGGAGGGTAGGGAGAAAAGCATACAAATCATGATTTTTCATTTACTAGCTTATTTTAAGAGTAGAATTAAATATTGCCATATCAAGCTCACGCCAGCATGCCAAAAACGTCTTTCAGAACCCGTTGACCTTACAACACGATGACCCAGAATAACCTGAGGAGTAGAAACACTCAAGATACTGCCAAAGCGCAGCAGACTAGGCAAAGGTGAATTTTGCCATCTTAATGACTTATCAAAGATGGCAAAATTCAGTTCTGAAGTTGTGGCAAAGCAATACTCTCCAAGGATCCTTCCCCACTCCTCCAACTCCCCAGCATATGTAAGAAATGTAAACGTGAAGTGTACTAATCCCTGCATTATGATAAAACAGCTAATTCCCACCCTCCTCACCGCCAGTGGAGGCACTAGAAAAGATTGGTGCTAGTGCTGTGTGGTGCTAGGTGGGAAAACACCCATCAATATGAAGACCTATGATGGGCAACGAACAGGGCAAAACCATTTTTAGCTAAAAGCATGGTACAGATTTAAACTGATAACCTAAAACACAAAGGTGCCGTATGCACTTGGCAGATACTCGAGCTGATCAGGTCTACACATGCTCTTTACAAATTTCCAAAGAAAACACCAAATTTTTGTTGCCTTGTTATGTTTTAAGGAATTGCTCATTTTGATTTTCTGCAATTCGGGATCTCTATTCCACTCCTATCTCTTCTAAAACAGATTCTGTTATACTTGTTGCTACCATGATCATTCCTCTAAACTTCACACATATACTCCCAGATCATCTTCCTTATCCTTTTTTTTTGTTTGTTTTTAATTGTTCATGAATAGTAAAAAAAGATGAATTCAAGGGAAGAAAAACATGTAGTTAAACACAAACATCTAGATACCCTACACAGTCAAGCAGAAGACTAATACTGCAATCAATTTAAATAAAGATTATATGACATTCTTTTTTTTTCCTTCTCTTGAACAAATGGATTCATCACTCAGAAGATATCTAATGTCACCCGTCTACTGCTATTAGCTGATATCGAGGACAACCAGTTTTTGATGAGTAAGATCAAATGTCTTCTGCAGTTCTGTCAATATAAACATAATGTTCTTTTCACACAGAATGAAAGCCATACCTTTCAGTGCTAGTGCAGAAAACTGTCAGACTCACGAGAAAATAACTCAAGAGTCAGGACTCATATCTTTTCTCTTTTGCAACAATATAAATCACAAAAAAAAAAAGAAAAAAAAACCTTAAATCACTAGAATTATAGAATTTTAAAGAAATATAAGTGATACCAGGATTACATCCTGCATCTCTTTTTCCATTATCAGAACAACGAAATGGAAAGTAATGATAAGTGTAAGGATCATAGCATAGTGGAGACTAAGTGCGACCTTTATGCATGCAAATAACATTTAAGGACTAATATATAAAGAAAAGTCTATCCAGAATGAAAGGCAACTGAGATTTGTGTACAATTGAGAAAATTAAAAAAATGTTTTCTGGAAGAACTCCAGATGAAGAAAAAAGCATTTCGATGATATGTGCTGTTTTCATATGAATCAAACTCTGTTTAATGGAAAACCTTTTGTTCCAGATTCATTGGCTAGTCAGCCTCTTCAGTTTACAAAGATATATTTCAAATATCTTGCTTTGTTCTCAAGAGGTATTACTTCACTGGGTAATAGATCAGGATTCTGTTTTTTTCTTTTTCATTTTTTTTTTACAGCAATACGAGAATATAACAAACAAAAATGAAATACCCGTTCATACTGTTTTTCTGATTTGTGATTCTCACTTCCACTCCACGTATATCTTTCTGCCATTTGAACTCAATTGAGAATATTAGCTGAAGAGCGACATGCCTCAAGCGGGAATCTTTGACAAAAACTGGAGTTAACAAAGACTTCACTTGCTCATCTGAGACATATTAATCCATTACAAAAGCTAAACTTCACACAAACTTTCTGAAGAAGATGTATCAATTCTCTGAAGTTGACCTTTCTGCATTCAAAGGGTGCAATTTTCTTGCTATGTCTAAAAACCCTGCCAGCATTAGTTTATCTATAGCTCAGGCAATTCTTAAAACCACAAGGTGGTATCTTTGTATTTAATTACCAGTTATTTTTTTTCTTCCATGAATCTGTCCATCTCTAATTGAAGGCATGCACTATTCTACAGTATTCTACGGTGGAAATAAACAGCAGTTTCTGAAAAAAATTAACAGCTGGCAGAGAACATGATAACATTTGTTTAGTATGTTAAAAGGTTATTACAAAGGGAATACATATCATATGGAGAAGAATAAAAAAAGAGGAAAAAGTAATTTGCAAATGGTGAGGACTTAAATATATGGAGAAAAAAAAAAAATCCAACAAAGTTGTAGAACTTCTTAGACTGAATACATACACATAAGAGAGACTTATTTTTGCCATTGTGTGTACAGATGGATTAAGCCAGATTGCTTGAAGTTCTTGCAGCTTTGTATTATTCATTGATATTTACATCTCACCTATTTACCCCATGTATTCAGAATTTGTGAAATAAGATTCTAATTTCTTTTATAGGAAAAAAATAAGTAATACTCTATATTTGTGTTTCATTTTTCATTGTCTAACAACAATAATCCATTAATTTACCAGATAAAAAAAGATTTTTCCTTTTTTTCCCTCTCCAATCCCCCAAAGCAGAGAAGAAACATCTACTACCACCTAATTGGTTCCAAAGCACCTTTTAGCCTGAATATTCAGGGCCATTTTAGCTGTGCAGGCAACTTTTATACAAGCTTACCTGAAGATATTTTGTAAATATGATTTATGGCACTTCTGCAGTATTTCAAGTTAATTAAACAACTTGAGTGAAAACTGCAAGTAACCACTGTTACTTGTTTTAAACAGAAAGTTAATCATAACGCAAAGTTTGGTAAGCAGATCAAAAGTAGTACAAAATGCAAACAACAAAATATATCTTACAAGGCAAGCTTTCCTTGTTCATATAAGATGTTTCGTAAATAGCATGAAAAGCAAAACTGATACTTCCAGAGTATCAGTATGGAGTTCATATATACTAGCTAACATGCCCAGTATCTTCTATGCAACATACCCTTCTGGTTTGTTCATCAGTTACCATTTGCTGGAGTGCAAAATTGCAGTTAAAATGAAAAATGATCTCTAGCTTTCTGAGACAGATTTCCCCACCCCCACCAGTCTAGGGCCATTTTGAAAGAACATAGCAATTTTCAGTGTTTGTATTAATTTTCAGGACATTGCTTAAGTAGCCCAGATTAATTCTTTTCAACTGAATTTTTGGTCTCCCTATTTTTTTTATTTTAACCAAAAAAGTACCAGTTTTTTTTTCTTTAAAATGTATTAAAAATATATTTTTTAAATAATTTTGTCACCCACTTCATGAGAGATATTTATGCAAATAGCTTTAGTTATTCAAATATACTGTTTCAGAAAATATCTATTTAAGGAATCTTCAGTGGTGGAAAGTATGGCTACATTAAGGTTAACATTTCCATAAACTCAGACATATTTTTGTACTGTAGAGTCTAATTGGGTTAATCAGAGTTAGCAGGTGATCTTGATAATTCTCCAGGTGATCTTGATAACACCAGAAACAGCAGAAAGATCAGCTAAGTGAGTAAGTATTTAGGGAAAAAGCAAAAGTTGTTTATTAATCTTAATAATAAATATTGTTTTTTTTTCCCCCGACATTGAAATCAATGAGTGTATAAAGGGCAGCCCAAAAGCCTCCAAAAATAAGATACCATTCAATAGCAATATATTAGAATCTGATCTGCAGGTTTTTTCAGGCTTCACTTCTGAAATTAAATCTAGACACTCTCATTTCAAAGAAAAGAAACAGAACAGCTTCTTCTAAACAGAAAAATGACTTGACTCATTCTGATTTAGCAGAAAGTGAGTTGATTCTGCTTTTATATATGAGTGGAAAGAGAGGAAAAAAAAAAAAAACAAAAAAACTGTAACACTCAGCTCACGGAACTGGGGAAGACAAAGTATTCCCGCAATGTGTGATGTTCCCATACCAAGTAAATCAATTCTCTGCTGATAGAGAAGGTCCTTGGGGCCCTCTAAAAAGCATTTTCCAATATTTACTGTGTCCAAATAAAGCCTTTTAGCATTGTAACACTGTAAGCATTTCAACTATTTCAATGTTCAAAACTGTCAAACCAAACTTGGAAGTTTTGGATTTATCAAAGAAAAATAGCCATATGAATTCTCTGGGGTTTACACAGTCAGCTGAGCATCTGAAAAGATTCATACCTGCTTTATGATGACCAAACAAGCCCTGACTGTAATGTCATGTTCACCATCATGTTAAAATTCAGAGGAATAAGCTAGTTTCCAACTTTTTATTTATTTTTAACAAGATACCACTTACGACTACTAATGCCAAATTTCCTGTTGAAGGCGGACACTTCAACCTTCTTCAAGCAATTATACAGTAAAATATCTGATCAACCAGGGAGAGAGATGACACAAAGTAAAAAAAATTAGTATAGAGCCTAAATTTAGAAAGGTCTTTTTGAAAATAGTGCATCAGCAATTAAATCTGAAAACAGATGGCTACAAAATAGATATAATTATTTTTGATTAAAACAGAGATAAAAAACAGAGCCATGTAACTATAACATAATAGTTAGCTGTTTAACAGTTACTAAACATATTTATCATAGCTAATAATGACAAGAACAGCCAAAGAATCATTTTAATTATCCCTGGTTATGGTATGATCTAAAATATCCACAGCTGTCAACCTGTCATCTTCCTAAGTACTAGAAGTTCAGTTTGAAACTCTCTACCTGAAAGGTTTTCTGTCATTATGAAAACGTCTATCATCAAGAAAAAGTCAGTTCCAGAGGGAAATAACTAAGAACAATAAGAGGAAATTGAACTGAGAAATATTTAGACAGAATTGAAGGCAAATTTTCAAATACCATGGATTGGATAAGGACTCTTCCACTGTTCAATATAGCTTATCACATTAGGTACAGTCAATCAGATTACACAATACTTATTCTACATCAGATAAGGAATTGGAGAAAACTCCCAAATGGCAGCTCTACTTTTAAAGGTGTCAAAACATCCAAATTTCTTGAATTTTATCTACAATTAGTATTAAAGTTGACATTTACACTTGAAAACAAACAAAAAATTATACACTCATTGGGCCTTTAATATGAGGAATTAATGCAATAATTAAATTTTGGTAAAGAAAGACATGGAAGCAGAAAACTTGATTTGCTAAAAATAAGGTTTTTTGAAAGATGTCTAATAAGATCACTACATATTCTATCAAAAAAAATGTAGTGTTCTTTTGAAGTAGTTTCAGTTTCTGATACTGGCACTGCACATCATAAAACCTTGCTTGTCAAGAGGTTGTTTTGGTTTTCCAAAGAAATTAAAAAAAAGTCATCAATCTATTATAATACTTAAAACAGCATCAGATAAAATTCACCAGGGAGTAGCAATTTTCTGCTATATGGTATGTAACAAGGAATTAAATAATATTCAATTTTTTTTTTTTTTTTTTCCTTTTACAACCTACTAGAATAAGAAGCTTAGAGATCCTTTATGTGATGCCGAAGGTAAAACAGATGAGAAAACATACAGAAGTGGGAGAGGAAGAATTAATTTTGACAATACCCTAAGACATTTTGAGTAAAATCAGAAAATAATCACTACAAGAACTATACAGAAATTTATCTAAGGCTCCTCTTCAAAAAGAAAGAATATATTTCCTGCCAACACCAGTACCAATAAATATAAAGGCCTTTTTTTTTTTTCTTTTCATTTGCTCCATTAGCAGAAAGTAATACTGCACTAATAGTAGGAAGACTCCTTAGTACAGCCATTTTTAATTCCGATATAGCAAGTGTTCAGTACATTCTTCACTAGATGTTTAAAGGGACAGTAAGTTTTCTTGGGGTTATCAATAACAGCAGCTCCAGAGTCTAATCAGCAATGATCACAGGATCAGTTAAAGAGCAATTAATCTAGCAACCGTAACAACTTATATGTGTGAAATGTTAAATATAGAAAAACTCATTAATGGCATTGTTTGCAAGAAATGAATGTCAGCATCAAACAATCCCAATTTACCAATGACACTCTGCCAGCAAGTGGTGATTCACTAACAGAGCAAGTGAATAAACACTCTCCTTACAAAATAAGAGTAGGCAAAAACATAACTTGGCAGGACCTCCCTCTCATTAATGTGGACATTAATTAACATGGTTATACAAGAAAAGACGTGAATTAAACATGTCAAGATCTCTGAATTGTTTGAATTCGTCTTTGCTTAAATAATCCAAATATTTAAATTATTTTTTCATGTGATTCTGTGTTTCAAACAGAATCCCCACTGAACACTATGACTGATAGGCACATAGAATTATTATTTGCTGACTGCTAATGTAGCTTCCTTATTAAACCTTCATATAAAATAAAGATGTAGTCTTTTATGTAAAAATATCTTTAAGAAGTCCCAGTCTCTGTTAATCAGCCAAGTACTTATCCTATTCTCGTACTAACAATCAAATTTTACACAGTGGCCAGCTCATCAGGTTTCTGATTTCATTTTTAAGTCTAGAATATTAACACAAACTCAAATAAGCAGAATATCCAAGATTTTAATTTAGAAAAGCTATATGCACAGTACAGAAAATAAACACTGTTGTTTTATTTTACCACTACCTCTTGTAGGTCCATAGAATACTGTTCCTATTATATTTCTTGCTATTCCTTGAGTCTTTCATATTTAGGGGAATTTTTACCCCAGTTTTGTTTCACAGGATAAATTTTTGTGTTTCATTGTTTGTTGCTGAGTCCTAATGCTTAACCTTCAGCATGCATTTGTTACTAGCATCACTTGTCCCTAAGAAAAACATTTGTCCTTTGTTTTACTGATAATAAGCGCACACAATTTTACCGCAACGGCAAGCACTGAACAAAATACAATTCTGCCCTTAGTGGTCAAGTGGAAGAAAAATAAACTAAGCTGGCCTCTTTTGGTGGGAAGTCTACAAGGAAAAGTAAGACTTTTTCCACTGAGCCATGTTCCAGTTGCCCACAATCTACCGAGCGTTTCCATCTAGCCAAGCAACCTTGGCCATTTTCCATCCTCATTTAGAAATTTGCTGATATCGTTCCTTCTAAATTCCTGTTTCATCTCCCTTTCTGTTCTAACAAATCTATGTTCATAGGATTACTCCGAGGATGAATTATTCAAACAAATTACGATTATTCTTGTCTCTTATTGGACTTTTTAAGTGTTTTGCAATCTACTACTTTTCACGTGAATCGCATGCGAGTGCACTCCAAATTTCTGCAAGAGAAGATGCATTCCAAGAAAACAGCTCTTACCCTATTTGTACTATCATAATTCTGAGGTAAATTACACAGTCTTCTTGGCAAGCACTTGAAGTAATACCAATATTCTTCACGAGAAGATCAATCTTCTGTAAAAAGTGTTCTAGTCACATGGCAAATGTGGTGGGAACAAACAGTAGATCTATGCCGGGCTCCTCCATCACTGCTGATATATTTGACATGGATTCAGAAATCTGGCCAGCTTTAGGAAGCTGTAGATCCTGTAATTTGTTTTAATGTCATAAACTGTATTGCAGTTGCATTAATTGAAAATTACACTATCCAAAAAGAAGCACGCAATCTTGCATTTATTGCAGGCTAATCAACTGGACTGCTAAGGGAGGCTGTATCCGTAATACTGGGCAGGATGTAAAAAACTGCTATTACACAAATAATCATAAAATGCTAAAATTTCATATCCAAATGTGCCACAAAAATAGAGGTCAAAAACACGTCTCCTTTGCTTTCTTTCCAAAATATACAGCAGATCTGTCACATTCTTATTAATACCGTATTTATTAGAATAAAAGAATGAAATTTTAACAATATGATAGGTGAAAAAGAAAAAAAAAAATAAAACGATAGTGCTTCCTGTACAGCTCCAGGCAGCTTACAGTTTTTGTATCGCTGGCACAGATCATATTTTGAGGATACCTCAAGGACCTAATGTAATATATTTATCCTTTTAAAGAACAAGCATCTGTTTTAATGGAGAAAGGACTGCAAATATCACAAGAGAAAGTTAGCTACCTATTCATCATTATTTTTTGAAAACGCGGTAGGTAAACTTTTAAAACATATATATGTGTATATAATTGACATGTCCAGAGAGCCTGCAGACCAATACTTACAACATTCCAAATTATTTTCCACAAATATATATATATTTTTTGTTTTCTTTGTTTTCTTAAAAGCAAGATGTAAACTGATTTCACATTTAGCATTTTACAGTATTTTCACAAAACAAAACAGATTCCTCTCAAGACAAAATTACCATCCCCTCACTGGACAGGCACAGTAGTTAAAATACTACTAACAAAAAATTTGTTTGATATCAAAACATTTTATTAAATTTAGAAACAAATTGTCAAGCAAGATCCAATCTTAAAGTCCATTTAATTCAAGTGCTACTGCTTTGATCAATGTTTAGTACTCACTGCTTCAGAGGCAATTCAAAGAAACATCAAAAAAAAAGTAATGAGGATTGGCCTGGCAAATTCATGGAAGAAAAATACCTAAAATGCTCATCTGACGAAAGCCAAACTGAATTCCATGTTAAGCAGCCTATTCTAAACTATTTTTATAATGCAGTATTTACATTATTTCCTCTTCATTTTATGTATTAATGAAAACAACAATAAGATCACTCCTTTAAAACATTTATGCACTTATATCAGCACAATTGTGAGATTTCCTTACCAAAGGCTGGCTCTAGTGGTGTAGCCGAGCGCTGAAACTGTCACAATATTCATTATGAACGAGTATTACTTTCCCTGTATGTCACATGTTACATCTGATAAATTTACAGGTTAAATGTGAATTGACAGACGGTCTTGAAGGATTCGATTAGGAAGAAAAAAAAATGTGTTAATGAATAGAAAATATGCTGCTTTAAAGCTGTTAAAAATTGAGAAAGCTGAATGGAATGCAAGTACAGTGAGACCTGGTTTAATGAACTCTTGAGGTAAGTTACTTTATCTGCTCTCAGCCTGTTATTTAGTAAAAAACTGCTCATGCAACATGAAAAGAAAAAGGAAAAAATTACCTGTATTTACCTAAAATCAAGCAATATCAAGGCAGTTAGCTGTGTAACTTCATAAACTATATATAAAAGAAAATATTTCTAACCTCTACCGCCAGTTGCTGAAGAGAAGGTGATGCGATAGGTTGTAAAGTGGAGTTGCCTCTGACTGGATTATGGAGGCTAATGTAAGCCACAACATTTCTTTGAAGAACTCTCTTGAGACCCTAGAATGCAAGCAGAGCAGTGGTTATTACTATGCATTGCTATAATTAAGATTTGCTTTATTATTTCATTTCCTTTAAAAGGAAAAACTGCCCCCTATGTTTTTGTCTTCTGTGGTTTGCTGAATATTACTTAATAATTCTTCTAGCAATATGGTGTTAAGATCTTCAAAGGGTATCTTAGCGTTACTTCTCTCTGTAGCAGAAGTTGCAATTCCATTTCACACATCATTTCAGCAAAATACAAATAGGCCTAGAAGGAATTAAAAATGACTACACTTATAAAGTCCCCAAATGAAAACATTACGTAGCGTGAAACAACATGAAGGCCTTTTAAACTTATGGCTGACAGAAGACAAACTTCAAAAGTGATCATTATCAGCAGCTAAATGTACTTGAATTTTTGGATCCAAATTCAGATGTGAATTGCATAACTTCCCCAGTGGTGTCATTTTATCATATTTTAAACTAGGAAAATAGCATGTATGAACTGTTCCAATTATATTTTTTAAAAAAGATCACCTTTGCCACCTTAGTAATGAGTTCCTCTTTGCATGAAGAGAAGAGGAACCACTGAAGAGGCACAACGCAATTATATCTGATGTAAAGCTGATTTGAAGTGGAACTAAATAAATTTTGCTTCTAGTCTGCATTTTTTCAATTTGACTTTTTTCACCCTCTTCTTGTTTTTGAAGAATAACCATGTTTGGAATATGAAACTTAGAAAATAGCTTGGTGCTCCTAACAAATGATAAAAGTTAACCCTTCACTTTATCTACTGTTTTAATTCAGCAGACATGGCCCTCCCTGCTAGCTATTCCTCTTTAACTGATCAATTGACCTGTAACCAGATGTGATCAACAGGACTTTAATAAGTTATTTTATTTCATTGGGATGATTTTTATTCTGTTGAAATCAACAGCCCAAGGAATTGTCTGTGTCAGATCTAGCTCCTAAGCATAAATATGTGATAGGCCAATCAGAACCTACCACAGAACCACCAAAATGCTTATGTATGTAATTAATATAAACCATGGTAAGGTTTCTCAGCTCGTAGGGTCTGTCATATATGACCACCTCACAACCTTCCCAGCTATAGGAACAACCAATACCAGCCCATCATCAAATGTTCCATGGAAAATGCCTACATATATGCTTTCACTGCATTTGTTATGGTATGGATATGGTAGGGTATATTGTTATGGTATACATAAAGCTGTCACAGATCAGTTAATGAATGGTTCTGTACACAAGCACTGTTTCATACTACATTCACGTTCATTTCAACAAATATCATCATTACTACAGTGCTTCTTTCTAAAATTATTTTACCTCTGCCCATTCATATGAACCGATGTTCCCAAATGACGTCCCTCCCCACGAGCAGAAAACCATGGTCCGGTCAGGTCTCCAACCCCTCTTAGCTTTCAACATCACGGCTTCTATAAGTGCAGTAATGACTGCGGTGCTACTGGCCCACTCTTGTCCACCATAGCTATTCAAACCGTTGTGATGACTACCAATGATGACATATCTGTCTGAAATGTGGAGAACAGGGAAAGAAAAGGGAATCTTACTTCTCAAGGATACTAATATTTAAAGAATTACAAAAATAAAGGGTGAATTGTATTGGTGAGGTCATTAACACAAATAAATGCTGTCAACAAAAGTTTATATGAGCATGTGCAAGACAGTTGTATGACATACATATATGAAACTGAATACTACTTAAAATATATCAGTAAATTTCCCTAAATTAAACACTGTGCTGTCCTCTTCATTCTTTATTATTGTCTCTTCTCATAAATGTTATTTGCTTTTATAGCAGGGACTTCTGTCATACAGATATGCAAAAACCTTCCATGTTCATGACAGAGTGTTACAAAAACATGCAAATGATATTGTGAAATATTGTCTTCAATATACACTAAATATTAAAAAAAAAAAAAAAAAAAAAAAAAGGAAAGGAAAGAAAATAAAAGAAAAGAAAAAAGAGTGGGTTAATACAATAAGAAACATAAAGAAAATACACAAAGTATTTGTACCTGTAAGACTGTGTTCAGTGCGCACCGCCCTACCCCAAAAAAGACACTGCAGAAACAGCAGTTGAAGCAGGGAACCAGAATGGTTAGAAATCAGGACATAGACTTCCACGTAAGGAACATTGAAAAGACCCGGACTGCAGGTTTAGAGAGAAGACACGACAGAGGAATAAAAATAATGAATGATACAGAAAAGTTAAGTCAGACCTATCAACTTTGGTGATATTGGAAGAAAACGTTCTATAAAATGAAATAAGAAAATACGCATAGTTAATAGGAAGAATTTTCTACCAAAAGATATAATACATAATCCAAAACTTACTCACTACTGTAAAGAACCTTCTTTTATTCCATGAGGATGCTGTGGTATTACACAACTGAACCACTGGTCTCACCAACCTGCATCGGGAAGTTCACACAAGGTCATGCTGAATGATTTACTCAGCCATTAGCCTTGCTGTGCTAGGTCAGGCCACACAGGAATCCTCTCTGAAGGATTCCTTACTGAGAGTCTTTGATAGTTAGCAAAGCCTCTTTCTGAAGTCCAGATGTGGATTTTTTAAAGGTGTCTTTCCATATTTCAGGACTCTTATTGAAACAGAAGAGTAGTTATAAAGCGATGCCAGAACCACCACAATCTCCAAGTGTCATCTGTACTCCAAAGAGTGTAAAGTGTTTTGCTTTTCTGTGAGTAGGCTTACTTTAGAAAAGCAGATTCATTCTTCACTGTTGTCAGTATTCCAGAATAAAGCAAGACATATCTGTGATAAAATGCTTATAAAATGTTATAAATTAAAATATATTTTTAAAGATACTGCTGCCTACGTAAACATATTTTACTGGACACTACATATTTAGATTATAAAACTGTTCTTCATCAAACTGTGCTAATACCAGTTTTGATCAATATAATATGTATATTATAGTACATAAATAACATTTTATATGGGATTGAAAATGCTTTTAAAACAGATCTGGTATGTAGCTGTAACACAACATTTTCCATCAACTGCTTGGGCAAGGTACATGCACACAAGGGTGCATATAGATATAAAAATTTGTTTCCATTAGCAGATGTTGCTCAGATGACAATTTCATTGGGTGACAGGGGCTGATAAATTCCACGTCTTGTGAGCCAAAGAGAAATCTGAGAGAACGTAACAATTTAACATAAGAAAATACTGTCTCACTAATAAAACCAGATGTCTATGTCGCAACATAATAAAACTAATCATAGGTTGCATAGGTTGCATGGACAGTGAAAAGTCACAGGATCTTAAACTGATGTTAAGAATCAGGAGCACAGAAAGCCCTTCCAGGCTTCCTGGTGGTTACAAAAAGTACCACTAAAGCAGGATGATCAGACAGGATCAATATTTGCCCCACATTATCATTTCTGCTCAACCTTTGAGCAAAATATATGAATATATGAAAATATATGAAAGGATGCAGAAAGAGACCTCTGAAACACAGTACAGGACATGTTGGAGAAGAAAGGTATGAGCAGCAACTTATTGTAAGAGACTCCAGGAGAGGACATGATAAGGAAAAGAAAAAAAAGGACTAGAGGTAGAGAAAAAATATCCATCAAATAGCCCTGAAAGTTCAATGTAGTGATGGCCTGGACCAAAAAAAAAAGATCATTATTTAAAGAAAAAAACCCTTATACTATCTCTCTTGTTGTAACTCTATTTTTAACCTTGTCCAACAGAGTTACAAAACCAATGGTAAGTTCTCAGGTTTTTAAAAGGCTACCTCAACCATCACATTTCTTTTGCTTCTGATTCTTTCAACCTTTTGGCTGGATTTCAGATGTTCTGCTGTTATTCCTCAGTTCAAATGTCAAATAAGATCACCATTATGTGTGTGTGGAAAGGCAGGGCCTTTTCACAAAAAAAAAATAAAAAAAATCCAAAAGCCAAATCCACCTCTGGTGAAACTCTACAGATAAGCTACATTGAAAATAAAAAATATAGTAGACTTTCTGCATTTCTTAAGGAGAGTATTTCAGGTGTATAAAACAAACAAAAAAAAATCATCAAAATGACAGAGGGTGAATGCTATTAAAACACCTAGTATTGTAACAGTTCAGAAGGCATGGCTGTAGTTTCAAAGAGGAAAAAAAATGAAATAGATGAAGGTTTAATGTTGATTCAGAATAAAAGGTACAAATACTTAATTTATGTCTATATTAGAAGCCCCTTGTTACGGTCCTTACTCATAAAGACATTTATGGAATTAATTGTAGGATCTGAACAGCCCTCCCGACCTCACTTCATTATATATCCTCAAAATTAACCATACCTTTGTACCTTTAAAAAGCAGCATCTTAAGATGACTGCAATAATAAGATGAAAGATTCAGGTAGAGAGAATATAAAGAATTCATTAAACAGAAATTGGTACTTTTGCAATTCAAGAGGTGAAGTATGTCTAAACAAGGCAGTTTCTACCTTTCAAATGCTGTGACAGCTATTTGCAAAACATTAGCAATAGTAAAAACTGGAAACTTTAATTCTTTTATTAAATTAAAAACCCTTACTGAAATTAATCAGCAACAATGTTTATCTATGTTGCTGGAACCCTTAGACTTCTAGACAAATTCACTTGCAGACAGTAAACAAGATGCTTGTGATTCCTATGATGCCACGATTCTCATATTTACTACACACGGCATCAGTTCAGAGAAAGGGTTTGTGTTTTAAGTCACAGCTGATCTTAAGATCTTGTTTTAATCTCAGACAGACAGAATAGTCAATATTTCTAAAATTGTATGCAACAATAAGAAAAGCCATATCCTCCTAGCAAATGTGCATGTTTTTTCTTACATATGTATATATAATGTATCACAAAATTATTATATAATTATAAAAATACATTTTCTAAAGTCATCCAGACAGCTCACATAATAATTCAAATCATGCGACAGAACACTTTCTATTATTAAAGCCAGAAGCACAGTTACTTAGTATAAAATAAAATTACCATTTATGGTCCAAGTGTAATTCCTTCTTTCTGGGTAATATATGCTCATTTTAACTATAACATCCCCTTGAGCTCATTCTCTGTGCAATTCTTATGGTGCATTTTACCATAAATCATATCACAAAATCTCTGCAAGAAAGACTCTTTTTTCCTTTATACGTACATTATGTAGCAAAAGAGAAACCTGATCCCAGCCGTGACTCCCAGCCATCATGAAATAACTAATCTACACAAGTGATAAAGGGCTACTTACCAGGAAATACAGCTCCTTTTAAATATCCAATAACATTAGAAATTGTCTTGTATGTGGTGACTGACCGAATATTCAGACTGATTATTTTTTTGTCTGTTAAAAGATTAAAAAAAGAAAAGAAAAAAGAGGAAGAAAACTAAGAACATGTTAAACTGCTATCTATCCAGGCAAGAAATCTACAGGCCACAGAAAAACTCCTCAGGCATTACAAAAATAATAATAATAATAATAAAAAAAATTTTAAAAGATATTGAAGCAGCAGCAGATTAAAACATGAAACAATATCATACTATTTTCCTAGTGTCATTTTAATAGCAGGGTTTAAAACTTGGAATTTCAGAAGCGGCCTGTACTTCCAGAGTTAAAAGATTATTCAATTCACCCAATAAATGCTGACACAATACAACAGGTACAGGAAAAGAGGCAGGTTTACATACTCTTATGATATAGATAATTGCTTTAATCTCAGGTTTAAGAGGAAACAGGTAATAGGTTTAAGAGGCAACAGGTAAGAGGTTTACCTAGCCTAAATGCTCACCCAGGCAATCTGCTGAGAGCATTCAAAAATTCCCCCCTGGTTTACATTAGCCTGCTTTTCTGGAAGACACTACACCAAGTCGGAGGGGAAAACTGCACCTCCGCATCCCCAATCCCCGCAGGGCATCTGGTGGTGGCACAGCTGTGCCCCAGGGCCAGCAGGACAGCGCACTCGGCTCAGCTGGTATCAAGAGGAGGACAGCTCTTGTTCCAGAGGCAGAAAAGATTCACAAAACTACCGGCATACAAGGGAGCTGCCAACACCGCTATGGCAGTTGAGACCGCAGCACAGGATAAAGACAGGGAAATGTCAATGTCTGAGACAGAATAGTTTATAAAACCCAGCTGCCCTTTGCTGAGAATTGCTGCTGCTCGCTGTGCCCCAGGTGGGGCACGTCACACACGAACTCCGCCGCAGCCTGCGGCAGAGCAAACGGCACAGCGAACTACAGGCAGATGGGGCCACCTCTACCGCGTCCCGCCTGCACTGACACAGGCTGCGTTAGCATCCGTCTCGTCCGAAAGGTCAGACCTTCCATCAAAGGAGGGGAATGTCTCAAGCAGCTCTCACTGAAATGCTAGCAAATTGCCTGCCACTAAGCACCGTGTCACCCCCAGCTCCTCTGGGAGGTTCTCCTACCTCCACGCAGGATTGGACCCAGCCCCATGCTGGGAAGTGTAGCAGAGCTGGAGCCCCTGAAAGGTCCAGATCCAGCCACCACAGACCACAGCCAATGCTCCGGGGATGGCTCTGTTTCCATCACCCAGGTTATTTTCCCTTTCCTCCCTGTTGCATTTCTGTTTCTTTCCAAGTTCTGTTTCCCAAGATATGAGGAACACTGATGGGGGGAAAGTGGTGCAAAGAAAAGACGACACATTTCTATCCTGATGTTCTTCAGGGTTCCTCTGCTCGGACTTCAGCTGGCTACTTCAGCTAAAGATTTACTTTCAAATTCTATTAAAACAAAATTTCATATATTTTCACTCACTGTCCCTCATTGATTTTTGGAACAAGCCTAACAGCCAGAATCTTTAAAAACAATGCAGGTCACTACCCAAAAGCACTTACCCTACTTTTTACAGAAACAAGACCAGCTTTACTAGCAGTAGAGACATTTCCTACATGTCTTACCAGAGTGCAACAGAAAAGAAAGGGTGAATTGAGCACAGTTCATTAAAAAAAATCGCACTCTTTGCAATAAGCAACATAGCAACTTTACTATCTTGATCTGTCATGTGTACGTTGGGGTTCAAGTCCTAATTAACTTTGTCCTTCTGATGCATACTACTCTAAGTTTTATCTAAATTCTGTCATCATCATGTGACAATGAATTGGCAGTAGAGATTCAGATATTCTGGAATTTCATAAAATATTTTGCTTTTAAGGTAATTAGTCCAAAGAGGTCCCACCACTGTTACTTACAATTTTTTAAATTCCTAATTAATAATCTGAAACAAGTTCATGGTATCCATCAGTATTTTTAATTTCACCTATACTATGCATATTACTTCAAGATCCAGTTTCGTCCCTATAATAATTATTGGGCCAACTTACTTATCTTAAAAAGACCATCAAGACAGAATTCACATCCTTTCTTTTTCCCACCCTACAACACTTTGGATACAGCATACCTCCCTAGGCCCCATTTCCACAAAGAACAAGACAACTCCTTTTGAAGACAACTGATTTAATGTCATTCTTAACATTTGCCCTTAATGAGTATCACCCATGCAGTCTTGAACTGAACATAGAGCAACATGAATTTTTTTTCTGGCAACGCACATGTTCTGGAATCAGATATTCAAGTTAAGAGTCACATAATACAGTTGAACGCTTAAAGTGACTTAGGCTTAACGGCTTAGCGCACCAGATGAAAAGACTGAGAGTGCTCTCTTTGGTATATACAGCAAAAGTGAAATTTAATCCCCTTTAAACAGTTCTGACAACAAATCTTGCTTCTCAATGCTACACTTTAAAGGCCTTGACAACCTTTTTCTTTTTTCTTTTTTTTTTCTGTATTCTCTGGAAGCCTATGAAGAGAATTAAGCTTAATGGTGCTCAATACACTTCAAGTATATGTGTGTGTGTGTACGTATATATATCTATATGCCAAAAACTACTTCTGAAAGAGGAAATGGGAAAAATATTTGTGTTTTGTCATTATTCCTCAATTATTTATTTCTGATCTGAAACTCACAAATCACGTCACAGCTAATAGCTACTTGCGCCTCTCACAATTGCTTAGATACTTCTTAAAATGCGAGCTTACTTCTTACAAATCATTTGACTGGCAACTTTAGAACTTCAGATGAGGCAAAATTACTTCCTGTGGCCTCAGAATTGAGTTTTATTGCCTTTTTTTTTCTTTTTTTCTTCACTTTCAGTCTTGCCCTAAGCTTAAAACAATGTGGAGAAACGACAAAGTTTGAGTCGGATGTTTTTTACTGCTCACACTAAACAGTTTTAATCTACTTGCCTGAGCGTCCTTTTCAGTACTGGCTTTTAAAAGCATCTTTAGGAACTTCGATTTGAAAACTGAACTTCCTTTCACATGATCTTTGCTAAAAATACAAGAAAATCTCCCCACATGCACATTTAACTCAAGCACAGAATCATCAAAAATAAACTCAATTTATGCATTTGCAGAATATAGTCTTTAGACTATAAAACCCAGAAGAAGAAGTTATTCCAGAAGACTGCAGAAACAATGTTAAAAAAAACTTCAGGAATAAGGATTCAAAGGAGTATCTCAGCCTCTCATATATATATAATTCCTGTTGAAATCGACATAACCTGAATAAAAAGACATCAATTTTAAATTACAATTAAAGTAAATCTTTCAATCATCATCAAACAGGTGTAGCGGAATTATTTTAAGGTGCATTCATTCAATTGGAGTAGCCAGGATAAGATTACCTAATGTTTCTTGTTCCTGCCATTCAAAAGCTTTTTGATAGGCTCTACTAGCTCAACCTCTAACTTTCAAGCTGGTGCTAACAAGCTTTTCTGACGCTACCCAAGGCTAGAAATTTCATTAATCAGGAAAACTGCAATTTTTGTAAAGTTATGTTTTATTGAGGCTTTAAAAATAACTTTAAATCCCCCAAAACTTATTAGACAGGAGGAACTGATTTTACTTCATTTAAAAACATTGTAAGCTACTTGCATATAAAGCGTAATCAAATCTATTACAGATTTCTTGTATTGGTGATAGTATAAAGAATAATACAGGCGTTCATAATATTTGCAATATGCTGTTACATTCTCATCAACCGAATAAGTATACATTAAAAGACATATAGTAAAACAAGTTTTTATTATCATTTGAAAATAATCCTTAATTTTCTAGAGCTACTGGTCAAAATAAAATCTAAACTACTGCCATATTAGACTGTTTAGTTTATGGGCTTTTGAAACTTTGCTTAGCTGTGAAGTTGTATCTTTCTTAGTTCTCAGTGTTACATAAGTCATTTTGGGTTATCTGCTTCATATTTTCTACTTCATACTTTCATATTTTTTATCCATTCTCAAGTAAGTTCAGATATATGTTCTCAAAATATGGAAATGTAAATGTTAAAAGCGTTTATGTAGGATATAACTTTCATACCAAAACTACGCAACTTGACTTAAACTTATAAAAAGAAATTAACTTATAAAAACAGCATGTGATTGATAATTTATGTAAATTATCTTTGAGGAAAAAACCCTCAGCTACATCTTGTTCAGCACTCAAACTGCATATGCAAAAATCAACCTTGAATCTATGGGAATGTACAAAATTGTAAAATTATAAAATTATTTGTGCCAAATATGTCAAAACTCATAAAGCAATGCTTCTTCCACAGAAAGCCTTTATTGCATTTTATATAAGCAATATGTATTTTTTTCCTCAAGTCTGGTCTTCCTGACTTTTTTCTGTACTAGCTTTTGATTAACGAACTATTGTTGCCTACTAACATTATATCTGTTTTTATATGGATATTCATATGTCTTGAGTCCTTAAGTCTAGCCTTTTTTTAAAGAGTTTTATGTGTAATTTTTTGGCTATTCGATCAAATTTTCTAATCCAGAGAAAGGAATCCAAAAATAAACCTATTCAAGAGATTTTTTTTTTGAAAATAAATGATATCTATAACAATGCTCTTCAGGGAAGCTCTAAATTGAGATCCTTTAATGTGAAGCAGAATAAATGTATCATATTCTATATCAAAGATAGTTATAAATTTTGAGAATGGTTCATATTTCACAGCTGAATTCCACAATCTTACATTATTTTGCAAAGAGATTATTTTCCAAAGATTGTCCATTCCATTGCTTTCTAAGCCATCAAATCATAAGTACTACATAGCAAAGTAAGGACATAAAAATAGCAATGTGAAAAAGTATCTCAATCAATTATAATTCTGGTAGAGGAAGCACTGAAAACTTCAGGTAAGAGAAGAGAGGTAAATCATACTTTAAAAAAAAATAAAAAATTCCTGCAGTTTAAGCTTAATTCTTTCCGTGCACTTCTAATTAACAATGAGAATAGAACTTAAGGCAATCCCAAAGTGAAAATCTGAGAGAATAACTGTTCTGTGTTTTAATATACAGTATGTCTATATTCCATCTGCTTCCCTATTTTAAATATACTTGTCTGAAACGGTAGTGAGCAATACCTGGAGAACATTGCTGCATTTCTACTGCTAAGTAGAACAAATATCTATTTGGTCAATACATTGCCATTCTCCACGTTGGTATCTTTTTCCCTACTTGTTTTCTTGGATTTATATTCAATATAGTGCAAATTTGTTACACCGAGAAATTATGGGATTCTCTATATACTGATATAATTGACTGATGGCACAGCAAGACTTTATAGAATATGGTATTCTCTTCTTTTTCTCTAACAAGTAAGCAGGCTATGAAGGAAAAACACATATAATAGCATCACAAGGCTAGAGCCTGATGACCTGTGTGAGAATATGTGTTTTATCTTTTTATGCCCTTCTCCCCACAGAAAGGACCACAGGCTTGATTTGCAGTAGGGTGCAGCACTTGTCAGAGAACTTTGCTTGCCTTGGGCTATGATCATATTATATAGAAACTAAGGCTTCTTCAAGTTATGTCTTCAGTACAATCAATGATGCAAATTGCCCAATATCAGAGTTGGCCATACAACTATAAAGACCATCTGACATGTAAAATTGCAGAAAGCTGAATAAAATAAGTATTCAAAGTGCTTCAAAAGCTCTTAGTTATTTATGTTATGCCAGAAACCTCTTCAGTTGAACTGGGAGACTCCAGTTCTTTGTTCCACTCTAATTTTTTTGCTAGCAGGTATGGATTTGTTTAGAGCCTACAATGAAGCTTTGCCTTGCAGTCATTTACGATGATTCGCTATCGATCAGTGACTGTAATTTGTAGGGTAGAAAAAGGTTACAGAGCATTCTGAGCTGAGTGCATTCTAGGGGCTTTATTTATTCACCCTACCAGCTTTACTTCTATACATACCGCTTGATATTCTTGAAGTTACTTAAACTACTGGTGCTTTGGTTTTACCATTTTGTAGATTAAAGATATAAATAAATGCATCTACTTCATAGTGAAGGGTAGTAAGAACTCTTCAAGAAATGATATCTTCTGTATATGTTAACTATCTGATATGCTCTGAAATAACACAGTCCCCATTTTCTTGCTTGATCCAGACAGAGTGAGACACAGGGCTGGATTTGTCAGGCTGCTAGAGTAACAACCTGTCACTGTTAAAATCAACCATTTGCTTCTGCTTTTCGCTTCTGATCTTTTTAAAAAGATATTTATCCATGTCAACACAATTCGTTTTAAACCATGCTATCTCGTTTTACCTAACAGCTTTTGATGGAATCTCAGTGGAGAATCTTTCCAGTAATATCAACCTGATATCCCTATTTACAAGTCTGATAACTCAAATTCGAGAGATCAATTCAATCCCTGAAAAATATACATCTTTTTTGCCTATATCTCAAAGGACAACTGAATATGTGAAATCCTCACTTCTACGCTTCTCCATAGACATGTGGAGACCACTAGTCAAATCCTAGGTTTCCTAGTATTTTATCTCCATGTGAAGCAAACTCACACTTAAAGCCACAGAGAAAAAACAAACACCTAATACTTCCAAAAATTTGTCCTTAGCCCATGAAACTTTTCAATTCAACACCAAAATACAGGGCCAGAAGGGATGAAAAGGCACCTTGTAAATTAAATTACACTAGATAGAATTCCTTTAAATACTCAAGAGATTCACAGAGATGAACTACAAATGACTGAAATCTGCCAACCGGCAGATAACTGAACAAACAACAAAGGAAGTTTACTGCCACACAGCAGTACAGCCTCATTTATGTTGATAAGAATGTTTTGGTTTTATGGCAATCTTCCTAACATTCTACCAAATATCCTGCATATATTCCGTAAAGAATAAAAGCTTTGGAAGTATATGCTTTCTCCAAAACACTTAACTCTTAAATTCTTTACCAATTACCCATTTTTGGGAACTGTTCAAAGCAGCAGAAAATTACCAATTAATGAGGGATTAATAAGGCTGCACCATAAAAAACAAAAAGCAGCTCAATTTCTACAGCTAACTTTAATTCCCAACTATTTACTTGTAGATTTTAAGTATTTGATATGTCTCAGATGTTTGTCTCTATATCCTCCCACTCCCTCTCCGTCACATTATGTCTCTTGAAAACTGCAAGGCTAAGGAAAAAAAGAGGCAATGTGAGAAAACTATATATAAATGTTTAATCATTACTGATGAATCTGCTATTCAGCTTTTTGAAACATACTGATGAGAAAATGATGATCATTTTATTCTAACAAATTTTACACCAACCAATCATCTGAACTGCTCATTCATCTCATTTGACAGTTAAGTGATGAGTTCTACGTCAAAAGTGAAATATCTCTCTTAAGCTTCTCCAAATCAACTGGAGGGCCGCAAATTCAGCCTTTACTGTTTTGATATGCAGTACTCTGATCAGCATAATCTCTTTAGCTATTATTACATAGCTATGTAAGATTTCTTATCTCAAGACCAGTCCTTCATCCCTTCCATTAAGGCAGATTCTGAATGCTTCATCACACTATAGGCTTCTGTACAATAACTGTAGACCACCAGTATATCAAAGCACAATATAGCATAATGCATTCTAGAATTATGCAAGGCCTGTTACTGTAGGCCCTCCTTGCTAAACAAAGCAATTTTTTTTTTTTTTTTAAATCCCATTGGGAAACTGCAGTTAAGAAGCTTTGCATGAGGTCACATAAAAGCTGTTGAATTCATCCAGAATGAGGGGGACATGGACAGACTCATGCTCGTATGAGTTTCATGCAGGTTGTCTTTCCAGATATCATCCACCATATAGAATTACCGCCATCTCAGGGAAATAAATTAGAAATGCTAAAGCTATCAAGTGAAAAATAGAATAAGGTACCCTTTAGATGATTCTACCCTTCAAACTCCAAAGTTTTCTGAGAACCAGATTCAGGGTAGCTTTTTCTCATTCTGAAGTGGGTATTGCCAGTCCAAATTCCTGATTTCCTTTCAGCTGTGGAAACTTCCACAATGTTAGCAAGCTTCACACAACCTACCTGGAACAGTTAGGCATTTTCCCCTTCCTGAACAGCCCTTTTCTCCTTTAACAGAGTTTATCTACTGCTTGTGGAGAAGATCAGTTCCTCATTAAAATATCTCGCCAACCATGAATGGAGAGCAATAGGCCTTCTTAAATTCAATAGCTTAAGCCATGAAGCATAGGGTCTTACTGCCTTTCTTCTTAGTATGTGCAACACAAACGCCAACACAAGTCATAAAATTAATCAACCTTTTTTTATGACTTGCTCTATTGCATTCCTAATCCACATTAACTTCCCAAAAGCAATAAACAAGTGATACAAGCACATATATGATATAACAATAGTTGCCCTTAAAATGCACTTCAAATTTGCTTTTACATTTTGCCATCATTGCACTTAGCAAAGGAAATAGTGCGCAAATTTAATCCGCCTTCACCCCTGCCAAAGCCATTGCTTCAAAACAAATAATTTAAACATGCAAAATAATAAAAGATACAGTCTGTTCAGTGTTTTTACTGGTGAAAGGTAGGCTAGTACAAAATAAAAGTCAAGTCAGCATTACTGTTTATACACACATCTTTTCTGGAAGGTCACCTGGTGTTCCTTGCTTCATCGTAACACTGTGCAGTATTTTTCTTCTGGAAGATTACACTCTCAATTTTCCTTTTTTTCCCCCCAAATCAATATGAAGTTCGTAACTCTCTGAAGAGGTACTCTGAAAGCATTGTTTTTTACACCTAGCCCTACTGAAGGTATTTTGTTTTACTACTTCTGTTATCAGGACGCAACTTTTTCCAGGTGAAACTTGGAGGAAAAGGTGTCTGACAGAAAACAATACATTGTTTATACTCTAGCAAATAGCTCCAAATTAAAGAACACAGAAAAAAAAAAAAAAAAAAAAAAAAAAAAAAAAAAAAAAAAAAAAAAAAAAAAAAAAAAAAAAAAAAAAAAAAAAAAAAAAAACAGAGTATATTCTGCCAGAGGCAGAAAGAAAACAAAAAGCATGGCTTTAATACTGCTTCTGGTGCCTTAATGTCTCAAGCACGCTCTTAGTAGCCCAACAAGGCCCAAACTATTGCATAGTTTGCATTAGTTTCTCAGTGTTCTTGCATAAAGATAGTAGGATTTTTTTTAGGCAAGAGCCTAAAAAAATTTTTTTAGGCAAGAATTAGAGCTCAATGCCTTGGACTGAGACTTCTTATTCCAGATATTGATCCACATTTGCTGATTGTTGGCAAATGAGAATTTCTGAAACTAAATGTTAGAAGTAAAAAGAGTAAGGTTGCCAAAAATAACATTTTTTTAACGGCCTCTCTGTAGTAGGTCTGAGCCTCCCGTTTAGTTCAACTCCCACCTAGCAGATGCTTAGAGCATAACTTACAAGTTTAACATAGTCACTTCTAAAATGCTGCTACACAAAACATATGTATAATTGGCTAAACCTCTTAGATGTATACAATTGCAGGGAACGTTTGGAGTACTTGAACGACACTTCATAATCTGAAGGAAAAAATATTTTAAAAAGTATTACCTGTTGCTGGCAGCTCAAGGGGGACACACCTATCTTTTCTGATGCTGTCCTCAGGCAAGGAAATAAGTTTTTTGACAAGCACTGCAGAAACGGGTTGCACTAACAGCGTTGTGAGGTTCGATCGGTTCCGTCTGTAGATTCCATCTTAAATAATAGAAAATGAACAGCAATTTAGTAAATGAAACTTTGGAAGAAGATTTATCTTCTTCACAGTTTTCCAACCAACCAAAAATCCACATCTAACACGCACCTTGCAAAATCTTGCATGTGCCCAGGAGCCTAGAAACATGAATACACACCTTCCTCTTTAAGGCATATATGTTCAAAGTGGATCCCAAATCAGTTAAGTGGTCTATGATTTATTTTATAAATGCAGGGATGTTTTTTATGATGGATGGTTGAAAGCTCAACCAAAGGAGCCCTGGAATCACTGCTTACTGAAGAGGCAGTTGTTTGTAAAGTGGGTGGAGGTACAGATCAGAAACCATCAATTCTTCAATGACATGTTTGAAACCTTAAGAGGGTAGAACACAAGTTTCACTGTATGAAAAGATTCCTTCATATTTTAACATCTGACTCTAACAGACAAAAACGAAAGAGACTTTTCAGACACATGGCTTTCCAGGACTTAAGCATAGGAAGGGCTCAGATAAGATACAATACGTTCTGTGGGGCCACCTTACAAATTCTGAAGACCAGCTCTGGCCGCTGAAATGCTCTGAGGCACACCATGACAAAACGCTTGCCTCTTATTCCCAACTCTGTCAGCCACCCTAATAAAGGCACCATCTCTTCACAGGGAAACCAAGGATACTCCCGCGAGACTAAAAGCCTGCCGTGAAAGAGAGAGAAGGCTCACGGCATGGGACAGAAAGCAGCTCTAAAACAATCTGCAAAACCCCCAAAAGCTTTTCAATATGCCTGCCATGAATTACTTGCAAAATCCCAGCTAGAACTGAGAATGCAAGGACTCTCCAAGGATTAAGCAAATACCACCTTTTCTGTGGATACTGAGTTCCTTGCATCCTTTTCAGTCTGTG
Organism: Nothocercus julius; assembly: GCA_013398735.1. Classification (NCBI taxonomy): domain Eukaryota; kingdom Metazoa; phylum Chordata; class Aves; order Tinamiformes; family Tinamidae; genus Nothocercus; species Nothocercus julius. Next base: position 1,744,081 of record VZSV01000106.1, read on the forward strand.
ACCTACAATCACAAGGTGAAGAGGCTATGAGAAATGAGTAGAACATATATTCTAATAAGTTTTCATAAAAATTATTAGCAGAGATGGTGTTACTGAGCTGCATTCTATAACATCCACAGGTATCCTCCCTCGCTGTTTTACTTCTCTTTTCTTTTTTCTTTTTTTTTTTTTTGCTAGCAACTCCAGAGAGTTGTTACAGCATCAAAAAGCAAAAATCAATCAAGGCCCAAAATAATAACCAATAAGGCCCCAAAGGTTCCCTTTTTCAAAAAGCAAAAACCAAACCAAACAATAACAACAAAAACTAATAATCTTGGTCCTGTACTATTCACAAAAAACGTGTAACACAATTTAATCGGGAAACTAATATGTTGGAAGAACTTTGCCAGGTTCTGTCTAGCTCTTCCCACCACCAGACTCCTTGGAGGAAATTCTCCAAATTCTCTAAACTCAGAGAAAACTGAAAAAGGCAGAGTATTCAACCATTATTTGTTTACTAAAGTAGCCCTCTAAAAGAACAGCTAAAACAAACCCCAAAAGTTAACAAAGTGGCTAAAAAAGTTTATTGATGACATTCACTACAGAAATTCCTTTTATGACCTGAAACAGTTTTAATGAAGGCCCTCAAAATTTATGAAAAAATAAAAAGTCCGACTGAACACTAAACCATAATTGTACATACCCACATCTTTGACTTTCTGCTGCATTAATAATAAAACAGTATTAGTTTTGAAATATCTGAAGTGAATGGCTCATTAATTTTTCACCTGAAGCTTAATGGAAATTTGACAAACAGTTTTATGCTAAGAATAGACACTTCAGGCAGGACTTTACAGCATGCTATGAGAATAAATTACAGCATAAAAGACAGAATGAAGTGCATTTGGTTAAATATGATGGTTCTCTCATTCAATTGCCTGGAGTGAACATTTAGTTCAATGCATTTTTGTGAAAAAGGAATTCTTCCCTTTGCACATTCTCAGAGTATCTTCTGCACGGCCCTTTGACACGGCTAGATCTTGTGTGAACCCTCACGAAAACAAAGGGGCATCAACCAACACATGGTAGATACTTACACCGACTGCACTTTGAACATATATATAGCCCCGCTCCATTCCTGTTGATGGCTGCTGCGTTTCCCTGGCTTCTCATGGAGCTTATAACAAAGATTTCTTTATTCCTCCTTGCAAAATCAGTTTGTCTGTGATACCCATGACAGGTATCACCACATCCTCAGACTGAAAAGGACTGTGCAGTGCTTATTATAGGGAGACTCTGACAGCCAACTGGTGGCTCTAAATACTAAAATCGCATTGCTATAGCTAATCACTACAATCCTGCATTGCAACAACTATTTTATCATGTCACCAGAGTCAGGAAACTCTGCAGAAAGTTCCACAACTGCTTTATGTTTACCTGTTAAAAGACATGTCATCATCTCCTGCACATAAAGTCAATTAGAGACCTCTTCCTTCATCTGTCTAAAGCAAAGAAAATAAATGTTCCAAGAAATCTGGCATTCTTATTTATGCATGTTACAATCGGTGCTGATCATTGTATGATTCCAAACGAAGGTTAGGATGGTTTTTAACAATAGGAATGAGAAATCTGTAACTTTAGATTAGAGGATATCTTGGAAGTTATAAATTCCAATCAGTGCTCAAAGATCTGAGATATGCAAGAACATTAGCCACAAAGAATTGGCCACAAAATGCTTAATCCAAGTTATCTAAGCTTCAAAGTAGATACTAAGTATCATTAAGGACTGCAGAAATAAATGATGAATACTTACTAAAATTTTAAATCTGTATGCCAAAACAATAATTCTCTAAGTCTACAATTCAAATATATTGAAATAAAATAACCTTTGAACAACGTATTACCAGCTACTCCTGTTGAATGGCTTAAGAAATAAGCAAGTTCTGCCTCACTCAAGAATTAGTAGGTTATGCCTATAACCTGTTCCCTCAAGAAACAAACCTTTATTTTCTATGCTCACAATGGCCAGTAAGGCAGGACCAACCAGCAAACTCAAAAATGAGACACTGACACAGATTTCCTTCCCTTTGCTAAGGAGCAAGACCACAAAAAGCAACATAACTGTCTGTCTGGAGGTGAATTACGCTTACAGCAGCCAGAATAAGCATCACGTTACACATGCCATCCTTAAAATGAGCGTTCTGGTTATGAACAAGCAAAGAGTCCTACTTACTCACAATAATGAGATTTATTGTTATTAAAAATAATAAAAGCCTTATAACACACTATGAGGAAATTGAATGGAAATAGAAAAATCTCCAAGAAAACACTGAAAGTGACAGGTTTAAGAGATCAGTTGTTTTGTTTATAGCACATAGTGAACACTGCAATGATTCAGACTCACGTGCTGTCTGTATGCAGTTGGCAGACAACATGAAATAAAATCGCCTGTATTACCTGTAGCATACTATGCTCCTTTCACAATATAATATATAGCTTGTTCCTCCATATTTGTTTGAGAGCATGTAAAGTCACATTTTGGCTCTGGCTTGATGATAGGTGATTAATATATACTCTCAAGTCTCTCCTTTTCCATCACTTTGCAGCTCGGTCCTGCAGTTGTGCAGTCAGTGGCAGTAGTGCTAAGTAAGAGCAGACAGGAGGGTTTTGGCATCCTGAGGTAAGGAGGGAGAAAGTATGGCATAAATCCCCCTGCAAGCAAGCCAGCCAAAGGCCTGTATCACCAAGCACCACTCGCAGGGAATCCCACTGTATGCCGGGATGCAAAAGGCCCCTCCTGAGTCTAGGAGGGCACTTAAATATGGGTATCAATTCAACACACTTCTATGGAAAGCTATTCATACCTTTAAAAACTTGTTTTCCTCCCCATTTTCTCTAGGATTTTTCTAATAAAATTTGCAGTTTGATTGGTGGGGGGAGTGCCTCATCACCTTAGATTTGCAAAATTATAACCTGACTATACAATCCTCACACAGGAGCAAAAAAAAAAAAAAAATCCTTACTGTACTAGAGTCTGGCTTATAAAGGAGCTAATTGGTACATCTATCACATTCACAAAATAGCTGAATAGTGACTGATCAGAAACAGGCCAGACCCTGCTGGACAGACGCCCACGCACACAGCAATGTGCAATCAGAACCAGAAGTGACACGGACCCCTTTGCAGCCCAAGGACTGTTTGAAATACTGAGTCAGCCTTCTGCATAGGCTTGGGGACCCCTCACTCGAGGGTGGCCACCAACCCACTGTCCCTCTTCACAGCCTTCTCACATGTTAGATTACATATGCTTTATTGATTAATACCTCTCTAATGCTTACTGCTTAGTTGTCATTCTGGAAAATTTTTGGATGCTTGTGCTGTGTATTTATATTCTTATCAGCAAAATATTTCTGAAATTCTTCTTTCATGACTGTCGATATTTAGTTAGCATTTTATTTAGGGGGGGGGTGAGGGGTGGGAGTGAAAAAAAAAAAAACAGAAGATGATAATCCCCTTGCTTTCTCTTTGGACAGCCATCTGCTAAGCCTCTCCTCAGAGAAACTGGCAACTTTCCATGTTGGAACACCGAACTGCAAATATGTCATCATCTGCAAAACCCAGGAAAATAATCCCCACTGGAAACACTAACTCTCCTAAAAATTACCAGAAAAGACTGAAATCAAGATAAACAAAGAAAATCATACAAATATTGTATAAAGCTGTTAATGGCCCCTAAATAGAGGGCAATAACAGAGTTCACGGAACTGTGGAGGTTGGAGGGGAACCCCAAAATCAGAAATCACTTCATCCAAGGCCCCTGCGAACCAGAGAGACTGCTCAGGACTCTGCCCAGGCAGGTTTTGAGCATCTCCAAAGACAGAGACTCCACAGCCTGTCTGGGCAACCTGCTCAGGGCTCGACCATCGCCTTCTGAAAAGGGAAAGAAAAAAAAAAAAAATCTTTACATTTAAACAAAATTTCCTGATTTCAAGAATTTTTTTAATTGTAAGGTGACAATATATTCCTTATCATATTTTTGAGAAATGATACTTGGACTTATTCTTTAAAGTAAATATTTAATGAATATGATTAAAAAGAGCAATTCTGAAAACATAATGAAAGGAGATTATTTAATGCCCACAGAACTTTAATTATTAAACAGAAAATAAGAATAGTATAACCAACTTGAATTGACTTAATTCTAATTGAAATTGAAAGGGTCACTTTTGATCATCTAAGCCATATTTTGAAATTTATTTCAAAGCCAGAGATAATTTGGTGATGTTTGTCTTCTCTGAATCACAGGAACTCTTTATTGACAAATGCTACATTTGTCCGTAAAATATATTTCCTATTCAACTCAAAGTAGCCTTCACAAACATAAAACCTCATCCCTTTCAGTTACCATTTTTTTTTTCCCCAGGTGTGAACTACCTATGTTGTAGTTTTGCCTTACAGCAGAAAGTTCCAGTATTTTGTTTTTTTTTTTTAATGAATTTCATTTCACCGTAGTTGAGTTGATGAACCCCAAGAGCATCCTTTGGAGTTGCTTTGATTTTGAAAGACACCAGTGTAATTACATTTTCCTAAAGCATTTTTAGGGGCCCATTTTGCTCTGCAGACCTGCGGGCCTCACTGTATTTTCTCTCTCCCTTCAAAGCAATGTTTTGGGCATGGCACAGGAGTCCCAGCGCCGGCTGAGCACGCCAAACCAGGCCACGTGTTCCTTCACCCCCAAAAGCAAATCCTGATACTAGATAATGAGATAAAGCTTAGCAGATATTTCCACTCAGTTGATTAAATACCAATATCGTAACAACAATCCGCGCTACGATAGTTCCCTCAAATGATTTCAAAGTCCTTTTTTAATTTAGCTGTCACCACGTGTTAAATTTTCCTGCCTATACACATGAATACTCTGCTGCAACACTACATATCCAAAGGCAAAACAGAAGCTCCAGTTATTTCTCATATTCTCTTAACAAGGCTTAAAGTGCTGCTTATACTGTACTGATGCATATTCCTTAATAATTTTCATTATTAATTTTACCCTTCCCCTTTTAAAAGGAAAAAAAAAGACAAGGTCCCTAACGGATCTCAAATACCTTTCTATTCCCAGCTCATTTCCACGGCCCTGGCAGGAGGACAGGGTAGCACTGAACCATCCCTTGTTCCTTCTCTAGAGTTAAAGGTGTGGAGCTACCTCAGGTCATGGGCAAATCAGAAAAAAAGAAAAACAGATTTCCTATTTTTACATCAAAGAACACAGGTTATAAGAATCCCCCAAAGAGCAGAGGAGGAGAGAAATCGATACAAATCTAGTTCCATTCTGACTGTTACACTGCAGTTTAATGAATTTTAAATGATACCTGGAAGCACACAGAACATATGCAGACTGACTGCTGCTCCCACTCAAATCTTTCTTTTCACAGCAGTCCCACGTTGACTTAACTGTTGAACATAAGATTTTTTTTTTATTTATTATTTTTATTTTTTTGCGATGGAGAGTGTCATATTGGAAAAGAAGGAAACTTCATAAACGTGTCTTAGCAGTAATACCCTCCTCCCTTCTAGTGGCTGTTAAAGTTTATTCTTCTGCGGTATCTCCAAGGACTTTCCCTGTCTCTAAAGACATAAGCTCAGGTTTTCAGCAGTTACTGATGACGTTGAGCATCCCCAGGTTTCAGCATCCACCAAGGAGACTCTCAAAATGTCTGAGGTTAGGCTTACAAATATACACGAACTCTGAAAACCCTCAGAAGTCTTTCATATGTCTCCACCTTATGATAAAATCATGCAGTACAGGCTTCTGGTTCAGTAACTAAGCATGATGGTACATCTACTGAAACCTGTTTAATAAAAAGGATAAAAAATAAGAACTGAGCTAAACACACAGACTGTGACTCAAAAAAGAAAAAAAAAATCATATTGGGTAAAGAATTTGTTGACCCTTCATGAGTGCAACTTTGAGCCATAGCCCCATGTAGAATTTTTTCAATGCAAAAACGCCCACCCACATCAGTTAACCCCTAACGTAAATCCTATACAGCACTGAATTTATTTCCAAATGTATTTGAAAACTTAACCTTTAATGTAGTTTCTATTCTCTTACTTTCCTGTCATAATTCAGTTCCATGATTTTATTCCTTTTTTTTTTTTTTTTTTTTTTTTTTTTTTTTTTTTGGCTGGAGGCTACAATTGCATGAAGCCAGTAAACCATCACCTGAACTTTACAGAAGATAATAGATGCTCTTGACTCCATCATATTGATGGATAGAAGCACAAATACTGAAAAATAGTTCAATGAAAGAAACTACAAAATACAAATAAAAAGAAAGCATACAATGTTATAACAACATGGTTAAAGCAGCGTTTTGTAAGAGGAATGTGTCACAAGTAATCATCACTTCCTTGCTATTTCATTTCTTTCTCAATACTGACAAAAATAAACAGATGCCACATTTGCAAATTTTACTGACACTGTTCTACTAATGTGACTGTACTATATGACTGCCTGTACAACATGAAACAACATCTTTCCATTGCTACAGGTACAGTATTTTATACAAAATGAGCAAAACAGTATTTGCAGATTTATAATAAATTATTTCTTTCCAAGAGTGCTGTAAGAAGGTTGGAATTTGTCCTCAAAAATCTTGCTCTTTGCTAAATATATATATATATATATATATATATATACACAGACACAGACACACACACACACACATATATATATAGCAACTCAGGGGGGAAATAGTATTTTTGCATTCGCTCACTGCTAACAATTCATTCTCAAAAACGTTACACTGTAATGAGAGCACTTAAGTCAGCCGGATGGAACTAAATGAACACTTTGTGAATGGAGCCAAAATTCAAGTATTCCTAACATGATTTTAGTTTACTAATTCATAATCACATTTTTCTGCTCACAGCTAAGCTTCAACAAATAAGGACAACATTAAAGAGGCAACAAAGCAGAGGACAAGAGTACAACCTCAGTCTGTAGACAGGCCTGATCTTCATTAATCTACTTTCACTTCATATGTGCCTTTTACACTGCTATTAATATACTTATGTGAAGAAGATAGTGAATGCTATGAAACAAGTAAAAAAAAAAAAAAAATTACCAAACTGAGCAAACATAAACCGCTTTTATTATAAACACTTTTTAATTAAAACTAAAGCGCATTCAGTTTTGCTTTAAACTTGTGTAGCGATTGGAGGTCCTGCCTACCTCTAAAATTAAGCTGAAATTCAGCACAGAACTAAATACAAGGACACAATTTGAAAGATGTTCTCAATTATCAGCGGTGAGCACACTGTCACAAAGTTGGCTGCTAAGAAGCTCCTATCTTCTCCTTACCTCCATAATGTATATTAAAAAAATCCACTGTGTTCCAGTTGCACTGATGTATCAGGAAACACAGAAATTACAGAAATTAAAGCTTCTTGAAAAACTAAAAATCTAGACCCTTACGTGATGCAGTTTTCATAAAAATTTGATTTTACTACAGGGTGTGTGGAGACCCACAAGGGTGGCAGCTGAAAAAATGGCACTGACTCTTGGGAAGTGTCAACCACCTATGAGGAAACACAGACAAAGGAAGCCTGAAATTATCAATTATCTCAATTATTTAAAATATTATTATGAATTTGCTAGAGGCTAATAATGTTATTCCTTCACAGAATTCTCTTTTCCATATAATTAAATAGTACGGGAACTGCATTAACGAACCTTTATGCATCTCTGAACCTATATGACTTAATCATAAAACCAGATTCTGAGTTATGCGCTCAAAGTTGATTGTTTAAATAATTATCTTCCCATCGGAGGTTAATGAGCAGAATAAGGTATTGCTTTAGATTGACCCGCCTAATCATATTTTATTTAAAATCTGTTCAAAAGTTTCCTGTCTCCTATAGAACGTAAGGAATTATTTCAAGGTTTGCTTAACTACCTAAACATACTGCTGTATTGAAATTAAGGATGCCAATATTGACAGAGAAAAGCCAGATGTGATGAACATCCCCTGGAACGTAGGCAAGATTGCAATGATCCATTTTTCTACAGGTCCAGCTCTTTGGCAACTCGTTTGACAACTGCTGACAAAACCAACCTTGCAGTATCTCAGGCTCAGTGACAGCTCACACGATGGCCTCGGCAGTATGGAAAGTGTAAGAGATGAGTAGGACTCCCTAACACTGGTGGAGTCATTCACAGTGGAGTAAATCTCATGCTGGGGAGGGGGGTTACAGCTCATACTGTTTACTAAACTCAGCTGAAATCCAGTAGCTGGGTTGTCATTTTAAACATACTGCAATGAAATGTTTAAATTTTTACTAAAGCAAAACTTTTTTTTTTTTTTTTTTTTCCCTCCCAAAGTCAGTGGTTTTGGTTTCCTTTCCAAATTGGCTACAGGTTTTGCAAATAAATAAATAATAATAATAAAAGCAAAAATCTCCAGTTGTCTGTCAAAATAGGAGACTTTGCCCAGATGTAATGCCAAAGCAGAAAACGGGAGCTCAGATCTCACTCTTGGGCTTTTTGGTTTGTTTGTTTGTAGCAACCTATAGATATGTTCAAGTCCTTTGTAATGAACTTCTCTGTGGGCTTCGAAAGCTCTTCACAAAAGGAAGTGAAACCGTGCCCGAGTTGCACATTCCCATGCAACCTTCTGCTTGGGCAGCTCCTGAAGGATGTGACTGATCCGAATCCTGCCTGTCCCGATCCTCGCTCACCCATCTCTCCGCGCTGAGCACAACCAAGAGCGTACGGCATCTTTTGCATGAGCTGCCGCAAACCTTTATTATCTCTGCAGGAGAAATTCATTTCATTATGGTCTGATAAATTGACGGTTTCAACGCTGGAAAAACTACCCGAGTCTACCTGAAACCATCTCCGGCTGACAGCTTAGAGTCAAAAAGTTCTTCAGCTCAGCAAGGTAAATATTTCACAGAATAATAGACTGAAATAATTTAGATCAATCTGTGAAACTCGAAGTGCCTCTTCAAAGGAGCTTTTATAACCGTAACCACCTATTTAGCTTTAATGTCGTTCAATGAAATTCTATACCAACGATACTTTCATCTGTGTCATTTCATGGCTATAGATAATGTAGAGGGCAGAACAAAAACTATTTCAGAGGTTTGACTGATGTTGGCAGATGCAGCCTTTCTATGCAACTCTCACTTACAATTAAACGTCCTAAAAATATTTAAGATGAAAATACTATAAAAACTTACTCAGAAGCATTGTCATTTAAATCAAAACTAAGTGCACTTCCAAAGCATTTGCTAGAATTAGTTAGGAGCTTGATGGCAAAACTATTTGGCTTGAATTATGTGCAAAATACCGTCAGAACTGGATTGCTCTGCCATAAAATTTCCAGGAAATCTTTCTCTGATAAACGGCATTGGTCTATCTTGAAATGGAAGGAGAAAATAAAGCTACAACTGCAATATTGGTTATTCATTGTGACATCACTCTTCTCCAAACTGCTTCCACTGTTCTTTACAAACGCAATTTGGAGGTTTTGTTTGCCCCCCCCTTTTTTTTTTGTTTGTTTCTCCTGTGTTGGGAGGTTCTTGGCGGGTTTGCTTCCTTCCTTCCCTCCTTTCTTTTAAGTTTAGCATATGATATTGAAAAGCAAAGTCACACTTTAGCTTTGCAAAAAGTAAAAACATTTCTTCTGGGAAAAGTATCTGACACTAAAAAAAGTTCTGAGAGGTTTCTTTTCAAATTGTATGGTGACAAAATGTCACATAAAATATGTAAAAGATTGAATTCATCAAAGCAACCCTGCAAATCCCCAATTCAATGAAAAGCAACAAGTACCGATTTATTGCTCTGCTCAGGTTCAATTCATTTAAGCAGTACTACTACTAACTGTAAGGGCTGTGCATATTAGAAACATACAGTTAAAATCCAGACAAAGGCTTAATCTGATTGTATGACTAAATGACTTATTTCAGCACCAGTGAAATAAATACTGAGGCAAGTCTCAGTAGGTACTTTCATGCAGAATCATATTTGAACCTTTGATTTTTTTGCAGGTTGTATAATTTTTTTTTCATTACTTATTATTACTTATTTTTTACCATTATTAAAATCTTTTGTAATTTTGAATGCTGACATCTAGTACAAGACAGGGATTCTGGTACCTATCACACATCAATCCAACCCCAGAAATGCAACAACACCTTCTGCCTCTTTAAGGTAACCAGATCAACAAAAAGGCACACAGGGAATTCAATGGTTGTAGAATTAAGCTGTGTTGGGCTGCACCAACAGCGTGACCAGCAGAGAGGAAGGCTGATAACATAAATTAAGCTGCAAGGGAAGCCTGACTGGCCAAATATTATTTCTTTGAAAGTGGTCAAGAAGGACATTTACATACACCAGGTAAACTAGACAAAACCATCCCTCCTTTAGCAGCCAGAAGTCTTCTTACTAACATTGAATTTTAACCATAAGTTACAGTGTGGACATCTGTGATATCTACCTCGCAAAAGAAATAACTTCTTACACATTCTATACCCTCTATATGGGGTTAATGAAAATGAAATAAAGTAAACAAAAATAAGAAAGAACACACATGATAAAAAAGCATGGCCACAATTATTCTTTAGTAACTCAGTTACTGCCCAAGTAGGAGTCACCTGCCTGAAGAATAATCAGAATAAGACTGGACACTACAGTTAATGCCTTACTGCAAGTAAATAGCTCTTTCAGAAGAAAGTCAACACAGAATTTATGCATCGGTGTCAGCAGAAGACAAAGCTGGAACCTGGCACTTGGCTCATGTGTGTCCTGTTCCTTCCACGGTCATACCACTAAGCTCCCAAAATAAGTAGAAACAGAAGCCCAAATCACTTCTGACCATTTCTGCATCAATACCAAGGAACTGCGGAGATCAGATTTCACTACAATTTTACATTTACAATTTAATACTGAGGATTAGTATGCAGCTCATCTGAATTCTTTTGTAAAACAACTTCTGCAAGATGGCTGTAAACATTGTTAGGATACCCACGTAAAAAATTAAAAAATGGGTAGGCTAGGTAAGCTGTCACACTACGTGAATAAGGATTATAAATGCACTGAGGGAAGACGAGAGTTCTTTTGTATTCTCTGGATTTGCAGCAAGAACCTTGATTGACATATATGGATTATCACACAGTCTACTTTCATATGAACGAATTTGAAGCATATTTATGTTACAGACTGGCTAATATAAAATACACTGTCAATGGAGGCTTTTCTACATATTAATGCCTTTTCCAGTTCGTCTAATTTAAGAGATTTCTTAAAAGCAATTTATTCAAAAAAGTGTGGAAATTGTTGTCAAGGCTTCTTCCAGCAGTAGACACCTACAGTAATAAAATTCAAGATTCTAAAAGTGGTGCAGATTTCCAATTCATTTTACTTCAAAAACAAATGATCAAGACCTTCCTTAAACTGTGGAATATTCATCTTTCCCTTAGAGATATTTTCTATGCAAGAGTAAATTCTGCTGGGCTTTTGTTCCATGGGGTTTATTATGTGCAGCATCCATGGCTTCTTACATGTCATTTAAGGAAAGCATTCCTAAATTACCCCATGGTAGGACTCTCCCCCGCCACCTCTTTCTTCCCTAAGGAGAGGATGTCAGATCCTTGCAGTTCAAACCCAAAGTTTCTCACCAACCTGCAGTTCCTATTTACTTTAATAAGACTCAATGGAACATAAATTTTAAAGAGAACTATTACTGAGCAAAACAAAACTGACCCAAAATGTTAACATTTTGTTATCCATTAAGTTAATCTCTGCCCACACCAAGGTAATAGCCTATAACGTTGCTTTACAACTTCACAATCTGAATGTGCACTTGCAGTCTCAGGAACAGATCATCTACTGAAATAAACTACCTTTTTTTTTTTTTTTTTTTAAAGTAAATTTACAGAAACTGCTGACTGGCTGAAGAAATATTCATATTAAGAATTTAAAGTTCAGGCTGAAATAAGACTAGAAGCCTGGTGTTTTGATTTTGGAGTGAACAATGTAAAATTTTTGGAGGAATATTCATTTTCAAAAGCATTTTAACCTCAAATGAAATAAAGACTTAAGTTTCTGCAAATGACCCTGAGTTGTTAAAATCTTTTTCAAAACCTTGAGTTAAATCTATGTGCGCTGCTTAGCGTGCAGGTAACTAAACTACACTGAGGTTAATACTCTGACACGAACTAACGACTTTCAACACAGTTAACTCCAGAAAAGTTCAATACAGTGAGTCCTTTTGGCACTTCCAAAAAAACCCCTAACTTCTTTTAGGTTAGCTGAATAAAAACAAAATAACATATTGAATATATTACAGTTAATGTGTCATGTTCTTTCTGTTTTTCTTTTTTTTTTTGTTTGTTTGTTTATTTTTTCCCCTCTTTGCTAAAAGGGATGTTATTAAAACATACAGGACAAAAATGGAATTTAATTACATAGGTACATTCTGTACTCAATATTTCTTGAAGAACCCCCCAATATATTGAACTCTAGAGTTCAGAGGCTCTGCATACATGCTGAAGCACCCACTGTGCGCTTAACAGAAGATGCACAAAACTGATGGCATCAAGAGATTTTCATCCTTAACAGAAAAAATGTCACCTGTGTCACTACACACCAATGATTGGTTTACAGGCAAGAAACAGTGGCAAGAGCTAAATGGGGATGGGTCGGTGTTCAACATGTCCCAAGGTGACCCAGTGGTGTCACTCTCAACAGCTGCTCTTCCCTCTGTCAGGGGATTCAGACCACCCTATGCCAGTCCAGCACCAGGACCAGTCACCACACAGCCCTAACCTAAAAAAACACACTCCCGGCTGCATGGTATGTATGACCATTTATGACACATCATGCAAAACATATATTTGGAACATGCTTCAGATCAAAACAGAATTAAATTTTTCTGCATAGCAGTGCCAACATTCCCTAAGCATAAAGGTAACAAAAGGTTAACGTATGATAGTGTAGCAGGGAAAACTCGCTGGTTCTATTGGCAACAACTGAAGATTTGCTTTGAAATAACTGACAGCCTTAGTCTCCCAGCAGCACAAATGCAAATTTATATCTCATTCTAATGATCATGAAGGGCTTAAGCATTTTATACATTAGAAGAACTTCAGCTGCCACTTGTATCCTGCAGCTGTTTAAGTTATCAATAAAATTACCCAAGAATTTAAAATAGGAAAGAGGAACAAATATCATGTTCAGTGAAAAGAGCATAGAAAGCCATGGAAGAGGGGATTCTGGAATCAGAAAATGGCATGGTTATTACATATGTACAATGCACATAAAATGTGACCATCTCTGAAAGTGTCTGGGTTTGTCTTTTTCTGAACACAATTCCAATTAATTTGAAATGGGCAGCTACTGACAATAAAATATTATTTAAGGTCAATTTTCATAGGAGGAAATAGCCAATTTTCAAACAAAACCAGAGCAAGTTGTTCATTTAATCAAAGATGGATCTCTATACATCTTTAAATTATGCAATATAGATACATTCCCAGAGAAAAATACTTGTACCACTTAAATGCTACAAATCTAAGCAACAGTTTTCAGAACACTATGCAACAACTTCCAAGATATAAGAAACATGAGAGAGGAAACTCTTATTCCCACAACTTCTCAGAGCACCTCTTTGGACTTTCAGGCCTACTAATAAAGTTTCATTGCATTAAAGAGGATATTCTGGTGTACCCAGATACAGGAATCTCACCACATACATTTAAAGTAGGATTAGTGGGTCCAGCATTTATAATTGGCATGGACGCCATTCTTAGCAAAACCTGGAGACAGATAGGGCCGTATCACTACAGACACTTGTCACTTGAGGCTGAGGAAGAGCACACGAGGCAATGAGCCAAAAGAAATGGAAAAAGTAACTGTCGCATTAGGCCTAGGATGGCTCATCCAGGCAGTTTCCATTCCTTCCACATCGTAAACCTGTTTTACCACCATTCATATTCTTGAGAAAGAGCGTTAGCATTAATTCCTACTCTTATCACAGAAACAGCAGAGATTGAAGAATGTAGAAACTCATATCAGCACCTATCAAAGGAAGACCTGAAACTGCCTATATTGTCTGGAGAAAAACAAAAATGCAAAAAAACCCTAAATAATTCCACCCTGTTAACAAAAATGTGTTAAATAGCTGAAGGCATATGAAAAAGAAAGAGGTTTCTATGGGATGGAACAAAGTAAAAATGCCATTTTGAATACTGATGTAATAAAACACGAAGAAACATATCCTTCCTATAAAGGGAATTTCAATTATAAATCTAAAATAACATTTCTTACATTAGTTTAATTGTGACTTCAAATAATAACATTTTTCGTGTGAAAAGGTGTAGGTCAGACACACACAAAAAGGTATGATAATAAAATCAGTTTACTAAAAGGAAAGATGAAGTATGCCAATTCTAAGGGAGAGCAGCATATAACCTAAAAGTGCACACTGATGTTGGGCAACGGTTGGACTGAATACTAATTTACTTTCTAATAGCCTGGCTAAATTAAACATGAACTTATCAAATGCTCTCTACCAATATATTGAGACACCACTTGTTCTGATGCCTGCAGCTTCTATTTTCCTTCCTGGTCTAACTCAAACCTCCAGGAGACCAAAATGAAAAGCCACCTCCACTCTCAGGAGTTCAAAGCCAATGACAAGATAACCTTTCAAAACGACAGTTAAATAAGTACTTCGAGTTGCTTGTAAGTTCACTGCTGGAATCCCTCCAATCTGTCCAACGGCTTATAGGGATCAAGAAGGGAGATACTGTTGAATGTATCTATATACGCTATAAACTATATAGTTTGAAAAGAAGAATCTGTCAGGATGAAAAAAAAAAAAAAAAAAAAGCATTCAGAGGCTGAGTGTTATTTGTTTCCCTGCTAAACCTCCTGGCTTGTAAGAATTCTCAAAAATAATGTTTTAAATTCTTCTTGTAACTAAGAGTTCCCAATCAAATCAACAGCCACTCAGTTGTGAATAACCAAGAGCAGATTTTGGTCTTGATGAATAAAACACAGGGAGGGGGCACAGATGACTGAAGACATTGCTGTGTAATTTTGAATGATATAACCAAGCAACCTGGATGCCTTTTCTAATGACTTGTCATGCAGGAAGTCTAGGAAGAGTGAATACAGATACTGCACTTGTGAATAATAAATATCAGAAAGCTACTCTATACTGGCAGACTAAAATGAAACTTGTTTTTGCTACCGTCTTCAAAACTCCTAGTGGAAAAAGCTTTAAACACAAGCAAGAAAGCTATATAAGGAAGGGCATAGTTCAGCTCAGATTTTGTCTACGGCTACAGAAACTAATTTCGACAGCAATGTTTTGCTATTACCAAGACCAAAGGCATTTAGCCACTTCAATACTTACAGATCACTACCCATTCTTGAAAATCATTGACCCCACGTTAAGGAGGTGATGGATGGATTAATATAGTCTTAAGTATTTTACCTTATTAGCAGTGAAATATGCGTATATCAAAAACAAAAGTCAACCACCTGTGAAATACTTTGGGTATTTGGCTTAAAAAGTAAATTAAGAAATATTGTGACAGCTGTATTTATACATATTTTATATTGAACAAACAACTGATCCAAGGTAGAAAGAATGAGTTCACTGTCTTTCAGTACTGTTTTATTAAGTCTTACCCGTCTGCTATGAAAAAAGGAAGCAGTGTCTGCTCCAAAGGGAAAATAAGCTCCGTATAATAATAGAGAGAGAACACAGAGGTAATGACAGCGGGGAAGGATGTGTGGACATGCATCAGCAAATTGAATTAATTCCCAAACACCCAACTTCAAAATGTTTTCTGAAGTGCTGTTGCACAAGCTACACAGATGTGACTTCTTCCTTTTTTTTTTTTTTTTTTTTTTTTTTTTTTTTTTTTTTAATCTCTGCTGACTTGACCTTGCAATAACTCAGAGATGGAAAATTTTAAGTTTTGACCCTGAGGCCAACAGAAAATGCCCATGGACTTTCAAATGACCAGAATTTTAGTTCTCTAAGCACCTAGCTCTCACTTTTTATTCTATAAAAAAGGAATTACAGATGATTATTGAAAATTCTACTCTACATACCTATTTTAATTCACTGAAAGTCACCTATTCACCTTCAGACAGTAATGTTCTTGGGCAAATACTGTTAACGGGTAACAAGAGTTTTTTTAAACCACAATTTGAAAGGGTGAGGAGGAAGATGTCTCATATATTTGGCACACAGAACTTCAATCTTTGGTGTATATTTGGCTATTATAAGAAGTGGAATTTTACAGGGAAAACCTTAGGAATTTAATGTATCAGACAAATTGGAAGTAAATGTCCCACTCTACAAAATATATTTTCACCTTAATATAGTATTTAATAGAAATTAAGAACATTTAAACGTTTAAAGCTATCATAATCCTTATCCAGCTTTCTGGACAGAATTTTTAGAGATCTGAAGGAGCCAATTTTGCCATCCTCTTTCAAGTGCAGCAGTAACCAACAGCAGAGGTTATGGTGAGGAACAAAACAGCCCTGAGCAGTCAATACTCTGCTGGTACAGATATATGAAAATGTATATGCCACTGACATGCTAACATTTGCTTCAACCAATACAGGCAACCAGCCAGGAGACAAGGCCTGTTTTAGGTATTTTAAGGATAAAGTATTATAAAAATAGGAGACAGACATTTTATCACGTTTGTCAACTTAATAACTCAAGGAGTTTCTTTCACTATGCCTTCACTGCAAAGAGCACATGCAAAAGGATCAACACGTTGATATCAAAAACCCCTGATGAGTAATTAGCACAGTGTGTAATATAGACACATGCTAGTTTGTCCTCAAAAAGAAGAAAAAAAGAAAGAAACCCTAAGATGGCATTTTCTATTTTCATGGATCTTCAAAAACAGTGTTTGCCAAATAGGAAAGGTCAAAGCTGGCACGATAAAGTGTTTCTGCTTATTTTTTGTTTGTTTGTTTGTCTTAAAAATATTTCTAAGGGCATATAACAAGCTACTGAGAATTAAGGCAGAGAGAGGGACTATTTAAAAGAAGTGTTACCCTGTTCTTAGCGTGAGAATACATTTAGTAACTGGTGCAGAACAAAAGCAAGCACTTAATCCCTGCAGCCGGGAGGAGCAGACCTGATGCTACAACACCAAAGTAGAGCAAGCCAGGATTTCTCTACCTGTTCTTCTGTTATTTAATCATCAATTAAAAGATTTCTCTGGCATAGTTTGAGAGGAGAAGAAATGGAAACAATGTTTTCCAGATGAAAATCTTGGACAAAGTACCATCTCTTATCTGAAGACATTTGAATAGTGCCAAAAGGTCTATTTATAAAGTCTGTATTTATTCCCTATGGCCACTAAAGTCTTAACCAAAGAAATACACAAATTTTCCATTTACAGTTTATCACTACGGAGTTGAAATGGAAATAACACATTAATTTATTTTTTAACAGCACTGAAATTGGAATAGGAATATTTCAAATACATTCAGAATTCGGGCATTGTATCTTTGTTTTCCGTTCATTTTGGGATACAATATTACATCCACAAATTAATGGAAAATAAAATTGGTTATTGACTACTTATACAACAAGAAAGGTAACTTATGCTGGATATTATTTGGGCAATCCTACTGAATGTAGTTCAGTAGAAGCTCAAAAGATACAAAACTTCCCCTCCAAAATCTATGCCCAAAGATTCTTTCCTTAACACCAAATACATGAAGAAAATCTACCAGGTTCTAGCAAAAGAAAAAATAACGTTTTATATTTTTGGAATAGACAGATAATTATCAAAATCTAATCCAGTATGGATAAGTGTAGAAGATGTCTTCCTGTAAAGCTCCTGGGGCTACCCCAAGAAGAGATCAGGCATCTCCAGCATGTCCTACGACTGCAGTGTAACCAGTCTACAGTTATATCAGTGAAAGAGCTAGGAAAGAATTCATTCTGAGCCTCACCAGGTCCTTTGAGACATTTTTCTTTTAAGCCCCAGACCACCTACCCTCCAAACAATTCAGGTTGCAAAGGGAATGCAATAGTTCCTTCCCAGAGGACCTCATAAAACATTTTTAAAGGGCTCTCTGGGGATGGGAGTATTTTTAACAAGCTGTGTTCCCTTGAACCTTTGCCAGCACTGATCCGAACGACATGTTTTCATCCTGAAGGGCGGAAATTATAGCCGGTTTTCAAGTCCTGAGAACTGTCCTTCCCTCTGTCTCACTGGTATACTAAATTAAAAGTTCTTGGGAGAACACTTGAGATTCAGTATCAAACTCAGGAGAAGACACAGCAGCCATTTCAAGAGGACAGTAGAGGGAGAATATGCTGGAAATGGGGTTATTAAAAAAAACTAGGACATCACAGAATATCAAAACTGAATAACCAGGTCAAATACTGGATAAGTAGCAAATTGTCAAAAGACAGTTTCTTTCACTGACACCTGCTAGTCTCTGTTTTTAGTGAACATAATGTGTCCTTGCCCCATATTCTGAATTTTTCCTGCCAATCTTTTGTTACCCTCACATTACTATCATTCTGTACTCTTTAAGGTGCAACGTGATAAAGACTAATTTTCATTTTGACTATTTTTCTTTACAGATTTTGAATACTTCAAGACATTGGTTGGCCAGAGGTTTACTGGGTTTAAGATTTCTAGCCTACCTTTGAGCATTAAACTGTTGCTAACTTTTGTTTACTAGAAGAATAAAAAAAGCAAGAAATCAACATAGTAAACTAGTCTATCAACTTTTTTACTTCTAGTGTCATTCATAATCTCTCTAACTCCATTGCATCACATTATCTAAAAGGAGTGAAAAAAATCTGTATCTTGAATACACCTTCAAGCAATTGTAATATCACAATAATCAACAGTTTTACTGACTTCTTAAAAATCCTCATCTCTAAAACCATTATTTATTCCTCTCTAGCTGTTTAGTATCACAATCTCTGTCATTGTTGATAAACAACACACCTGGAGATCTTATCTTGAACACAGTAAACCATCGGAATGTTTCTGGATGTCCTTTTAACACATTTCTTCTACCTGGATGCAGGCTCTTTCCTTTACAGACAGAATGCTTTCACAGTAATCCACTTGTAGCTTTGCCTTGTGAAGCACTAGCAAAACTAGAACAGTGGATTTATCTTTGTCCTGAATTCTGGAGAGTGAAGAAGAATTTTGCAGACTAATATACTATAACACCAGTCCTGCAGAACAGTGTCTTGTTCTCATAGCTAATGAATGAAAGAATCAGATTAACACTGTTGCTCTCATACTTACTCAAATAGTCATTAGAGCCAAACACCTTCAGTTATTTCCTATAAATCGGAGACCTATATACATTACTGCAAAGTGTATAATGTGTTCAACACCTTTATAGTACCTTTTATATAATCAAAAATATGTTATGCTATAAAAATAAATTTCTGTATTTAAAGCTGAATAGGAACTGAAATGCTTGACTGACACTACTTAAAATCCTTTTCTTTCTGAGCTCTATCCAGCACTTACCAAAATAAGTTTAAAAGTCTGGACTGGATCCAGTACAGATTGAAGCAAAAATACTGGAAATCTACCACAAGGATGACTGCATACCAACACAAGACTCATCTTCAGTGTCTGTTCACATGCAAAGGACAAACACACATAAATATTCATCTGCACATAAATATCCATGTACAAGAGACTTCTGTACCCAAACCAGGAATACATCAAATTTACAAAAGACCTTGAAATTCTGACTCAGGGAAATTCTGACTATTTTGACTGGATACATTCACTGCCAAGACTTAGAAGTCACATGTACATAGTAGAGAGTGTGCAGAAATAAGAGAAACAATTTCTTGTTTTCCTTTATGAACTGAGTCTTTATTATGCAAGTAATAGCAAGTGTTTATTTGCTGTAACATGGTAGAGGGAGGGAGGGAAAACGCTGTACATGTATCACAAGTGAATTAAGCAATAGTAGCAATAACAAAATAAACATTTATTCAAAAGACATGAAACACTATCAATTGCTTTAAATACTCCAAATACTTTTTGAAACAACAGACTCTGATTAGGAAATGTAGATTCTGGGCCAATAAAGGCAATCATGATCAAGATTCTTCTTTTTTTTTTTTTTTTTTTTTTTTTTTTTTTTTTTTTTTTAAATTTCCCTTAATTCTAAGATACTAGCTCTCTCCAAAGGCTTACAAAACTGTTATCAGAGTTCTAGCATTCATATATTTCTTCATCAGCAATATATTTCAAGAGCTAAGGGCTTTGAGTAAGGGTCTTTTACTATGTTTACATCATTATCCCCATTCTATAAATTAACAACTGTATGAAAATGAGGGAATTTGCCTAACATTATCCAAACTGCCCATGACCAACCCATTGCCCCACCTAACAGCCTACACCGACCCTTCAGGTATACATAAAAGCTATGACACATCTCCAAACCTCTCCATCCTTCCAAACACATTTTCATATTGACATAAGTCTGTTTCTTGTTATTCTCTTTTGAAATTATAACACAAGTAGCCTGTCCCGGGGCTAAGCACCTCAGCAATTTGCAATTTCAGTATTAGTTGATTCTCTAACACAGATAACCTCTATGACAGATAATCCAAAATTCATGAAAATCAATGGAAATACAAAGACTGGCACGATTTGGATGATGCTAACAGATGCTTCAGTGTCATATAGTTCAGAAAGCAATGCCAATTTAAGGTATATAAATTGATAACACA
Source organism: Nothocercus julius (assembly GCA_013398735.1). Lineage (NCBI taxonomy): Eukaryota > Metazoa > Chordata > Aves > Tinamiformes > Tinamidae > Nothocercus > Nothocercus julius. Next base: position 1,764,843 of record VZSV01000106.1, read on the forward strand.
AAAGACCATATTTTTAGAGTAAAACTGCATGACCCAGAGCCTGAGCAAACTGCACAACCTAAACACTCACTGGAACACTTCTTTTCTGTTAACTGATCCTTGGAACTTTCATCTTTACACCACTTACATTTCTCAATCTTCAGAAGAATAAACAGATTACATACAGACTAATTAAGCATGTGGAACAAAAAGCAGTATGAGAATATTTAAGAAGGTTTTAAATAATTTTCTACTAGCATAAAAAACTCCATCTCTCAACAGAAGCCAGCAAAAAATAATCAGACTAACAACATGATACTGAAATACTTTAACACAATTCTAAGTATTAATACTAAACCTATTTAGAAGTTTTTTGTCAAAGCTATCTAATAGAGATAAAAATCATCATAAAGAAAAACAGAGAAATAAGTAACTATATCACAGTGTTTTATGCAAATTGAAGTTCCTTGCTTGTATTATAATGTAAATATCAGGAAATATTTTTGACTACAGAAGGATAATGTTTATTGCCTTTTGAAAATCAGATATTTTAATTCCTCTTTTGCACTCTTTTTAGGGAAGATGAAGTTTGGGGCAAGGAAGCACGGTACATTGGGAGCATAGCTCCTAATGGACAGCAACTTCTCTCTGCTCACAGGACAATGTTTCTAAGCTTTTTGATCTTGGAAGGTAAAGGGAAAACTGAGACATAGAAAAGTATTTCAATAAACATAAATCCTGTTGGCAAAAAATCATGAACAACATGAGCAAAGCAAAACAGGCATCAAAATTCAAGTACAACTTCTGCTAGGATCATAGAGCTTCTGACTTGGAAATGAATATATTTCTTCTGTAAAGCTAAAAATCACTTTATTAAGATTTATGCAATGATTTGTAAATCTCTTGCAATGTTTCCACATATGCTTTAGGATTTGTAAATCTATTACGGGATTTGCAGTTCAACTTTTCAGCTTACAAAGGAGATGTGAGATGTAACTAAATCCTATCTTAAGGCACTGAGTTCTAAATCAGTGTTTCAGAGTTTAGAATTACTGATCCCTTGTATAAATTGGAGGATAAATCCAGTGCCTAGGAACACAAGTGTTTTGGGTCTATCAAGATGATATTACTAGAAACCTATAAAACTTCTGAAACTGAAATGGCAACTGTAAAAAAATAGTTTACTGTCCAGTTTAGATGCTGCTCCTGTCTTTAATTTAAGAAGACTTTTAAGGAGACTTCCTGTCTAAGCATTGACAAGTTCTTCTTCTGAATTAAAGTCATTTAAAGAAATGTGAGTAATGTCTAACAATTCTGAAAGTTACTTAAAAATCAGAGACTTTCCTCATTTAAATTATGTTATTAGATTTCTTCTTCCTTTTTTTTTCTCTAATTAGACAGCAGTCAATTAGATTTCTATGTTTCCTCCACTATCATGAGGCTTATAAGATATCACCTTCCCTTAAAATTAAAGTTAACACTAATAAAGCAGTAAGAGGATTGAAAGAGCTCAGGTTTACAAACCTAACACAAGAACGAAATAAAATTAAACAGTAGTAGTCATTCGATACTTCAATACCTTACTACTGAAATTCTCCTCTTTACCCACTCCCCTTTTTCTCCCTCCCCCCCTTTTTTTTTATTAAAAATACTTTATGACATTATTTTATGACTTTAAGACATTAACCATAAATGACATTACCTATATATGACTCTCCTTACACTTTGGCCACCTACCTCTAACTCCTGAGAAATACTGTACTCATACTACCTCCTCAAAGCCTGAATTTGCTCAAACTGAGCAGTTTTTAAAAGATCCTACAAGATGGTGGATGCCAGATGATGTACCTTTTTTTTTTTTTTTTCTTTTTTTTTTTTTCTCTCTCAATGGAGCATAAACCATTTCTATGTGCTAGGGGACTATTTTGCCTTTCACCACTGCAACTCAAAATCGCATGTAATCCCATGACCTTGGGGAGGGAGAGAACAGAGGTGGCTACCTAGGGAATGGATTCTTAGCCCTACCTCGTCTATATGCTGTATTAACTATTATGAAAAGTAAAACATCTGTTTTCCACATAATGCAGAAATTATGACTGCCCGACCTTTATCTACTCAGCAACACGTGGCTCAGTTCCATCAAAATGGGCAAAATATTGCTGAAAATCCCTTGCCGCCCTGGATTAAACTAATGCTGGAAAAAAACTGCATGGTGGACAGGTTGAAAGATTGCTGATGTTTGGAAATGAAAGAAAAAAAGGCATTTTAAAACATGAAGAGGCCAGCTGTTCTAAAATCAGTCTCCCTCTTATGAGCATTATATCAAAAAGGAATCGTCCATCAGAAAGTGTCAGCTTTAGCTGACATCTGCTTTAAGAAAAAATTGTTCCCTCCCATGTAGACAGCACAAGCATTTGTTCATTACCTGTTTTGTAAAGGGACGTCTCTGTAGCAGTTTTAAATAAATATGCAAATCATTATATTACTATTCTAAACCATCTATAACTTTAGCAAGGTTTTAAATAGCCCCAGAGCCCTTGTCCTTTTCTCCCCGCCAATTCAACAGATCCACCTGTCAGCTAATTGAAATCAGCACTTAAGACGTATTTGAAGCTACACATACTTGTCCTAATTGAAATTGAAACAGTTACCAAAGTTCCAAAGGTATATTCACATCATTCTCATAGCCAGCTTTTTGCATATAAAAAACATGTCAGAAAACAAAAGCATTCAGCAACAAATGGATTATTTCCTGATCTGGCTTTGAACACATCGTGTGGTGAATAGCAACGAGGGCCACTGCAAACAAAACTCCTCCAAAAGCATGAAAGCCCCACGCTCCCGCCCCAGGGAGCACACATACCTCACGGGCTCCATCGCATCCCTCCTTCGGGCCATCTGGCAGAGGACAGACAGACCGAGGAGGCTCCCCTCATGCGTGGGACCTCACTGGACATGATATTCCACTCCGCTGCTCAAAATTCATTTTGCAACCCTGCATCCTGCCATACCTAAGAACCACCATCTATCATGGATCTTCAGCATTCAAACTGCTGTAGCAAGAAGTGTAGCTTGGGACATTAGGAGGATGACATGGGAGGGAATGAGGAGCAAGGGAACAAATGGCTTCAGAGCGCACTAGTTGCAGGGGAAAAGGGAAGCTCGCCCACCAGGGTAAGGTGTGATGGGAAGTGCCCACCTTTGCTGATGGTGTTAGCTGATGTCACTGGGAGGCCAGGAAAGCAAACGTCACTATCTGCACCGAGAGCTACAAGGAAGATCAGGTAATACAGACACGCCAGCCCCACCGTGATCCCCATGAAGGTGATGGAGACAATAATCCTGGGAACCATTTCCAAATGTTTGAAGGACAAGAATGCGGAAGGGAGTATTCAATGTGGATTTATGAAAGGGAAATCATGTCTGAATAACCTGATAGCCTACTATGATGAGTGGCTAGGTGGATGAGGGGAGAGCAGCTTGATGTTCGTCTTGATGTAAACAAGGCTTTTGACACTGTCCCACAACATTATCAGCTAACTATGTGTGCTCTTTATCTTGGATGACCAGCTTCCTTCACTCAAATAATGTTCTTGGCCAACCAGCTAAACAACCAAAACAAGAGCCTCTCTTCTTTTTATGCTCTATTCTCTCTTCCCACAGGGATTCTACTATCGCAGAGAAGAAAACAATGCAAACCTGAAAAAAGCTACTATAAAGAACAAAATCCTTCCTAAAATTGGCCAAAACCACATCGTGATGAGTCCTTTTATCTTATACTGCTCTGTAGAACAGCAGTGTATAATATATAATACTACATATTTATGTAATAAAAGACTAGTTTTCATATCTGCACTTTGAGAGGATTAGTTTTACTTCTGGGGGAGTTTCCACCTGTCTGAAAGTGGAAAGAAGTACTATTATCTTTTTTATGCAGCTGAATATGGTTAGCAGTCGGCTGGAACAGAGATCAAGCTGAATTAAAGATGGGTTGGCTTATACTGACTTGCACTATTCAAACCGCACTAACAAAATTTCAATTATAAAACTAATTACACCTTCAATTGCTCAAACAATCAGCCAGCTGACTTTGCAGTGCTCTTGATACTATGTGGGTGCACTTGCAGGTGCAATATATAACCTTGCAATAAATAGGATTTACTTTGTAGTGTTCCAATGTGTGTACAAGAACGCTAGGAAGACAGTATACTGTTATATACACTCACATAAATATATGGCAAAATTAACTAACCATAGCTAAATATATGCCTTTATTTGTACATATGCCTACTGCATTCAGTTCCTTAATATAGTCTTTTTTTTTTTTTTTTGAGACACTTAGGGCATCATTCACAACAAGTATAATCTACCAAAAACGCTGAAGACCCATCCTCTGAGTTCTCATCTCTTCAATACAAACTCTTGAGTAAAACAGACATCTCCAAAATGCAGATATTTTTACTAGCAATAATGAATTGGATCAACTAAGTTCAAACATGTACATCTTGAAACCCCAAAATAAACGACTTGGGGTAACGTCAAGCTTTATTTAGTTGCAGGTAATAGAACAAAGTATAGGAAAGATTTGGGGTTAGAGAACTAAACGAGAAGCTAGGAAAACAAAACAGAAACAAAACAGAACGATTCAGGCTCAATTAAAAAAATCAAATGTTACAGTTTTCAGCATAGAAAAGAAATACACATACAATTTGGTTCATTCCACAACACTTGCATTCTATACAAAATGAAAATGCAGTCACTTAATACTTTTCCAACACTCTTGCCCTATTAAGGCACAGGCTTTTACATCTTGACACGTGGCAGAGTTCAGCATGCACAGAATCTCCTGATTTAATCTCTGTCACCCAAAACAAAAGAGGCTGATAACAAGACTCAGCTCTTCAGAAGAAAAGAGAAAATAAAGGTCTAGAACAACGAGCTGTTTTACTGTAATTAATACCGTGATCTTGGAAGGCTTAAGCTTCATACATAGATATGCACTAGAGAAAGACCTCAGCCCCATGTTAGTTTTCTGTATCGCTCCTCTCTCCAATTCCTGCACCGCAAAACCAAAGTTTTGATGTCTTTAAGATTTGCTCTCAAAAGGTAATCATTGATTGCCCTAAAGCCCTTTCTGGACCCCAAAACACAGGCAAAATGGGCAAAAGAGCAAGTGGTCCCTAAAATAAACCTCCAGCTGATAGTCAGAGCATACCTGGTTTGGAAATGTATTAATACCCAGACGAACTATCTACACTCCCAGTCCTCACCAAACTCCAGGACTCTATAGAGCGATCAATCCTTCATCTGGGGTTCTCATCACCCGAATCCAGTATCACCTGGATGCTGCCAGGGTGCCGAGTTTGACAGCAGCAGTTCCCAACACAGCAGCCAGAGCCACTGCTGCGCCGTGGTGGCTGCTCTTCTACGGGCACTTCATAAAAGCGCATCTGAAGTTAATAGGTAAATTTTTCAATGCAAACACTCTTTTTGTAGAAAAGCAGTGACAGAGCAATAGCTCACTTGCACAAAATTACACTGAGCTGATATATAAGGCACTAGCTGTCAACCAAGATATGGAGGGATTATTTTTGTGTGTGATTGCAGAAAATAAAAATCAAATATGCTGAACTCCTTTTTGAGTTGTGGCGCTTCAAAAAATTTCATTTGAACACCATTGAAAATACTATTTTTGCTGGAACGGAAAGTCAGAGTGGCTTCACTAGAAAATGGTCCATAAGGTGTCAAGTCTGTTTGGCAGTTTGCAGCAATTCAAAATTTCAAAAAAAAATGTGGAGTCCCTTCCAATTTAAGCTCCACAAGCAAAACAATCCTGCTGATAATCTGCATGAGAAACTAGATGCGAAGACTCCGGCAAAAACGGTTTCAGAGGGTCTTTGGGCAGTCGGTGCTTTCCCCTAAATTAATTCCACATCCCAAAAAGCACTGAGCTGTTTGGTCTTCAAATTAGTTCAATCGGTGCTCAATTTGGTGTTCACCAATAGCATATTCCTCTATTCTTTTTAAATTTTTTTTTTTTTTTTTTAATTTTCTGTTTGAAATTGAGAAAGTTGTGACCATATGGCTCAGTATGTCCCTTGCAAAACCCGGACGACATATGTTTTGCAAAGAAGCTACTGCAATATCACTAGCAGTATTATTTTTTCCTATCTTCCAATACTCTGGTGCAAGATCACTGTATTTAAATTCTGATTTATTTTCTGGACCAACCCCCCTTCTCCCCGCCCCAAGCTAAATTGATAGGTATCTTCAGTAAAAGATAAAACAGCCTGCCATAGAATACACAAATCTACATCTCAAACCCTGTGACCTGAAATAATTTGGTTTCTACGCTGGCCAACTGATTTTCTCACTTTCTGAGTACATGTGACCCTGACTCAAAGCTAATGAGAGAAAAAATAAACAAAAAGCACCACAGACCACACAAATTGGAGCTTAAATACAAATTTAGCTGTTTTATTGTAGGCTGCCAGATCTGAAGAGGCAGCTCATGAATTTAAATATCTTTTGAACTCTTAGTGGTCAAGGTATTATTGAAAATCTGCTGAAATTACTATTTAGTATGCTGACTATTCAAAGCCAGTATTTTCTGACAATTTACCTCTCTATTGCAATATGACAGACCTTCCCACATGAAAAAATAGAAGTGTACCAGTTAGTTCAGTGTGGTTAGTTATGATAAAATGTGATTTGTTTTTGCAGCGTAAATTATATCATAAACAGAAAATGAATTGTTGAAGAATATATATATAAATATATATGCAAATACCTGAACTAAACCATAGTGCTATGAACTTCCTTTCTCCGCAGCTTGAGTCTACCCTAAAGGAAAACAAATACAAAAAGGCACAATTTTCTGAATTCATACTGTCATTTTACACCTAGTCTATCCTCACTTTTAATTTATCTGACGTCTTTAGGAAAAAGTAAACTTAAATATTGAATAAAATGATTCCAAGAGATCATTTCCAAGGTTGTAAAGACAAATGTAGAAAATATTACTAAAGAGGTAAATATCCAGGGCTCTTTTTACGATGTATAGGTTGTGTTCTTTAACTTTTGCTGTGATCTGTCAAAACATGGTGAACGCCATTAAAACATTCTTCAAGGATGCAAAATCCAGCACCTTGGAATATTCCAACTGGCTGGTCAGCCACAAGGAGCCCCATGAGCTGCATGTTATCGTTAACAAAGTTCCCATAAACAAATACTAGAGCAACTCTCCTCAGCCCACATACTAAGGCTTTTAAAGTTAAACTACACCGTATTACTCTTCTAAAAATTCAATCAGAACTGTGTAGAACTGTTCTCTTGACTGATCTGTTCAGCTCTCTTAAAATTAATGTACATCCTGCAGTCTCAGTCCTGATCCTTTATGACAACCTGAAATCTGTAACCGTTGTTTAAGCGTCTACCACAATATCCTCAACGTCCTCAAATCTTTACAATATTAGAGAGACGATCACACTACAAATAAAACATTCTGCCTGTTCCTGAGCACTAGGAGTGCCCCAAAAGAATACTTGTCCATAATTAGCCTTCAGTCAGCCACTGAAATATTGCAGGCAAAAAATTACACAGCTTCCATCTATGTTTTCCCCCAAAAAACACAGAGAAAATAAAAATAAATCTATATCCTGAGGAATTCATGAATAAAAATGACCTGAAATGTTTTCAAATGCTGTGAGAAAAATTCAATGAGAAACACGAGGCAGAAATACTGTGTACTTATTAGGACACTTAGACATCTGCTTTTGCAATCCTTCTCAGATACTTAAGAGCTCCGTCTTGTTACGTGGCTTCAGAGAGGAGGGGAGAGCAAAGCAAGCACATCCTGCCAATCATCTCTGAATTGACTTGCTATTCCATGTCATTTTCAATTAAAGTATATACAAACACATGCATTTTATATCTGTGTATAAATATATATGTATAATTGAGAAAAATTCATTGAGAAAAAAAATCCATTATTAGCATAATGGATTCTCTTTGCGTGAGATCAATCAAGCACCAACACAGCCACTGTGACTCATCTTCAGAAATGCCTGTGCAAGATTTCCCTGATTCCAGTCCTTCACATTTAGCCAAATCCTGCCAGCAACGTTTGAGGAACGTTGGTATCCATCACCTTTACATAAACTTTACACAAAGTGCACTAATTACAATACCTTCTGTATTTCCCCTATCACCACCCAAAATTTCATCCTGTGAAAAATGGGGATCTTCACCCAAATTCGTCTATTACAGTTCACACAACTAGCTGTTCACAGTGACCTGAAGCACGGACTATTTCTGAATAATAATATTTATACATACTGCTTTGTCTGAAGGCTAAAGCCTCTGCGTAAAAATTCTTTAAAAACATTACACAAAAAACTCTGGTTGATTGAGTAAGACTATTTCAGAGCCATTACATTTCAGTGGTTTTAAGCACACATATTTTCTATGATAGTATCTGGAGAATTTTTCATGAAATACTTTCTAGTCCCCCATTGCTCAGATAGGAATCCTATTACAAAGTGCCTTATCTCAGGGACTGGATTCTTAACGCTTATCGCAAGGACACTTTTCTATTTACATACTAAGATTGACAAATAGGTTCTGTCCATATTTTTGTTTATTGAGACATTTTTCTATCAGGAAAGGGATTTTATTTAAAGCAGCTCTGAAGTATAGCAACACAGAAACCTGCTGTACCTGTAAGATGGAAAAAAACATTTAGAAATTTGAAAAAAAATAAAAAGTAGATGCAGGAAGCCACTCTAATTTTTATGCTTTTCTTCTAAACTCCATTTTCAGGAAACTTTTTGCTTAAGTAGCCTCGTAAGGAGACTTTACTTAAGGTGAGTTAAGAGATAATTCTTTTATACACCTCTGAACCTTCTTAATTACATATGCTCAAGTCCCAGCCACTGGATCTGTTTCATTTCCAAAGCAGCAAATACAACAAAGACTTAGCAAAATGGAGGTGGATAGTGCTTGGAAACCAGAATCAGGCAGAGAGACCCTAAAAAAGGCTCACGCAATTATTCCAGCGCTGACATGGTGGTGAAGAGACACAGGATTGGGAGATTCTCCTCTCTTAAGAGGAGGAGAACTATGAGTTATTAAATTATCAAACATCTCAACAGAAACTTTTGGTTCTCTGTTTCAACTAAAGGTGTTGACTTCTCTTTTCCAATCAGCTTTTGAATAGATTTCCTGTTTTCATTTTAAAGAGAG